>JACTOM010000013.1:344372-363854 GCA_015832385.1 Elymnias hypermnestra | reverse complement strand
TCAGCCGCGTCAACTGGCTCTGACCGATAGACAGATCTTTTGCGAACACTTTAGTGCCTTTGTTGCGTTCGATGGTATCTCGTATACGCTCGGCAAAGTGACGCACATCACGTTTTTGCGATTTAGAGATCTGTTTATTGATCTGCCGGTATGCGGACGCGTCTGCTGTAGACTGCAAGCTCATTGCATATCTCTGTTACATGAGATTAAGAGTATGGTCTGAGAATGTCTTGGTTTGCTTTTTACGGGGTTTATAAAACTTCACCCCAACCGTGTGGACAGTTTCCACTAGCCTATCGTTTAGTTCGTCCACGGATTCGGAATCCTCGAGGCAGGGCGAAGCGGTTTTGCAGCTCTAGTTGAAAGCTCTCGGGGTTTTGGATATGAGCGCGAGTGGGTCGGAGCGTTGACTTCACCGGTCTGTACCGTTCTCGGTGTACGTTGATATTCAATGTGCCTCTTACCATGCGGTGATCGCTCCCAGTTTTCACCTTATTGATCACAGAGACATCATTGAATATGTCGGAACTCATTTGGTTTAAACAAACGGTTGGAACAATTTCAAGGGGTTTTTTGTACGTGTTTTAATATTTTCACGGAACCCAAAACTAAGCGGGAAATAGCTATTAAATATTATTTAGTATTAACGGGGAAAATATTTCAAGAATTGTGATACTGAAAATAAAGATTTTTGTTCGAAAATAAATCATAACTCTGAAATCCTGCCCTAATATAAATATTATTTATAATTTACTTGTGAAATAAATTAAATATATATGACATATTCAATTAACGCAGTTTGTAATATGCGTCACCGCTTTCCACTTAATTTTTGTACCGCGAAAAACTTCAACGCTGATATAATACACAACGGTCGACAACGTTCATATAACTTAAAATATAATAATTATTAATAAATTTATATATATACGCATGAACCAGTATGTAATGACGGACAAAAAAGTTATTAGATTTAACGCATTATTAAAACACTTGCTTAAAAAAATAAGTGAATTCTTACGCCGTCTTGAACGAAGTTCTTAAAATCATTACCTAGAAGAAAACCTTTACACCCTTTTACGTGAGCTTTCAAATATGATTACTGTTTAAATAAATTTAATGAATGAATTATTTTAAAAAGCGGTATTAAAATCAAGAAAAAAATTTATTTGAAAGTGGGAGAAACAAAAAAAATATTAACGATCAAAAAGTTGAACAAGATAATATAAGAGTTTAAAAAAATCATCCATAGTCTCTACATTATTTCATTGCAACAAGTTCAGTTCATTAAGTTCAGTGCATTTCAGAGATATTGACTTTTTTTATAATTTTGATTATTATGTCACGCCATTTACCAATCTAGGTCAACGATTTTCTGTAATCTGCTATTAGAATATGATATTAAAAAACACATCGTTAATACAAAAGGTTGTACATTAATATATATGTGAAACACCATCTTTACCAAACTATGAGTTCATACTTGACTCTTTATACGTAAGACTCATTGGATATATTCGTGTAGACGGCGTCTAAAGGTGAAGGATCCAAATATCTTGAGCTATAATTTCATTTGAGTTCCAGCAGCCTGTACCCGACGAGAGTATGATAAAAAAACATGCTGAAATCCATCTAATACTACAGATATATAACTACGACACTTACCTTATCAGTAGGAACAGCTTATCGGGTGAAAAGTCATCTAAACAATCGTCTGATGCGAACGGGTCTGCGGCGATGATGTGCGGTTTCTCCACTACATCATGACTATTCAGTCCCAATGTCAATAAAGCATCTGGCGGGTATCTGGGCCAAAAGTTGCACACCGATTAACCAACAGCTTCATTGCAAAAGGCTAAAGAAAAAAAATAAATTCGAACATTTAGTACAGCCACACTACAAAATGCAAAACAAAAAACAACGCAAGTTACATATCGTAAACATATTGACGGACACCTTAGCTTTCAATTTTAATGTTTGCATAGGAAAGTATCAAATATCGCAGGTAGCTTTATTACAGTAACAAGAAAGCCGTCCGCCGGTATCTATGAAATGAGAAACGCATACCGGCGTAATGTAATATGTATTGGAATTGTAAGGAATTTCAAAAGGCATTTTAAAAAGAATATAAAGATATAAAATAAAAACTATTAATAGCCAAAAAAACGAGAACGTAAAAGTACATTTTTATATAAAATATTTTAATAACATGTTAAAACAAAAACATTAACTAAAATAAAAAACCAATAAAGTTACATCAGATGTAAAGGAGCATTTGTTTCTACTACTTGTAAGTTTCTCTTTATTAATGTGTGTATATTTTAATGTGTAATAAGGAGTATAATAATAAAGATTATGTTTTGGGAGATTATCGATTACATAATGCAATAGTTTTTAATGTAAAAATTACAACTTTTCACTAATGCTAAATGCATTTTTTTTCATTATAATATGCGAAACTGACATCTCAAAATTTTTTTTAATAATTTTAGTGTGTTTGTGTTCCTACGTAAAAGTTGAAAGAGTGCAATTTTGACGAGATAATAATATGCACAGGTTCTCTCCCGTTGTGGTACAAAAGAAGATGTAATATCTAAAATTTTGTTTAAAAAATAAAAGTTTGGGCACGCAGAGAAAATGAATGAAAGGAGAGTGACAAAAAAAGAATTTAGGAGTCAAGAGTGAATGAGAAAAATTGTAGGGAAAGACCAAGGAGAGCGTTCTTGAACCAACTCTAAACCCTACGAAATTATATGAAAGGTTAATGAAAGAAATGAAAGACAATGAAAGAAACGAAGGAGATAGGCAGGCAAGTGGAAGGACGTGGTCTCTGGCTACCCCTATGGGAATGAGACGTGATCCTATGTATGTATGTTTTTCTCCTGAATTTTCGACGGGAACTAGAAATTCTATAGTTTTCGTAGGACCTATGTTAACGAGTTTGGTTGGCTAACAGCTAATGTTGTTGGTTGGCTAACTTAATAATTCCGGATGGGTTATGAAATTTAAATAAAATAATAAATTTCAAATTGCCTATCCAGATAGGGTTGACTAAATTTTAACAAATTGAAATGAAAAATTACTAAAAAACAGGACTTTCATTGTAAAGTTTAAAAAATAATTTGATTGTTACAATTTAAGGGAGTTTCAAATTAATCGGAAAAAATAGTATGAATAATATTAAAAAGGAATCAATTATGAAAACGGAAACAGCTATTTTAGATTAGCGAACGAATAAATTCAATGGCAAAGTAATGGTCATTACTAATTTTTTTTAACGAATAGGGGATAGTGATTTTACGCACTCATCTAGCAAGAAGAGCAAATAACCATTTAATACTCAACTACTTTACGCATACCGCGTCATACCAAAACGCAATTCGCTTGGCTCTTTCTTAGTTAATAAGAAACTAGTCGCGGTGGAATCCGAATAGGGAACCACAACTAGCGACAAGAACATGGAACAATCGAGCTAGCGTAGCTTCCGTAATATATGGCTCTCGAAAAATAAACGTTAAAAGGAAAATGTTGAAAAATGAAATGCAATACGGATTCCTTTTCTATGAGAATAAAAATGTAGTTTAAAAATTGTTTTATAAAATAAAAAACGCACACCTCCACCCCCTATCGCTACCCCCAATCTGCCTGAAGCGACGCCGCACTCCCCACCCACTGACTCCTACCCGCTCGACCTCCCCAAACAAAACATGTCGCAACTGACCCGGGCAACTAAACTTCGTTCCCTTTTCAGGGTTTCATATAAACAAAAACCTCGAAGGCTATTATAATCAACTTTGCACTTTGTAGAAACCTTTCTATTACTCCTAGTATAAGATTTTACTTTCACGGCAAGGAAAAATTTTTGGTTGTAAAATATTCCATGTTATTTGTACATAGAACCCTGTTACATGCCTTACGTTGATTTTCTGTATATAACTTAATATTAAACTCGGCAAAGACTACGCGTTTCGAATTCGCTTTGCCAAATGCAAAAGAAGTCTGTAAAAATATCCAAATAGATGATAGTCCATTAAAGAAAATTAAGTCTACTGTCTTCTTAGGAATAACCTTAAGACTCTGGGCTTCAGTGGGGTGCCCATATTAAGACTAGCAAGGAAAACTTAGCTCAGCTACATTTGCTGTTAGAATGGTAAGACAATAAATATACTGATATTGAAACCGCTAAAATGGTGTATTTCGCTTATTTTCATAGCATTATGTCTTGCGGCATACTATTTTTAGCAGATTAGGCAGCGGACATTGAAACTATCTTTATGTTACAAAAAAGCAATAAGCGCCATTTATTAATTGGGATCTCGCGTTTCATTAAGAGATAAATTCAAAGTAACTGCAATTCTCACAGTACCGTCGCTGTATATATCGAATAACATTTTATATATCCGTAACAATACTCATTTACACAGTAAAAAAGAGCGAAACACACAATTTTAACACAAGAAATAAAAACAAACTTGTAATGCCATATTTTAGAGTGAAGAAGGTTCAAAAATCATCTGTCGGGTTGAGCATACACATTTTTAATAATAATATACCCGAATCGCTTTAGGGTTTGCGTCTACGTAGTTTTAAGAAATATGGTAAAAACTTCCTATTACAAAAAGCATATGATTATATTGAAGATTATTAAAATGACAAAGATATTTGGACTTGATTCCAGTTGCACATGAAAGCTGAAGACTTTGAATAGCACATAAACTATATTAAAAGGAGTAGCCGTTGGGCTTCTTCTCAACGGAATCAACTTTCCGAGCCGGCGGTAGATGTATTACCAACGGACAGACTATGACGATTAAAATGTGCTTTTGAGCCTACTTGAATAAAAATATTTTGATTTTTGATTTAGAATTTCGCGATTACATCGGCAAGAATTATAATATATCACTGTTATTTTTTTAACAGACTTCAAAAAAGGACTGTTCTTATATAGTATTTTTATTATTTTATTCAAGATTATATTTGCAATGATCAATAAATATCTTGTATGGGATTGCTACCTATTCGAAGTGACTACAACACGCGTTAACTTAAACTGATGAAGAAGACGTCATTTTAAAGGAACGCTCGATATAATAAGTATTAGTTGAACCTGCCTGAACATATGTATTATTATATTTATTATATTATTGTTATCTCGGATCGGAAATCATGTGATATAGACTCTACCGCATGGCGCTATCATGTATTGAATTTTGTATTCCTTTACAGCAAGGCGATCATTCGCACTGCAGTAATAAATAAGATAGGTCGCAATATATTTCGCATATAATCTTATACAATTCTTAAAATGATTTCGAGAAAATCATAAGTTAATGTGTAAAGAATTCCTTACAAGTCTCTGCGATTCTAAGATGTAGCTCAAAAAATAAGTTTCAACGGTTTGCGAGTTTCAACGCAATATACATTCAATCGCGCGTGCATTACAATGAATTAATAAAAGATCGACATATAGCAGACTTATAACAAAAAAAATGCAAATTAAAAACAAGAACTTAGTCCAAATTTATATATTTCTTGGCCATTTCATATTGCGTTGCCGATCTATTTACCTTTATTACTTAATAAGTTAAAAAAGTAAGTAGTAACCCGTTGACGGCCCATAGCTGGACACATGCCTGCCTCACTCACAGGGGCGAACATTTTTGAAGCTTTGTTAATTTATCAAAAAAAAACGTTTGATATAATTTGATAACAAAGTAAAATATCGGCAATGCAAGATGAGTGTCTTATCTTTATATAACCATAATGCAATCGCAAGCAAGCCTTGTATCCAATTGGCCAATCGCTAGTGCAACTATCAGAACAAAATCCTAAATCAGTTTTCTGTCATACTCTTGAAATATTATAACAATTAAGCCTATTAATAGTCAAAAAAAAACTACTTTGCATTTGAAATTTCGGATTTAGAGACAGAAATCGCGTAAATAAAGTTTTAAATATATTAATTTTAAAATTTTTACTACAGTATTACAGAAAACCATTTAACAGTACGTAAATTGAGCATAAACGCCAGAATAAAATGCCGGTTAGTCGGTGCGAGTTCCGATGCGTAGCTCCTGCAAAATTCGCTGTCACAAAATAAAATTACCTGTTCAATGCAAGTGATGTAAATGCACGATGATGTGGAAATAACGAGAAGATTGACATCGCAAGCCGGAATCGAGTGGTCAGCTAGAACTTAACGAGTAAAATATGTATACTTACGAATAAACATCTGGGGCGGCGCAGAGCGCCCGCCCCCGGTTGTACGCAGGCCCACACGTGGCGCCTTCTACTCGCTGTGGTCAACACGTAAATACACGCTTCGAAAATCTTCACAAAGGCAGCGCGAAACTGCAGCCAGGGTGATTATCCGCCCGACCGATATCAATCGATATTATCTGAAAATAAAATAACGCATGAATATTTGTTCAACAATTAATATGCTCAAATAAAAATAATATTTGAAATCCGCGAAGAATTTTTCACTAAAAATTAAGTTGCAGACCGAATTGAACTATACTAGTTTCAGATAAAGCAATTAATAAAATATGTTAGAATTTAAAAGAAAGCCATAATTTTAAGCTAACGATATTAACGAAAGAAGCTACATCTTTATGGAAATTGACAGCTTTTATATAATAAAAGAAAAGATTACTATTATTTCACCCGTTCTGTTTCATAGAGGCAGTTTAAATATTTGTAATACCTTTTATTCTTATTTACGAAATTATTGTAAATTTCATAAATTTTTTACAAAACTTTTTAAAATATTTATATTACGTAGTAAAAGGATTAGGATTTTATTTATTTGAGCTAATGACATAGCTACTGAGAATTAAAATATTGCAAACGACCAAAAAATTGAAAAACAATTAAGAGAGGGTTTTAAATATTTCAACTAATAATATAGCGTCACTTCAATAAATATTAAAATATTTGAATTATAACCGGCCTAACTGAATTTAAAGAAATTTAAAAAAATCACTAAAAGATAACCGGAAGATTGAAAGAGTGAAGATGAAATTGCATCAAAGTACGTACCGTACTTGTTGCCCGGTGCACCATGCAACAGTGCGTAACATACGACTGACAAAGCCCGACTGAGCCGGCTGGAGACTGCGACGGGGTGGTTTAAACTAAAAGGGCGGGAAGGGTGACAGCACTGGACTGGGCGGCCCGGTAATAAGCGTATCAAAGCAAGCCCTTACAGCGCAGGAGCGAAGTCTATTTTATTTTTTGAAACCTGTGCACCGAGTAATGGCGGCCAATGCGTTGCAGTGCGCGACGTACGTCATTACAGGTGCTTTCCCATTAGTGCAACTAACTACCCCAACATGCCTTGCAGTTAATTATTACGGAATATTACTATTTGTAAACCTTGATAGGCTATAGTGAGACGCCTGGAATCTTATATGGAGAAGTTGCGGGTTCGAATACTGAGCTGTCTAATTTTTTGATTTTATATAATAAAAGTTTACATGAAAAAGTTGAAAAACTACACATTGGCTACAATAATAACAAACACTTACTGATTACGAGAAATTTATATGATAAGGTTTGTTCTCATATAATGTAGTTGGCCTAATCCATGACACAAAGGCTACATAGGATATTGAATGGATATTAAATGGATTCCTGGACTAGTACCAACAACTTATTCTTTATGTAAATCGAATAGCTTTAATTATTCTTCAATCCATAATTGGGTAAAAAGAAAACAACGTGAAGAAACCCGCACAGCCCGAGTGCAGCCTGCCAAGACACAGGAGTTGGTACCTTTCCAAATATTTTATAATATAAACATATTAGCTAATTCGCGCCACTTCATATGACGATTTAAAAATGAAGGTGGGTGGAATATTTCTCAAATCTACCAAATATACCCTGAAAATTCATAAAAATCGGTCAAGACGTTTGAGAGAAGTTCGAGAAATCATATTTTAACATTGAAACTGATGAGTCGCTACACGTGTTTGCATACGTGCGAATGTCTACAATCACATATATAAATACACATACGCACTTTTGAGTATGCGTGGGTGTCAGTGTTTGTATGTGGGCAGGTTGTGTATACGAGTATAAGGTTGGAGGCGAGGGTGACTGGGTACATATGTTTTTGTCTAGGGGTATCTGTATGTTTGATTGATTATTGGATATGTTTGTTTGGATGTATATGTCTGTTGGAGCCAATTCCTACTATGAGTTTACAACCTGCGTCGCCACGGCATGCGTCGCCACAATGGAAAGTTATATTTTATTTCTCATTACGCCATATTTATTTTGTAAACTTAAGAATTACCTGCACAAAATAATTTCGATGTATCACATCTGCCAGGCATCCTAACTTTTAGCGGATGACGCTTGATATTAATAGGGCTTTTATCAATCTAATATGAATTCAATATTTTCATTTAATTAAGCTCAATCGTATTTCAGAAAAATTGTACAGAGGTATATAGTGAATGCTCACGTAAAAGGTTTCCTTCTAAGTCATGATTTTAAGAAGTCCGTTCTAGATGGCGCAAGAAATGACTTTTTTTTATACTACTTGTTTATGTTTTGGACACAAAGTGAGTTATTTTATAGCCATTTAGAATGCAAAGAACCGTTTTATAGCTCTTTATAAAAAGGGGGACAAATCCTTATACGATATACGCCGATACAAAGAGCGTTCGCAGTAATGAGGGACAATATTGATTGATTGCAATGCGCATGGATGTCAGTCCTAGGATGCGGCTTATTTACGTCCCAGGGATGCAACTGGAATCATATATACCCATGGAGCGAAACTAAGCTATATATATGTTTCACATAAAACGAATTGCGTCTTTGTTTAATCTAATTTAATAATAACCAAGTGCCTGCTTTGCTATTCGCTACCTTTTTTACTTTATATTTTAAATTCTGAGGTCTTTGCAACACTTTTAATTCGTCAAATACAATTTTGTCAAACCAGAAATGCAACCCTCATGTTTGCTGTTAGCTTCTTTCATGCGATTTCTCGGTCTTCTACAGTAGATTCATTCGCATTTCCAAAGCCTGACAATCTACGGCTTTTTTGAGAAAGATTCAATCTTCTGAGTCAACATTAAACAAAATAATACATTCACGACGCATAACTTTAGATAACAGACCTATAAATTTTAAGTTGTTTTTTTAAATTGTATATTATTTAAGTTTTGAAATTATTTTATGTACAGGTATGTAAATATTTATAATTATTACTGGCATTTGTTTCACGGTCGCCAATGGCGTTTCTCAATGTAACGTATACATATAAGAAAGTTAAATTTAATATCATAACACAGGTACGCCTTATCGTAAGACCTGTCATCCTGTATGGTGCTGGGCCACCAAAGGGGAGAATGAAAGGAAATTGCATGCAGCGGAGACGCGAATGTTAAGATGGATGTGTGGAGTGACAAAATTAGATAAGATGAAGAATCAGTATATTAGAGGAAGTGTGAAAGCTGCACCAGTGACCGAGAAGTTAAGGAGTGGCTATCCTGGTGTAGACATATCATGAGAAGGGAGGATAGACATGTATGCAAGAGGGTCCTAAATATGATGGTAAGCGGCAGGGCCGGGAGAGGATGACCCACGTGTGGACCCAAAAGGGTGGATGAACTGTGTGAAAAGGATATGTGTGTAAGGGGTGTGAATGTAGAAATGACAGCGGATAGAGTAAAGTGGCGAAAGGAAAGATGCTGTGCCGACCCCACCTAGTGGAATAAGGGCAAGAAAATGATGATGAACACAGGTACGCCTTTCAATTTGGACTGATTGGTCATTTTGCAGCTTTATATTTATTATTTTAAAAAATGATGGGTGAATGAGTGAGTTCAGTGATCTGAAACCGTCGTATTGCTTTACTCATCTGCTCTGCTAGAGTCACAGCAATTGGGTAGTGTCAATATATAACGAACATATATAGAAACAATTTTGTGATAAACTACAATTCCATCAATCGACTGATGAAAAAAACGTTAAAGGAATGTCGTGGTGGTACCCTAACTTAGTAATATAATGGTTCCTCGACATATATTGTGTGAGAAATGTCGGCTAATCAAAAAGTAGAATGTTTAATGTACATTGAAACTATCATATTATAATGAATTCGCCGTCGCCTTAGTTATAAAATTACGCACACTCGACGCTTTAGTGCAAATTCAATTCGAGCTAACCAATAATTTGATCTCGTAGGTTTTTTAAAGTATCATAATAGATATATGAGATGGTACAGTTCGAATTTCCTTTTTTATCAGCGATGAATATAACTCTACAATGGGTACACAATACAAGACAGAAAATTAGTCATATATATTCCACAATAGTATCAGTACACGTTTATACTCACGTCCCTCAAAGACTGAAATAATATAACCGATGTGCCCCAAACCGGTTTCAGTAGAAAAGTAATAAACCGAAAATGGTTTTAAACCACTAAACTCACTCATCTCAAAACTCTTCGTTTGATTGACTTGAAATTTAGCAGACCCCTTACTCAATTTAGATGGCCACTACATATTTCCCTAATTTCTTACGGAATCAGGACCAACTCGGATTCCACTGCGGGGAAAAACAATGATATATAAATTATTGTTCCTTGTTCAATACCTCATCCAAGATTAGCAGTGAAATAAACAAAATATCCTTTTTTATAGTTGCAACGCGCCCCTGGTATCCGCTAGTTCAACATAATATAACCTATTTATCTAGTCATAAAACTTTAACGCGAATAAACATAAGAGCTTACCACTATATCATCAATTAAACTCGAACTATCAATTAAAAGTCAACAAAATTAAAACCGAAAATGCAGTAGAAACAGATATTATTTGATTTCACTTACAAATTTTTAGTATTACCATTAAAGTCTCTAACTTCGATTAGTAAATTTTATAAAACTACATTGTTTTAAGTAAATACCTCCTTAAAAATGTATCAACACCAAGTGTAGTCCACTACAAGTTTAAAAATATGCATTAAAACATACATACATACACACATAGCATCACGCCTCATTCCCATAGGCGTAGGCAGAGACAACATCCTTCCACTTGCCACGATTCTTGCATATCTCCTTCGCTTCTTTCATTCTCATAAAACCTTTCATACAAATTCGTCGGTTTAGAGAACTCTTGACTTGACCCTTAATTAAATGTCCTGGATTTGGTCCAGAAACGTTCGCCTTGGTCTTCCCCTTCCAACTTTCGCGTTCACTCTTGACTCATAAATACTTTTTGTCAGTCTCCTTTCATTCATTCTCTCTACATGCCCAAACCATCTAAGCATATCTTTCTCAATTTTAGTCACTACATCTTCTTTTAAACCACAACGTTCTCTTATCACACTATTTCTTACTCTGTCACTCAGTTTTAATCCACACATACATCTCAAGGCTCTCATCTCTACCGCATTTATTTTACTTTTGTGATTCTTCCGCCATACCCAACTTTCACTACCATACCACCACCACCACCACCAACAATCCTGCATGCACAGCCAGTCTGGCCCTTTGAGACACCATCTGGCTATTCATAAAGGCGCGCAGGGCACCATTTACCATATTCCCTGCATTCACTCTCGTTTTAATATCACTTTCACATGTTCCATCTTTTGTAAATTTAGATCCCAAGTATACAAATTCTCTCACTTCTTATACTTGTTCCCCATCTATCAAAATATTGCCATTCATCATAGATTCATCTCTTTCAAAAAGCAATACTTTTGTTTTGTTTACATTCACTTTCATTCCTTTTCCTTTCAAAGCTTTATTCATAATATTTGCCATCTCCTGTAACTCATTAGCGCATGACGCAAGTATTACTTGATCATCAACGTAAAGTAAACATTTGATGTGTAATTCATTCATTCTTAATCCATACATACTTTCTTATAACTGTTATCCATGAATAGGATGAACAGCAATGGTGACGCAACACATCCCTGTCGAAGCCCTTTTTCGACAGGAAACCACTCCATGTACGCCCCGTTTATTCTGACACAAGCAATAGAGCCCTCATAGACAGACTTCAATGCTAGAATCAGATTACCTCTCACCCCATACGTAGATAATGTTGACCACAGCTCATTCCTTGAAACTTGGGTGCACGAAAAAAAAGGACATAAAAGTATTATATCACTTAGTTTTTAATCACTTTCTTTCAGGCTATTACAGTATAATACTTACATTCATAATCTAATCAATATAGGATTTTACTTTACAACGAGTATGTGTCTAATACATTTTAAATTCATAACATCATTTACGTACAATATCCGTCATTAGAAAATTAAAAAATACTCTACAGGTATCGAAAGAATATTTTAAATCGGTCAAGTATTTTTTAGCTTGATTATTATATTCAAAATGCAACACTTTCTTCTATAATATTAAAGAAAACATTTATTTGTAATACTTTATTCTCGATAGTTACTAGATTGTCGAACTGCCTCATTGGTCTAGTGGTTAGCATGTTCGACTACAGACATGAGGTCCTGGGTTCGAGTCCCGGGTCGGGCCAATTCAAAAATCAATATTGAGTTTTCTATTAAGATTTTCTCAATATTTGCCCGAAGTTGGGAAGTTGGCGGTGTGATCCACCCCCGTGCCTCGGAGAGCACGTTAAGCCGTCGGTCCTGCGCCTGATCTCTCTCCGGTCGTGTCGGATTTCCGTCACACCGGACTATGAGAGTGAAGGAATAGAGAGTGCACTTGTGTACTATGCCTGCCAATCCGCAGTGGAGCAGCGTGGTGGGTCTATGCTCTAAAAACCCTCTCTCATATGAGGGAGGAGGCCTGTGCCCAGTAGTGGGACGATAATGGGCTGCTACTTACTTTACTTTTACTTTATTGTCGTAGAACTTGCCTATACACAACATTTGATACTCTGGAGTTCGACTCGGGAGACATTATTTTCTTTAGATTGATATTTTTAAATAAGTTATATCCTATGAATGTAATGTCTGATTTCAATCACATAAATATTTTACAGGTATTGAAACGGTCTTTAATTAAATAGGACAAGGTAAGGTACTTTCATTAACTTTTAAAATGCAAAAAAGTAGTTATAGTGGCATAACTACAGTAGTTAGATATGTGACATCGCAGACTTTTTTGTAGATGTTAATGCGGTCTATAATATTATAGAACATATTTTTGTTCTATCCTCAATAGTTTTCGCAGCGCACGCGATAACGATATTTATGTGAGCAATTTTTCACACCTTGGGGTACCTTAATGCATTTTTATTAGGGATCCCTATATTTTTCAGAAAATAATATAGCCTGAGTCTAGTGCTCAGTTAAAATGTAGCTTTCTAATGGTAATTTTTGTGTAAAAACGTAACAAGCATACATACATACTTACATACAAAAATACAAATTTTTCCTCTTTATAATCTGAGTTTAGATTATTAACGTCTACCCACTGTTATAAATTGTTAAACATAAGTCTAACATAGGTTTTTGTAAGAATTGTGCACATTCTCATGTAAGTGAATTTATATTTATGAGAAATAACAAACCTTAATTTTTCTATGTCAAATCTTACACTGCGTAAACCTTAAAATTTAAGACTGGAACACTGTAGTAAGAAATTGTGTCCATGACTTAAAGAACGCGTAATAACCGTTTTTATCTATCTCTAACTGATTAAATTATTGAACCGATAGCTTTGTGAAACTATTTTCGCCAAATCATTAATAATTATTATCCAGATAAATACGTTAATTAACGTAAGCATTTAACATTGATAGTATTACATGCTTTTAATACTGCTACACGCAGGAAAATATTGGCATTCCTTTAGTACTTAATAAATTGAGTTTTGCGGGTAATAGACATTCATGACAGACAAGAGTTTCCTCACGAACAATTATCTGGTGCAGGTACTTGCCGAAACAATAAAGGTTGGTCAGCAGACGCGATTGATTATTATTTAGATCTTAATAGCAAATTAATATTTGAAATAAATGTTTTAACATCAAGTGTCATTAACATCACTACAAATTTTAAAATGTATTTGAACTTGAGTGGATAAATGTAAGGATATTTTACCAACGATTGAACATGTTAAAATATTGATTTGAAAACATTTAAAACATAGAAAAAGTTTAAGTTGACATTAGGAATTGAATACAGCGCTATACCGTTACTTATCCTATAAATCAATGTTCTTAAAGCTAAATGCCTAACTATTAATTTTAAAGAGTTGAAAAGTGCGTGTCTAAAGCAATGAAATACCCAGCAATATCGGGGGGCTGATTAATCAGGAATAATTTTAACAAAGTAGACCTATTACAGTTGTTGTTTAGCAAGCAAAGTTGCAAGCAAGAAACTGGCATTAAACAAATGCATTGTTTAATCAGCAAATGCCTGCGCTTTCATTCGAATGCTACGTAGCACTTTATGTTCCCATGAGTTTAATATTTACAAGTGGCCGTTACTGGACACCCGGTAGGTGTGAAACGGCGGAGGTAACGGTTATTAAAAAAATAAGAAATTTTAACGATCAAAATTTATATCAGCACACCTTGAAATATATAAAATAATCTTTCGTTTGTGTGTATCGTGTAAACTCGAAACGTAGCGACAGATCTACTTGATTTTTAATACGCTTCTATTGTACTAGCTAGGCCGGCGGTTTCACCCGCGTAGATACCGATTCTTGTCAGTGGAAAGTAACTAAGTCGGACAATAGATTTATTTTCGTTAACATAAACGTTTTATTTCACTTTCTTTTTTTTTATAGCCTTGGCAGGCAAACGAGCTTGCGGGTCACCTGATGTTGAGTGATCACCGCCGCCCATGGACACCTGCAGCACCATAGGGACCACCGATGCGTTGCCGACCTAAGAGATAGAAGTTTATACGCCTCTTAAAAGTATCTAGATCATAGCCTTAGTATTTAATTACTTCCTTTCAGATTATTACATACACACTCACATTCATAATCTAATCAATATACAGATTTTACTTTACAATGAATATAAATCTAACCAATACATTTTTAAATTCGTAACATCGTTTACGTCGAATGTTCAACATTAGCAAATCGAAAAATACTCTACAGGTGTGCAAAATTCTTGATTTCAAGATAATAAAGAATATTTTAAATCGATCCAGTATTTTTTAGATTGATAAAAATAAAAACTGTTATACAGAGATATGTATAATATGGTTTGATTGTAAAAATGTTAAAGTTACTATATATAGAATAAGCATATGTTATATACTTTTTCTAGCTATCTGAAAACTTCCAAGGGGAATTTGATTCCGTAATATGCTTATATGTAATACCCCAATGAACTATAGCGAAGCTAGGTATAGTTCGTGGTAAAATCTGTAGCTGTCTATAAAGAGGTACTGCTTTGAAATAACAATCTCAAGTAAAACGGATTGCTCAATTAAAGTATTAACATATAACATATTTGCATACTTAGTGCATTTAAAAACAGTAGAATTTGTTTAACGTAAAAATATGAGTGCGTATTTTTAAGTATCTCAACTACTATCAAAATAAAACATTAAATAAATACTTCTGAAAATGAAAAGATTTAAGTACCCAACAGGTACGTTGTTATCAATATCTTCTACATATATTAAATTGAATCCCTCAGTCAAGGCATCACGCGAGAACGGCAGGACTAATTCTGATATTTGATATTGATAAAAAAATTTCGAAAACAACACCATATTAACTTTCGTAATCGTACCTTATTATTGTTTTTCACAATATACACTTTTTCAACGTAATCCTATGGCATTTGACATAACTATCAGCGATTGATGGTATGCGCTCAACACGTCAATAATTTTCAAAATATTATGATACGTATTACTAAATATGTGTCGATAAATAAATTGCCAGGGCAGTCCCTCAGTGTTGGTGATATGTCGCCTGTTCCCGTGTCGGTTTTGTTAACGTTGTGATTAAATTAATATATTAGAATAAAAACTATTGATGAATAATAATATTTGTATTAATTATATCAATTCGAATTCAATTTTCATACTTAAGACAGAACAAAGTCTGTCAAGTTAGCTAGTAATATATAAGGGCGGCTGGAGCGTTGAGCAGGTTCTAGAGGCGTAAGCTGTCATACTCTACGGCTCTACGCAGGCGTGGTAGTGCGCTCTACGGAGTAGGTCCCATATGAAGAGATACTCTTTTACCCCACGATTCAGAACGCTGCTGCGCCAAGTGTAACGGATCGTGGCGGTGAGAGTCATCCGGGGGCACCGCATAATCTCCGGGAAGGCTACATGCGCTTTAGCTGGTACGCCGCCTGGGACTTGGAAGCAGAGGTGCTCGCAGATGTTTATGACAAAAGGATAGAAGCACGGTTTCGGGGCGAATCTCCGCCATAATTTGCGGAGGAAAGAGGGTGGCAAAGGGCGGCACAAGCCACCCTGATATCCAAATAGAGGGAGCAGCTCTGTCAGCCGAAAGCAGGTCACGAAACCATATTGGCAATCCGACCCGTAATAAAAGAATGGTGTCGCAGAGCATATAATGCAGTGACCTTCCACCTCACGCAAGCTCTGTCGGTCCACGGTAGCTTGGGCAAGTACCTGTGCGCAGTGGCTAGATGTGAACCTACCGAGGAGTGCCACGAGTGTGGCTGCGTCGTTGACACAGTCCATCACACTCTCGAGGCGTGATCAGCCCGGACTGTCCAGCGGGCCGCGCTCGTGGCGGTCATCGGGATGGATATCTCGCTCTGCACCGTTATTAGAATGACGGTGAGCAGCGAGAAAGCTGGGTGTGCTACGCTCTCCTTCTACGAGTATGTCATGTCGCGGAAGGAGATGGAGAAAAGGTTGACCGCTTCACCGTACGCAGAAGGCCGGAAAGGAGGCGAGAGGCTCACCATCGCAGTCTCTCTCGTTAGTGGTGACCTTTGGGTATCGGATGCAGGGTCCGTTACCCAACAAGGAGAGGTCCCGCGAGGTGGTTGGTGGCTTGGCAAGTGATTTATTCAAGCCACCTTCACCGTAAGTTTTTGATCATTTAAACCGGCCTTAAAGTTTGGCCTAAACGGGCACATCGCTGGCGGAACTGCGAATGTCTGTCAATCGCGTTCTCGTGACCCCGTCTCCGAGTGATGTAGGAGCATCGCTGGGTTTTAGCTGGTATGAGTCCGGCCTAACCTGGAATATCCTCCTGAGTATTCAAGCTATCCACGAGGATTTCCCATTGAAAAAAGAGAAAACAAACTAGTAATATACAAACACACAAATATGAAATAATCCTCGTACGTTTGTTAATTCTAATGAAATTCTGTTCAACTTTTAGACAATTTTAACATTTGGTCTTTACATTTTTAATATTAGGTCTATACATATGAAATTAGCATTTTGTCGTACTGACCACTTTGATCTAAAATATCTCCTCTTTTCTTGATAATTCCTTTTTCTGAATATTTATTTATAGAGGTCCGATTTTAAACAAGTTCTCCTGTGACTCTGATAAATTTTGAATTCGCAAATTGGAAATACCTCTGTCCCGACAGGTTTATATCTTGTAGAGCAACTTTCCAATCATCTATTTCCAATCTCTATTTATAAAAATGTTTATCATTTATTGAATATATTATGTTGGATATCTACATATGAAATTAGCGTTTTGTCATACTGACCATTTTGATCTGAAATATCTCCTATTTGGTTAAGAATTTCAAATTCAGATTTATAAATTCATTTAGCTGGTACATTTGAGTTTTGAAAAGAGGCATTCATGCTTTTTCCTCATTTTTTTTTTCTTTGCTAAATAGCTGCTGAACAACCGTGATTCAATCGCCCTAGGCCATTGCTGCTTCATGATAAAGCAAGACCAAACACCGCACAACAAAATAAAACATTAAGTTAGATTAGCTACAATTGGAATTTCTGCGGCATCCACCATACTCCCTGGACCTTGC
Source organism: Elymnias hypermnestra (assembly GCA_015832385.1). Lineage (NCBI taxonomy): Eukaryota > Metazoa > Arthropoda > Insecta > Lepidoptera > Nymphalidae > Elymnias > Elymnias hypermnestra. Next base: position 345,927 of record JACTOM010000013.1, on the reverse strand, counting down.
TCAAATAGATTACCATTTTTTCCCGAATTTGGACTTCTTGCAAGGAAAAAGTTCAACTCCGATGCGGCAGTGCGAACCGCCTTCAAAGATTTAATTGATTCTCACACCCATGATTTTTTTTATTAAAGGGATCAATGAACTACTTAAAAAAAGGATGCCTACCGTAAAAAGCAGCTGTCACAGTAGCATATATTTTATAGCTATATAAATACTCACTAAGACATTAATTGTTATCAAGTCTACGCGATAAAGTTCTACAGAAATCTGGCTATGATAAGAGTTAAAATTATGGCTATCATATCTTATTGAAGTTATTTCTGCTTTTATCAAATACTATCTGTCAACTGCGTAGTTCTCGATCCCGTGAGAATATGGGAAAACCCAACTTAGTGACCGTCCATATTGCGAATGATTTATAACGATTCTGAATTGGTTACACATTTTCCCGTATAATATAACATAATAATATATTACAGGGGTGTAAGGGGGAAACGCGTCCCAGTCCGTTTCTCCAAACGTCAACCTCACCTGCACGCGGTGCACCCTGCTCCTACCGACGAGGCTCTGGCGACCGACAAATGGCGGTATAACCATTCTATATAGCTGACCTAAATACCACAGACCGATAACGGGCAGCAGCGTTATCGGTGCGAGAAGGTCAGCACTGCGATCACCAACCCGCCTGCCAAGCGTGGTGATTATCGGCAAAACCACTAATGATAGTTACAAGGCAGCAACGGCCCCCAGTCCCCGGCAGCCCCGCTATTCCTAGCTCTGGCAGCGGTTACGGTAACGGCGGGGCAGGGGGTGCTAAGAATCTCCGGAAGAGATTCCGCTGCCAACCCCGACGACTTGACCTGGCAACATACAACGCACGCACTTTGAGGACCGACGAAAAGATCTTCGAACTGGAAGAAGCAGTAAACAAGTTACACTGGGATATTATAGGATTGTCCGAAGTCCGTAGAGAGGGGGAGGACACGATAATCCTCGAATCCGGTAACTTGTTTTACTACCGGGAAGGTGAAGTTCAATCTCAAGGTGGTGTCGGATTCCTTGTCCACAAATCCCTCGTCAACAGCATTGTAGAAATTAACAGCGTGTCCAACAGGGTAGCGTACCTGATACTCAGAATCACCAAACGGTATTCGCTGAAGGTCATCCAGGTTTACGCACCCACATCATCACATCCGGATGATGATGTAGAGATTTGTGAACGAGGAACCCGACACCACCTTGGGACTGGTGTTCGCCCTCCCGGTAGTAGAACAAGTTACCGGATTTAAGGATTATCGTGTCCTCCCCCTCTCTACGGACTTCCGACAATCCTATAATATCCCAGTGTAACTTGTTTACTGCTTCTTCCAGTTCGAAGATCTTTTCGTCGGTCCTCAAAGTGCGTGCGTTGTATGTTGCCAGGTCAAGTCGTCGGGGTTGGCAGCGGAATCTCTTCCGGAGATTCTTAGCACCCCCTGCCCCGCCGTTACCGTAACCGCTGCCAGAGCTAGGAATAGCGGGGCTGCCGGGGACTGGGGGCCGTTGCTGCCTTGTCGCC
>JACTOM010000013.1:270572-341357 GCA_015832385.1 Elymnias hypermnestra | reverse complement strand
GGTATGCTTAGATGGTTTGGGCATGTAGAGAGAATGAATGAAAGGAGACTGACAAAAAGGATTTATGAGTCAAGAGTGAATGCGAAAGTTGGAAGGGGAAGACCGAGGCGAACGTTCCTGGACCAAATCCAGGACATTTTAAATAACGGCCAGGTCAAGAGTACTCTAAACCGACGAACTTGTATGAAAGATTTAATGAGAATGAAAGAAGCGAAGGAGATATGCAAGGATTGTGGCAAGTGGAAGGATGTTGTCTCTGCCTACCCCTATGGGAATGAGGCGTGATGCTATGTATGTATGTATGTATGTATGTATGTATGTATGTATATATATACAACGAAGCATTTCTCATTTACATTTTTGTCATACCAAAATCGTAAAAAATACTTATTAACCTATTGCCATACATACCAAATATTAAAAATAATTTTTTGAAACAGTAAATTCTTATCCTATGTATTATATGATTACATTAACTATGAAATTTTTCCACAAATACAACCTACTTTATTTAAGTAGATTCTTGGATGACTATTCGTACGTTCTTAGGTAGATAGGGCTTGTCCCGAATGATAATTCGATTAGATATATAATTTCTCCAAACTTCCACAAAATCGAAAACGACGCACGTGAGACCGTCGGAAACATATAAAAAGTAGGTTGTATTTGTGGAAAACTTTCATAGTTAATGTAATCATACATAGAATAAGTACTTGTATAGTGTAAGTTTAGTAAACTATAATTAATTGTTTTACTGCAACTCAAGATGCTAAGATATAATCTATTAGTATAAATCTATGACTATTTTGATAAAAGACATTTTAACATACAATTCTGTTGGAGCAATCGAGCAGCAAAAAAATTATTAAACAAAAATTAATTCTTATAACAAAACTTGAAAAAACTCTTACTATTTGATAACTATTTGGGATAATTTAAACCTTCATATGCATTACGCAAAAGTGAACCATTTTTTAAATGATGTGTATTTTGCTTTTTCCAAAACAAGTCGAAATTTCGGCTTCAAAAGTAACAGTAGCAATTTAAATCTTATTTTTTCATCTGATTTATTAAAACGATTAATCACTGATTATTCGTCAATAAGAAAACAACAGTTATCGGTGCATATTTAAAAGTACGGTATTATTTCAACATTTCTTTGAAAACACTTTCCACTAAAATGCCTTAATAATAACATAAAATTATGTAATCTGGCTTACAGATTATTTTAAAAACGTAGGCATTTTCTTACCTCTCCAAGATTGCATTTAGTAACTTATTTCAATGAAGATAACAAAATTTATTACAAAACATGGTTGTTCTTTATAAATCCCATAAAATTACTCAAAAACACTAGCCAATGTAGATAAAAAAATACAAATTGAAAATATTATTCAGAACCAGTAACAGTATAATAGTAGTAACAATTAACAATTAAGACATTTTATAATTTAGCCTGCCTCATTTGTTTAGTGGTTAGCATGTTCAACTACAGACACGAAGTCCTGGGTTCGAGTCCCGGGTCGGGCCATTTCGAAATCGAAATTGAGTTTTCTATTAAGATTTTCTCAATATTTGCCTAATGTTGGGAAGTTGGCGGTGTGATCCACCCCCGTGCCTCGGAGAGCACTTTAAGCCGTCGATCGTGAACCTGATATCTCACCGGTCGTGTCGAATTGCCGTCACGTCGGAATATGAGAGTAAAGGAATAGAAAGTACACTTGTGTACCATGCCTGCCAATCCGCAGTGGAAAAGCGTGGTGGGTCTAAGCTCTAAAAACTATCTCTCCTATGAGTGAAGAGGCCTGTGCCCAGCAATGAGATGTTAATGGGCTGCTACTTACTATTTTTATAATTTAGCCTAATTAAAGCCCTACCTCGACGTGACTATATACGACATCTCAAAAATGGTTCACTTTTGCTTAATGCATATAGGGGTTTCAAATATTGCAAATAGTCATCCTCACCTTATATGTTGGATTACCAATAACCCTGTGTGTATATANTATATATATATAAACTTTGAATAGTTAATTGTTTATTTTAGTGCATACAAAAATGAATTAAACTTTATCTCTGACTCCAAAATAAGAGGTTAGAGGATGATACAAACGATCAACACCAAGAAATATGCTGCATGACCTAAGTATACTACCACATATCTATAAGCATTCATAAAATTCCTAAGTTCCTATACCACAGTATTCAAAATAGTATCAGAGCCCAACATGGGGGTTTGCAAGTTATTCGAACCGTTAATGTACCCCTACCATAAATGAACCCTTCTATTCTATTTTGCATTGGGGTCCACCTGGGCAGTGGATGCACTTTGACCCTTGCGGGTCTTTTGTATGTGCCCCACCATTTAGTCTCCATTAGATACCCTCAAAGCTATAGTCTAAAGACTGTGCGGCATTCATCACGCATTGTACTATTAAATACAGGATGACCTATGAACCCTCTGCTAGAACCAGCTCATCCACTTGCTAGTTGCACTATATACCATCATTGCCCATGCAAACCTTAGCATATTTTTTGGCCAAGACAATTTAGGCTTTTACATCTTCTAGTACAAGGCTCTGGCCTGACTTTGCTTATGTCAAGTGCTTTTCATACCGCCTAGCTGTTGCTGGGGATTATTATTTTCCTATCAACATCTCTGTTCAGTCGCATTTTGCTTATAGGGTTTACCATTTCTTTGACACAAGCATATATGGCAAACATTTTTTCACTGCTCCCTTTGTATGTATGTCTGCACCAGTTCCTGATTTCTTCAGTGATCCATCAGTGCACCATATCAGGAAACCTCTTTCAGGTCTGTGCCCTGTGTTCCACTACTCCTTAGTAGTAATGTACATTATTTATTTATTTATTAGGTTTACCAATAGATCATACACTATACTGAGTTTAAAAGAATAACAATATAAGTATATTTATGGTGTAAATCCAAAACCATCATGCATTTTAAATTGCACATGAGCGGGGTTGCAGGTTTACATATAAAACATCTAAACAATATAAAAATGAGAGTAGTAAAATACACTGATGTGATGTGAAAGTTACAATGAAAAAGGAAAATCTACATCTAAATTTTGAAAATAAAAACATGAACAGAAAGCTTAGGTACATTATGTGGTTTTTGCACTTCTAAATTGATGCAATAATTTCTTGTAATTCTGAAGGGAGGAGGAGTGGATTTCAACACAAGCAGTTTTGAAGAGCTCATTATGTTCCAGGCAGATCCTTCCTGAAAGGCAGTGAGCACAGAGATTTTTTCTATATTATTTTGTAATGAATGGTATGAAGTTAGTGAAACGTGTTATTCGTGGCACAGAAAATTTAATATGAGCTAGAATATTTGGACAATCTATTCTGTTATTTAATATTTTTAAATAATAATACTTGATCAGAGACCCACCCATGATTTTCTAGCGATGTAATATATAAGAGTTTCAATCTATCATTAAAGAGGTTAAATCAAACATTATATAAACCGTTAACAAAATGGGGTACATTGAGAGTAGTTTGCCAGATTAGTGAAAACAATTGTTCTTCAAAAAAAAAGAGCATATCAGATTACGACAAGATAAGTGAAGTACAGCTAGAAAATTGTATATATTTAAATAATCTGATAACTTGAACATGGCAAGAGGAAATAAGTGAGTCACATAAGTTATATTTTGAAGAAAATACTATGAGGATTACAAAAATACAAATAATCTGAAGTTTTCATTGAGGGCTGTAGATTGATGAAACCATTGATAAAGGATGAAGCATTCAGGGGCTGAGAACTATATATTCTTCATTTCTGTAACTATATATTACGGAGAAATGTAACCTAGACAATTTTTTTTTCATTTATTAATAAAATTTTGGTCTCCCCTACTATAATATATCATCATCATCATCATTGGCCTTAATCCGTCTTGACAGATGTTTAAACACTGTACAGCGACATTTTTTTGTGTGGCTAAATAAGCCAATACAGGAACAACAATTACTGAAGCAGGTAGGGCAGTAGAAGTATTATATATAGATACCCATTAATACATAGAACTTTCTTATTAGGCAGCCTACAATAAGGAAGAAGAAACAATTAGGCACCTACTGTGCAAATGCGATGGATTAGCCAAGACATAAATGTGTCTATTGAAAGTGCCCTGTCTGCAACCAGATAACTTTGTCAGCTTCAACATAAAGCATGCTCTCAAACTGCTTGAATTTGAGTATATTTAGGGGAGACTAAATGATGGGGTACAAACAAAGGAACCACAAGGGATGAAGTGCATCCACTGCCTCAATAGGCCCCTCTGCGAAATAATGTTAATAAACATCATGGATTTTCTTTTAATAAAAAAATTGAACACCATTAGTAGAAATGACAGACAAAGACATTTCTCATCAGTGATCATTAATATGCATTTCTTTTTTTATTTGGGATTATAATTTTCCAAAAAAAATAAAGAAAATTTATCTCCATTACCAGTGAGCACAATAGTAACCTATGCAGTGGAATTCAAAGAGAATTATGAAATCACTGATGGCCTACAAGGTGTTCAACATATTAATAATATAACATTATGATAGGGTAATCTACTCTGAGGTAGATTACAGTTCTTTGTTCCATTTGAAAGTAAATATTTGAAAAAAAAAACTTTGAGGAAAACCTAAATCCTTCACAAAATTTATTGAAAACAGAGTAACATATTTATTGATATATTTTTTTTTTGTGGTCAAATGACTACTGTTAGCACAGGTTTATATAATGTGTATAATTTTTTCATTTATATATTGATAATCCAACAAAAAAGGTAAGGTAGCAGCCCATTCACGTCCCATTGCTGGGCACAGGCCTCCTCACTCACAGGAGAGAGGGTTTTTAGAGCATAGACCCACCACGCTGCTCCACTGCGGATTGGCAGGCATAGTACACAAGTGCACTCTCTATTCCTTCACTCTCATAGTCCGATGTGACGGGAATCCGACATGACCGGAGAGAGATCAGGCGCAGGACCGACGGCTTAACGTGCTCTCCGAGGCACGGGGGTGGATCACACCACCAACTTCCCAACTTCGGGCAAATATTGAGAAAATCTTAATAGAAAACTCAATATCGATTTGGAATTGGCCCGACCCGGGACTCGAACCCAGGACAGTGTCTGTAGTCGAACATGCTAACCACTAGACCAATGAGGCAGTATGATATACATAGAAAAAGGCCAATTACGGATTACACAAAATATTTTAGAATATTTGAATGGCTAAAGCTGATATTGTTTATTAAGTTAATAATATTACATTTATTTATAAATTTTAATTTAGTAAAATACATGTAAGCTATTTGGCATAATACATATGAGAGATTATGGAAAAATATACAATATATGCAATTTGAATATTTTTTCTTGAAGAAAATTGTATCAAAATATTTATGTGAAATATGTAAAACCATATATGGCTGAATAGTAAAATGATGCAAATGAAAATCTTTCCATCACTTTTTTGTTTACTAAGGGAACAGTTAAGCATGTTCTTTTACATAGCCTACCAAATCGCCCAAGGACAATAGTTTGTGCTATAATGTTTTCCATACAAACATAACAAACGCTTCTCAATAATAACAGAACATGATTAAGTAATCTTATTTCTCATTTGACAAATCGAAAAGACAAAAACTAACGGGGTAAGACGAAAAGGGATCGATTCGTCTATATCTACTTTGTGTTATATAGTTGGTACCATGCACGTAGCACTAAAACATGGAGGATGCATATCCGAGACTGTCGAAATATTCATGAAGAAACCTAAAATCACTAAAGTTACTATAGATAATGCATTTCGTAACATTGATCAATGAATGACAATAGTTTTTAGTGATAGAATGCGAATTTAGGCAAGCAACGCTGTCAATTTCCATACGATTGTACCGCCCTGTGTAGATGTTGATGTAGCATAATTTTATTACTTACCGCGCTGAAGAATGACATATTCCACATTTAAAATAAACATATAACAACCAAGGTGAGGACTGGTAGGAAAAATTTCATAAAATGAATAGAATTTAGTTAGGTTTCACAAATTTTTTCACAAAACAATAACACTACGCGCAATCACTATCGCACATCCACTCCGAAGCTGTTGACAACCGAATCAATACGGCCAACATCATGTAAAAAGATTATAAATTAAAATGTTACATTACAGCAATAACATTCATTAAAAGGATTATTAAATGAATATCTTGGCTAAAATGATATTTCTTACACAGTTTTTAACGAATAATCAAAATGACCCGAGATACCGTTTCACCACATTTCACTGAGCATTTTCACGCATGTCCGAAAAGTATTGATTTTTATTACCGTTCCTTAAATTTTGATAATGAACGAATACGATTTATTTTTGGTAATATTAAAACATAACAATTAAAATTACAATGAACATAAAATTTATTAAATATTTAGAATTGAAAATAAACAATAAATATTATTCAGTTACGGAAATATCTTATATAATATAGATAAAGAAATAATTCATTTTTATCTGTGGTCAGCAATTTAAATTTGATAATTATTACTTGCACGTAACAGTTCATTATTTTTCTTTTGTCTTTTAAAAATATTACCTGGTTAGAATTATTCACTAAATTTAACGCGTGGATTCTCGTTTAAAATAGCCATGGATTCGAATCGAGGACTGGCACCACTAAGTTTGTCTTTCTAAAACAAACTTGCGTACTTAATTATTCTTTAAAATTATTTATTGTGCTTTTTGGTGAATGAAAACATCGCAAGAAAACCCGAAATAATACTGTGGTATATATAGCCTGCCAATCCATGGTGAATGCTGTTCTCAGTATCGAGACATTAATAAACTGCTTCATATTATTTTAATTCAATTGAATGCTTATTTGAAGTCGTTATTTTTTAAATTGAAGCTTCATTATGCACGCTTGACTTCGAGTAAACTGTTGAATGCTTGATACGAAGCGTGATCGGGATAAACGTACGGAAGGTGAGAAGGAGATATATTTTAGTGAAGATGGAATGAGAGAGTTACTACAAAAATAAAACAGTTTATCTCAATTTTTTTACTTAATTTATTTTATGTAAAGATTAATTTCATTCTATAGATTACGTTATACATGGCTCGTAATATTACAGAATTGTTTATGTCAATAATTTAATTAATCGCGACCAACATGACTGACGGGACGCTGCGACCGTGGCGAGTTATCAACATACGTGTTTGGGTGCGATGCTGCGTAGACGGTAAATTGCCTCTTAACAGATTAACAGAAGTATATTGCCTCTTACCAGATTACCGCGCTTCGTCTTAGACTGTATCATTTTGTATAAAGCACGTTAATGAGAATGACTGTTCACTATATAATTTCAAAATATACAATTATTCATTGGCTGTGAACAAAGATATTAAGCTACGGCAAAAATATTTTTGAATGAAATGAGTTCGCTATCTAATTTAGTTAATTTCGTCGAAAACAACTAACGGAACCACTGAATATAGTTATTCATTTCAACTTTTTTTTTTCTCAAACGGGATATGTATACAGATTAAATTTGTTATGACTGCATTATTTTTATAGCTGTGGTCGTTGGTAAAATATGTTATTATTCTAGTCTGTGGCGAAGGTCTCTTATTTGAAGCGAAAATTGTTAAAAATGTAAATGCGTATTATAAATTTAGTAAATAGTGTAAAATGAAACCTTTTAGACTAGTCAAAAATATATTTATCATGGCCATATTTTTAAGTGCAATATGGTTGTTATTTACTTGGAGTAATGTTGGAATATTAAGGTAATAAATCATAGTTTTATATTGTTATCATGTATAATGTATGAACGCGTGTAGAAATATACGAAATTAAAAAGTATAACTTCTTTACTTGCGTTATTAATTTCTTGTATGTTGACGTTCAATTATTACATTCTCATCAAAGAAAGATCATAAATCCTTTACTTTGTAATAAGTCAAGATATTTTTTTATTATTATTTATTAATGTGATTTCAGTAAAATATTTTGCTATAATATACCTTCTACAATTATTATTACTTACTTTACTATATTATTATTCATAATTTAAATAATCTTTTAAAAACCTGCTATTATTACCAACGAGTCTCATCTCTTAGGTTAATCAAGTTGCTAATATATGAATAGTGAAGTCAAAGTCATCTAATATTAGTTTGTTACAAATTTTTTTGAAAGTTTTCTTACATTTTCTAGTTCAAATAGCTCAGAACTCAAGAGCATTCCAGTGGCAGTGAAAAACACAATTTGTTTTGTTAATCTTAATGATGAGAGGCAGCATGTGAGCAATAGCACAAGTCTGAAAATGATTTATTATATCACACCAACATATCCTCGACCAGAACAAGTGCCTGAAATCCTACGGTTAGCGCATACTTTGATGCATGTTCCTAGAATTCATTGGATTGTTGCTGATGATCAACCGCTGTGTTCTGAACTGGTGCTTAGTATTTTAAGGTATGTAGCAATGAATTAAAATACACAACAGTTTTAAAAATCGAAAAATGTATTTACATGACATTAATTTCTACTTATTACAATTATTAGCTGCATCTAGCAAGAACTTCTTAAACTAGAAAGAATAGAAAAAATTATATGAGTGTGTCAATGTGATATATTTAGCTCCAACCTAGAGCCTACCATGAAACTATTAGTAAAGGTTTTTGAGGGCATCTAGGGAAGAATAAATGATTGGGCACATACAAAAGATCCAAAAGGGTTGAAGTGCATCAACTGCCTAAATGAGCTCTACCACAAATATTATAATAATTTTACAAGTTTTTCCAAATATTATTAGATGTTTATGTACTTTAAGAGATTGTCTAGAGAGGTCTTATATTAATGAATGAGTGAATTAATATTTGAAAAAATTTATTGTTTCAAATGTCATCTGCTATAAGTTTAAAAAAAATGTGTTTTGACTTCAGTAGATGAATGAAATGTATTTTTATTAATGATTCAAAAAGTCAATATATAATAAAAATGTATATTTAAGTGTATTAAAAAAAAAAATTAAATAATTTTGCCAATTGGGAGTGTGGGACTCACTGAATCCAGAATACCCAATAAAACCTAGCAGATCCCTCCTCATCTATGAGTAAATCACAAGAGATTCCTCAACCACTGTAATGTTCCATAACACAGGGCCCAGCAGTTCCCAGGATGATCTCCCTTCTACTAGCTACCCGCTTTCCAGATCCTTTGAACAGTTCCTGAATCCACCCCACCCATGTAAAATTAAAACTATACTGATGTAAGTGCTAGTGTTATTGCATCCTATGTTATTGTATGTATAAGTATATTGTTTGTTTCCCATGTATTTACATGTTATTAGATAGATAGATAGATATATAAAAATTTTGCTTTGCTTTTTTCACAATTTTTATAACAAATAGTACATAAATGAAAAGTAACATATATCTGTAAAGCAAATAAGGTTCTCCACTCAGCTCGAAGTCACAGCAAGCTGCGACGCTGATTTTCAAAGAGAACCTGAGTTACTCCACAGACACTCTTGCAACAGTAGACTGACAATAACATTTGTATAACACTATATTATTATGTTTTTGTAAGTATGTATGTTTGTTACATTTCACACAAAAACTACTGAACCAATTTAAAAAAAAATTCATAGTTCAAAAATTAAAGACTATTTAAAAATACTTTTTCAATTGTTAAAATCGGACATTCCATTCAAAAGATATTATGAATTTTTAAATGTCAATCTAAAGAGAATAATGTAGCCTTAGTCGAACTTAAGAACAAAACAAAACTACATTAAATGTTGTGTATGGGAAAGTTTTAAGATAATAAGGTATTACAAATATATCTCTTCTCTTATATAATAGAGGAAAATTTTGCATATTTGTTTTTATTTTTAAAATTTCATATTAATCTAAAAATTATGGGACTGATTAAAAAATCTTTCAATACCTGTAGATACATACATATATATACATAGCATCATTACTTTTATGATTCTTCTGCCATACCCAACTTTCACTACCATACATAAGTGTTGGCACCAACACTCCAGCATGCACAGCCAGTCTAGTCCTTTGAGACACCATCTGGCTACTCATAAAGGTGTGCAGAGCACCATTTACCATATTCCCTGCATGTACTCTCCTTTCAATATCACTTTCACATGTTCCATCTTTTGTAAATTTAGATCCCAAGTATACAAATTCTTTCACCTCTTCCACTTGTTCCCCATCTATCAAAATATTGCCATTCATCATAGATTCATCTCGTTCAAAAAGCATAACTTTCGTTTTGTTGACATTCACTTTCATTCCTTTTCCTTTCAAAGCTTCATTCATAATATTTAGCATCACCTGTAGCTCATTTGCGGATGACGCAAATATTACTTGATCATCAGCATAGAGTAAACATTTGATGAGTAATTCATTCATTCCTAACCCACACATACTTTCTTTTAAATCTGTCAAACATTTATCCATGAATAGGTTGAACTGTCATGGTGACGCAACACATCCCTGTCGAACACCTCTTTCGACAGGAAACCACTCCGTGTACGCTCCGTTCTGACACAAGCACTAGAACCCTCATAGAGTGACTTCAATGCTTGAATCAGACAACCGCTCACCCCATACGTAGATAACGTTGACCACAGCTCATTCCTGTAGAGTATTTTAAAATTTTCTAATATCGGACATTCCACGTAAATGATGTTACAAATTTCGAAATGTATTAGATATATATTTATTGTAAAGTAAAATCTGTATATTGATTATATTATGCATGTAAGTGAGTATCTAATAATCTGAAGGAAGTAATTAAAAACTAAGTAAAATAAAACTTTTCTAACATCCTACTACCACATCTACTGCCACAACTTCAGTAACTAGGCGGGTGATACCGCGGAGCATTGCCAGGAAATAAATAAATAATGGCAAAAATGTGATAGGGTAGGAATTGAATTAAATAATAATAAGTGCATTACATTAATATTCATATTGTTATTAAATCTACAGTGTATTGGCATTGCTAATTAAGGTCCCACAATGGTATGATGAAAATACAATGCATTTTCGAATTTGTTTGACTCTGGACTGGTGGAAAGCTTCCGCCGTGGGTAACTAACAACCTGCCAGCGAAGACATGATGGTGTGTAGAAACCATAATAGGTATTCTTCTTGCCAGGTTGGCTTGGTTCCATCTTAGACTATATCATCACTTACCATCAGGTGTGATCATAGTTAAACACTAACCTGTTAACAATAATGAAAAAAAATTACTGTGTTATTATTACAAATATTGTATATCAAATTTCAGGCGAACAGGCTTACCATTTACTCACATTTCAAGTCCAAAGCCCTTCATCTATAAAAGCACAAATTTCCCTCGTGGAGTTGCAAATAGACGTGCATCATTGGAATGGCTCCATTCTGAAAATGTTTCGGAAGGTGTAATTTACTTTGGAGATGATGATAATACCGTCGATCTACAGCTATTTGATGAGATCAGAAACACAAAGAAGGTTTCTATGTTCCCAGTTGGACTAATCGGGGACTATGGGGTTTCTACACCAATTGTTAAGGACGGAAAGGTCTGTTTTATTTACATTTCAATAAACATTTTGATTTACACCCATACTCGCCCAGATACTCACACATAAACTTACACATACTTGTACATGCTTATATACACATACACACTATGCTCACAGACACAGACCCAATAGAAATCTCATTTATTCTGCAAACAATATGACAATAATAAAATGTATAAAACGTACCAGCTGCTCCTGGCGGTCTCACTTACCGACGGAATGGAACTCCCGATTCCATTGTAAGGGTAAAAGAAAACACAGCTCAGCCTATGCAATAGGGTTTTTAAATCATAAACGTATCACATTGCTCCATTGCTGATTGGCAGGCTACACATAGCAGAATTACTCTGGAGCATGATGGTTATTTTAAACAAACCATACCAAAGCCATATAAGTTTTAAAACGAACTTTATGGTACTTTACTAGGGTTCAAACCTTAATATGGTAACATCTATATCCATGGGACCATAGCGGTTTTTCGTACTCACATGAAAATTGGGGAAATTCTATTTTTTATAAAATTGAATAAATTTATAAGAATTATATATATTAAGATACTTAAATGGTTTATATTATATTGGAGAACAACCGTTATTTATTTCATATAAAGTAACTCTTATAAAAGTTTTAAAACAATGATGTTTAAATTTTTCAGGTTCTAGGATTTTTCGATTCTTGGCCTGGTGCTAGGACATTTCCAGTTGATATGGCTGGATTTGCTGTCAACATCGACTTCCTCAAGGCTTCAGCCAACATGCCCTTCATTGCTGGTCACGAAGAAGATAAATTCCTGGTGAGCCTTGACTTAAACATCGACGACATAGAACCGCTGGCAGCAAACTGCACCAAAATACTAGTATGGCACACTAAGACCGTTAAACATAAGAAACCAACGTTAAAAATTAACATTGACAAGTTAGATTCAATCCCCAAGTACCATAATTTTGTTAAAATGTTAAAAGAAACCTCTAGATTGGGAATGGCCGACATGGACTCGGATAATGGCATAAAATCTTTTATTACGCGTAACAGGAAGACATATGCTACTTTAAATGATCTACGATAGTTTTCACAAGACTGATGACACATCACCAAATAAGTCGTTGTATTTTGAAGGTTTTTCATCCGTAACAACATTTACACTGTTTTAAATCACCCCATTACTTACGTGAGATATTAGTGGTGGTTGAGAGGAATCTCCTCCAATCTCTACTATGGAAATGGAGGTTATCAGCTAATCTCACGATACATTTATTTCTAAAAAGACTATTATAAATTTTAAAATAAGGAGTCCCAGTCGACTGAATTGGAGTGAATATTTGAGTAATATGTTTTTTGAATTGAAACTTTCGATAGTCTCAATTTTGTTTGCTTATATTACGGATGTCACATTACAGTCGGCCACGAAGTGGGGGTATAGCGATATATTAAAAAAAGTAACAGTAAAAAACATGTATTATTTTGCATACAGATATTTTTAAAAAATCACTAAAACATCAACCTTGTAGATAAAACATTATTGATGTTAAGAGCCGATGTTTTACTACATACATATATGATATATTTGTTACATTACATATATCTTGTCCGAGTGTTATTTAAGCTTATATATATATATATATATAGAATGAGTTTTTTATTTACAAGTGAAAATTACAGTTGAATTTCCACTTCTGGTGGTTGTTAGTCTTATTTATTAATCTATATGATAAAAATTTCTATTAAGATTGTTATTATTGCTAGAAAGCATGAGTAGTTTAGTAAATTCCTCTCTGAGTTATCTGAGAGATGAAGGGAGTCTCGTAGTATAGTATGATATCAATTCTCTGTATAGCTTTGCTATTGAATCTCCAATAAATTTAAGGATTATCTCATAAAATATTTATTAGACATCATAAATAAATATATGTCCTATATAGTTAAGATATTATATATATGAAATATGAATTATATATGGCAACATGGCATGTTATGTAAACAAATTATGGTTCGAATAAAATATAACTTTTTCATTGCACTATAAAATATTATGTACAGCGAGAAATAACTATTTTGTATTAATGAACTTGTTAGATCACTATGAATTATAATTTATTAAAAAAAAAATAATCATCAATTCATCAAATCTTGTTATATAATGAAATAATAGTCCATGGAGTAAATTAATATAATATGGTATCTTTAAACTTAGAAATTCAGCTTTATATTAATTGAAAACCTAAGCAAAATGTTTACAGTTCAAAATTAAATAAGAGAGATTTAAATGTTGAGTATTATCCCCTCTTTACTTCAAAAACGTGATAAGTATGAAAAATTAAATTTTAATTCATAAATAATGCAGCTGTCTCTGATTTTATTTTCATAAAAACCTGGCACTGCCGAAGCCACAGTGGAGCAGCCTGGTGGGCCCCTACTGTAAAACTCTCTCTCCCATTGATGGGGACACCTGCGCTCAGCTCTGCTGTTTCATTAAACTGTTACTTACCTTACTTTTAATTACAACTAACAAAAATAAATCAATTGTTTCGACACAATTCTATTTTGAGTGTTACTAAAATGTCAATTTTGGAGATAATACTTTATTGAACTAAAGCAAAGAATGGCACTTCTATTAATGTATTATATTATTGTCCATTTATTTTAGTGTTAAATTTAAATTAAAAAAATATTAAAGTTTATGTTTTGGGAAAAATAGCCTGCCTATAAATAATTATACACTTAGTTTTGCTGCGGTTGTTTAATACGTTTAAAATTTAGCATTTTGATGAGTCTCGATTTTTTTTGGTCACAAATTAATACAATGAAATTTAATAAATACTCTTTTGGATTCTGTATGTATCTTTAGAAATTAGAATGCGCTCAAATCTAGGGCTTAAAGTCATTTGTTATTTTGAAATACATAATAAGAGTATTAGGTAAAAATACTATCAAACAATTTCTGTAAAAAACAATTAAAATGGCGAAAATTGTATCAATTTATATAATTTTGAAGCTGAGCATTGCTTTTTCGTGTCGCATTGCTGTTAAACATGTAATTCTGCTCATTATTTTATATCTTAAATTTGCTATTCAGCGATACAAAGAAACTCGGTATTGGTATGAGGAGATAACAAATTATAATAAAAAAAATTAAAATCAAGTGGACACCCCATTTTCCACTTGATTATAAAACTTAGATCTGTCAAAAATGAAAACCCTAGACCCAGTGATTCTCAACTTGAGCCCACGTCCATGGGTCAATTCAGGGTCTGGGGCTACAATCGCACTAAATTTAGATAGAAAAATGAATCTGAATTTCTGTTTTTCATTATATGTTTTGAATTTTTAGTTACTTTGTTTTGGTAACGACTTCATAGCGATTTCTTCCTAAAACATTTTATACACTTTAAATTAATACAATTTTTTTTTTAACAAACCACCCGAAATCAATTAATGAAATTTTAAGGATCTATTGTTATATATCTATATTTTGATCAAAAATTAAATAAATTTATTTGCTTACCTATTGTTAGTAAACAAATACACATTTCAATGACTAATAGGTACACAAAATGGATTTTCTTTCTTTAGTTTCGTGCGTTATACGTTTAACTTTAAGATTCTTGAAAAAAAATTCACTTCTCTCTATTAATTTGAACAAAATAAATTCTTTATCATCATGCATTGGTCCTTCTCAGTACAGCCTGTAGAATATCGTTTTTAATTGTTATTCTTCTTAAACTTTCTTAATCTAACGAATCAATTTTTTTTAACCGAGAAGTCATTGGAGTTTGCTTTTGTTTACTTAAAAGTTGAATTGGTAAATGGATTACTGAATAAATTTATTTAATAGTTTGAAAATTGATCTTCAAAATTTCATTAATTGATGTCTTATGATTTATTAGAAATGCATGTTTTAATTTCAAGTACTCAAAATGTGAGAAAACTGCCTCATTGGTCTAGCGGTTAGCATGTTCGACTACAGACATGAGGTCCTGGGTTCGAGTCCCGGGTCGGGCCAATTCAAAAATGAATTTTGAGTTTTCTCTTAAGATTTTCTCAATATTTGCCCGAAGTTGGGAAGTTGGCGGTGTGATCCACCCCCGAGCCTCGGAGAGCACGTTAAGCCGACGGTCCTGCGCCTGATCTCTCTCCGGTCGTGTCGGATTCCCGTCACATCGGACTATGAGAGTAGAGGAATAGAGAGTGCACTTATGTATTATGCCTTCCAATCCGCAGTGGGGCAGCGTGGTGGGTCTATGCTCTAAAAACCCTCGCTCCTCGGAGTGAGGAGGCCTGTACCCAGCAGTGGGACGTTAATGGGCTGCTACTTACTTTACTTTTTACTTTACTCAAAACGTCTCTTATTAAAAAAGTACTGTTTAGTGTATTAATTTCTAATAGGGACAATACTTAATAAAACTAACACATGGATCTAAGTTTCATGATCAAGTGTAAATTGAGGTGTCTTGATGTGATCTTTTTATTTATTTCTGTGTTAAGTAAAAAGTATTAAAATATTATTTGTGTAATATTATGTTAAAATTGTACTAGTACCATTGTTACTTTTCCAGTGCAAATACACTTCTTAGAAGTGCTTAAAAATAAGTGCAATTATTTTAGGCTTTGATTTATGATTTAAAGATCTGAGATTATTATCTTAATGGGTGTTTTTGACTTATTTATGTTTTAATTTCTGTAAATGTTTTTTTTGTGAAATATTTACCTTTCATTAGGTTGTAAGTGGAAATTGTTTTAATGGATGTCAACTTGTGCACTATTATGTTTATAGTAATAATCTTTGGCAAGAATCATAAATTCCATACAAACACGGATGACTTTCTACCTTTATATATATGATATTTGCAAAATATGGAACATGTGAAAGTGATATTGAAAGCAGAGTGAATTCAAGCAATATGCTAAATGGTGCTCTGCACGCCTTTATGAATAGACACAGCGTGTTTCAAAGGGCCAGACTTGCTGTGCATTGGTGCCAACACTTATGTATGGTAGTGAAAGTTCGGTATGGCAAAAGAAGCATTAAAAGTAAAATAAACGCGGTAGAGATGAGAGTGTTGAAAAGCTGAGTGGATTGAAACTGAGTGACAAAGTAAGAATTAATGTAATAAGAGAACATTGTAGTATAAACGAAAACATAGTGACTAAAATTGAAAGAGGTATGCTTAGATGGTTTGGACACATAGAGAGAATGAATGAAAGGAGACTGACAATAAGGATTTATGAATCAAGTGAGAATGGGATAGTTGGAAGGGGAAGACCGAGGCGAACATTCCTGGGCCAAATCCAGGACATTTTAAATAAAGGCCAGGTCAAGAATACTCCAAACCGACGAAATTGTATGAAAGGTTTAATGATAATGAAAGAATGCGAATGAGATATGCAAGGATCGTGGCAAGTGAAAGGATGTGGTCTCCTATGAGAATGAGGCGTGATGGTTCATATACATACGTATATGAACTAGCTGCCCCCGGTGGTGTAGTCCGCGTTGTTCCCGACCCCGTGGAAATATGGGTAACGCTTTATATATCGAATTGTCTATCTAAATTTTCCTATTCCATTTGAATACACTAACTTCTACAAAATCAATTTCGCCGTTCAAAGTTTAGTCATATACACTCGTGCAGAAGATTTATATAGAAGATAAGGGGAAAATGACCACTGTCACGACAATACCTTCGGTTGATTCGAAATTTACCAAACTGCCTCCATTTGTGATGTCCATACTTACTAAGAACGGATATCTCCATATTCCTACTAGATTGAAAACAATGCAGGCGATACTGCCGGGCTCTGTATAGCCAAAGCAGAATCCAATATAGTCTGTAGTCTCTTCAGTGAATCACGTTCAAATTGGCAAAACACCTCCATGTCATTATGTTTTTGAATTGTGTCACTATTCTTCCAAAGCAGCGATATATTATAGTTATAACTGCAGTGCGACTGCTATAATTTATAATAATTTCGAAATGGGTTAAATTCTCATAGTCTTTGCCATTTGAAATAGAACCTTAATCTTTATCCGTTACAGTCCTATAATAGAATTATTATATTTCCAGTATGAAATAAAATCTCCTATTTACTTCAATAAGTTAGAAAAGTCATATTTTTTAATTCATAAGTGAAGGAATGATGTTTACTCTATGCTGATGATCAAGTAATACTTGCTGAGCTACAGGAGATGATAAATATTATGAATGAAGCTTTGAAAAGGAAAGGAATGAAAGTGAATGTAAATACAACGAAAGTTATTCTTTTGAAAAAGATGAATCTATGATCTATGATGAATGACTATATTTTGATAGATGGGGAACAAATGGAAGAGGTGAAAGAATTTGTATACTGGGGATCTAAATTTACAAAAGATGGAACATGTGAAAGTGATATTGAAAGGAGGGTGAATGCAGGGAATATAGGAAATAAAAGGCGTGCACGCCTTTATGAAGAGCCAAACGGTGTCTCAAGTGTTGGTACCAAGACTGATGTATGGTAGTGAAAGTTGGGTATGGCAGAAGAATCACATAAGTAAAATAAATGCGGTAGAGATTAGAACTTTGAAAATTATGAGTGGATTGAAACTGAGTGACAGAGTAATAAATAGTGTGATAAGAGAACCTTGTGGTATAAAAGAAGATGTAGTGACTAAAATTGAGAAAGGTATGCTTAGATGGTTTGGGCATGTGGAGAAAATGAATGAAAGGAGACTGACAAAAAGGATTTATGAGTCAAGAGTGAATGCGAAAGTTGGAAGAGGAAAACGAAGGCGAACGTTCGTGGACCAAATCCAGGACATTTTAATTAAGGTCTTGTATGAAAGGTTTAATGAGAATGAAAGAAGCGAATGAGATATGCAAGGATCGTGGGAAGTGGAAGGACGTGGTCTCTGCCTACCCTTATGGGAATGAGGCGTGATGTTATGTATGTATGTATGTATAAATGAAAACGCTGGGTCTTTTTTGAATTATTTTGTTAAAGTCACTAAAATATAACTTTTGAAATAGAGGTTTACCATATTTAGTTGAAGAACTTTATATAAGAACAATTTGACTTTGTTCCCTTAGATTGCTCTAGGTCAGTGGTTCTTAACCTTTTTAGGTCCGTTACCCGTATAACCGAACTAGGGTCACTGATTTTACCCCTCCGCCCAACGATCAACTCAAACAATACGTGTTAATCCTTAGACTTCATTAAACAAAAAACTGAGACATCTTTACTCTAAACTAGGTTTAACTTAATAAATGTATAATAACTAAAAATAAAATTACTTTCGGGTGATTCCACAATTGACAATTGTGGAATCACCCGAATGTAATTAAGGCAAAGTTTAATTAAGGCAAACGTTCAGTTCATTGGTATCCCCACGTAATACAAGTTTTATCCCCTCGAGGGTAATTACCCCCAGGTTAATTCAAATAAAAAAAATCCTTTATTCAAGTAGGCTATTACAGCAATTTTGAATCATCAAATTTAGTTATTTTTAATGTGCGACTGATGATCATATAAAGAACGACTTAGAATCAAAAGTTACGAGGGTTCATTCGCGCCCTGTTCTGAGAAGAGCCCACACCAAACTCAGTCAGGTGTCACATTTTTTTCTCATCATTATTCCAATATATGTTTTAATTTATTCTATTTCGATTAGAGCAATTCATTGTCTCCCATGCTTTTTTAACCTCTAGGTAGTCCTTCAAATTATATATTTTTATTTTCAAATTATATTCTATAGAACGATATCTCACTCCGCTTTCCTTTAATAAAAGTTTTAAACTAATTACGTTATTGCGTTAAGAATCCATATTCTAGGTAAATAATTCCATTGAGTTTATAGGGGGTTTTCACTCAAAAATCTCCTAGATTTAACTTTAATTCGAGTTAATGCTGGATATTAATAACAGTCGTATACGATTGATAGAAAAAAATAGTGCTGCCAGAAAAATTACTTGTAAAATTTTATGACTTTAAATTATATATCGCTCGCTATCTTGTATTTATAATGACATAATCAATAATTTACTGGAAAAGACAGTCCATAATATTTTCTTGTGATAAAAATTTCTATTGATTGTGGCATCACAAAATGTTAGTTGATTTAGAGGTTTTATTTCATTTTGAAAAGGTAAGAACTTAGCTTTTGTGTATTGTGCCACTATTCTTTCAAAGCGATAATGAGATAGCAATGTTTTTCCTATCGAAAATAATTTTAGTCTCATTATTTTTATATCGATTTTATTTAGTAATGGTGTCCATTCTGGCATACAATATATACATTTTCAAATTTTAAAGATAATATTTCTTATATCGATTTATAGTATTTGCTGTAAGCCTCAAGTTACTACCTTTTCACCTGATCCAAAAATCTTTTCCAAGATCGACGACGTGAGTTTTAATTATATGCTAATCTTAGTTTTACTATATGCAAAAATGCCTTAAAAATACAATATTTTGGTGGTCTTCCAGCAAAAAACACACCACTTTTGTTCGTGTTTCGAATTAGGCTGTAAGTGATTCTTTTGACCGAAAAGTATGGGACCTAAACCAATCGACGCAGTGTTTTTTTTTCTAATCAAAATAATAGAAGAAAATGCGTGCAAGTACACATGTCAGAAGTGAAACTTCTTTGGCAAATTAATTTTTAAGTCTTGTTTTTACAATTTTGAATTACGTGAAAAAGAAATGTTAGGGATTTAATTGTCATTAAAAAACTTAAGCTTCGAAAATTAATGCAAATAATTTATCGAAATTAAGAATTGTAAATAATAATGTCACGTGTTGTTTGTCAATGTTAGATATTATTAATTAAATTTTGTTTTGAATTTAAAATTTACAAAAAAACCACCTTCAAATGAATTAGCATAAAAAGCTGCACATCTTCGTGACGCTAATCACGCATTTTAATCATGCGCTTAAAGAAGTTTCACTTCATAAACTATTTTTGGTTATTTGAGGCTCAAAGCAAATACATTTTCTGACGTCGATGTACTCTTCAATGTTGTTTTTTATTATAAATTAAACTGAAAAAATGAAAGTGATATAATTAGCAATGAAGTTAAAACGTATCTTGGGATAGATGGGTTGGAGTTATACATAAAATAGTCATACTATAAGTTATGGTATATGTTACTATCTATTTTGTGTGTCTAATTTAACACGCGAGAGCAAGAACGGCGTAATTTGTGAAAATTAATTGTTTATCAAAAACTCATCTAAACGTCATAGGCGTATAAGGATTTTATGTCAAATTTCTTATTACTTTTACGATGAAAAAATATATAAATTTTTACTCGATTTTTTTTGGTCTTTCTCTCAATCTGAAACGTACGGATAATATGTAAAAAAAAATCATTTTAAAAATCCCAGACTCTAATATCTAATCTCTTTCAAGGTAATGATATAAAAAAATTACCTGGAAAAATTATTTTTGCCTCTTTACGTTTTATAAGTGAGAAGTGTAATGTAATGTTTACATACACTTATATGTTGTTCTTGCTCTCGCGACCTCAATTGATCTATATGCATTCCAAGGAAAATTGTAATAAGTCTAATCTGCGTATTACGAAACGATTCATAATATTTATTTTGTAATCACTTGTATCCTTATCTAACCTTCTAAATTATATTATTGTTTTATGTATATAGCAGTGTGTTATGTTCACTGTGTGATAATAGCCGCTTTAACACAGTTATCGTGTTGGTGTAATGTTATTTATTGGTAAGGTAATAAAGCAATTTAAAACCGTAACAAATGTTTTATTGTAACGGAAACTTTGAACGTGAATGTTGACTCCAATTTCTGTTGCGTCCCATGGACCATAGTCCTAAGGATACATTTTGTTTTTCTATAAATTTAAAAATAATTTCTAAAAAAAGTCAAGTCTACCGTCTTCTTAGGAATAACCTTTAGACTGAGCTTCCATGGGGTACCTATATTGACTCTGGCGAGCAAACTTAGTGACGGCCTCGCTGGCGCAGTGGTGCGAGTATTCGCTTTGCTAGCGGAGGTCCAGGGTTCGATCCCCGGTAGGACAAGTTTAGGCAATCGTATTTTCTAATTTGTCTGAGTCTGGACTGGTGGGAGGCTTTTTCGTCTCTTACCAGATTAGCGCGCTTCTATCTTAGACTGTATCATCACTAACCATTAGGTGAGATCACAGTCAAGCGCTAAACTGTAACCATAAAAAAATGGTGTATTTCGCTTATTTTCATAGCATTATGTCTTAAGGCATACTGTTATGGAGTATGGCAGCGGAGATTGAAACTATCTTTATATTACAAAAAAGAGCAATACGCGCCATTTATCAATTGGTATTTCGCGTTTCCTTAAGATATGAATTCAAAGACACTGGAATTCTCACAGTACCGCCGCATCATATGTTGAATAACATTTTATACATCCGTAACAATATTCATTTAAACAGCGAAACACACAACACAAGAAATAAAAACAAACTTGCAATGCCATAATTTTAGAACAGCGGTCGGGGAGTCGGTTTAAATTACTAAATAATGGGGTAAAATGAAATTTTTGGGGGTAAAAATGAAACTTTTGTGAGTAAAAGTATATATTTTTAATTTTCTATTTTATAAACCTGTTATTAGTTTTTTCCATTATCAAAATTGTCAACCCTCAATTGTACCCTAATGGGCTTCAATATGTTATATTTATATATAGCCCCCATAAAGAATATTTTTAATTGAAATGATATTTTTCGGGAAAATATTTAGCTTTTCTAACGTAAATGTTAGCTCAGATATTTTTTTAAAAATCAAATAGCTATTAAATGAATAAAATATATATTATATAATTTTAAAGCTTCATTCTTAAAAAAGTCAGTTCTGTATAATATATAATTTTAATTCCCCGAAAAAAATCATTTACGTTATAAAAGCTTTTTTATGGGGGTACGTATAAAATTTAAATTAGTTTTTTCGTTTAATAACACAAGAAAAATATCTTATGAATTATAAAATAACATGAAATTATCAATTACTTACATTTTGTGATACTACACTTTGATCTTAGCCAAAAGGCCTAGAAGCGATGCCTGAACTGCCTCATTGGTCTAGTAGTTAGCATGTTCGACTACAGACATGAGGTCCTGGATTTGAGTCCCGGGTCGGGCCAATTCAAAAATGGATATTGAGTTTTCTATTAAGATTTTCTCAACATTTACCCGAAGTTGGGAAGTCGGCGGTGTGATCCATCTCCGTGCCTCGGAGAGCACGTTAAGCCGTCGATCCTGCGCCTGATCTCTCTCCGGTTGTGTCGGATTATCGTCACATCGGACTGTGAATAGAGAGTACACTTGTGTACTATGCCTGGCAATCCGCAGTGAGGCGTGGTGGTTCTATGCTCTAAAAACCCTCTCTCATATGAGTTAGGAGGCCTGTGCCCAGCAGTGGGACGTTAATGGGCTGCTACTTACTTACATACATTTTCTGTGGGGGCGATTTTTTTTCTCAACTGTATATTACTATTATTATCGTTACGTTACATTGACAACCACACACACAAGGTGGCATTCTGTCCCCATTGCTGTTCTCAGTTTTCATAGACTCCATTACCGATATACTTGATTGTAAATTTCATTTATATGCAGATGATTTACAGCTTTATAGCCAAACTAAAATCGAACATTTAGATGAAGTCATCCTATCCTTGAATGAGAATTTGTTGCGCATTGCACAATGGTCTAAAGAGTATGGCATAAAAGTAAACCCATCTAAATGTCAAGCTATAATAGTAGGTAGTTCTCGTCAAATAGCTAAGGTTCGCACGCAGTCAAATATACTCCCTTTAGTTTTTAACCATAACATTATACCTTTCTCGGACACTGTTAAAGACCTCGGTATCTTTATCGACTCTTCTTTAACATGGTCTTTTCAGATAAAGGAAATTTCTAGAAGGTTTCATGCAACTTTGCATTCCATTATACGACTGAAAAACTTCCTTCCGGTAAAAGCTAAAACACAACTGGTAAATATGTTGCTACTACCAATACTTGACTATGCCGATGCGGCGTATTCTGACCTAAATGAAGCATACCTCAATAAACTTGATCGTCTACTTAATACCTGCATACGCTTCATTTTTGGCCTTCGCAAATTTACCCACATATCTTCCTATCGGTCGACGCTGGGGTGGCTTCCAATCCGCGAAAGGAGATGCCTGAGAATTCTCTGTCTGCTCTTCACCATTCTCACCAATCCAGCTGCTCCCGACTACCTTCAAGGAAGGTTCAGCTTCTGCTCAAACGTGCATGAAAGAGAGCTCCGATCTGCTGAAAATCTGCTACTGACTGTACCCGCTCACCGCACAGGTTTTAAACATGACTCGTTTACAGTCAGTGCAGTTCGTCTGTGGAATGAGCTGCCGCAAGAGATAAGAAAAGCCACCTCAATACATTCATTTAAAGCCCAACTAAAAAGGCATTTTCTTAAGAAGTACATCACTGCTTGAATGACCTCAACTACAACTATTATCGCTTTTTTTTTTTTTTTTTTTTTTTTCCAATCAATTATGGTGTTGCTACCACTGCTGCTTATGTTATAGTTTACACCTAGCTTTAATTATTATTAATTTTTGTTTTTTTTTTTTCTTATTTTTCTTTATTTCTGTCTATCTCTGTATTCTTTCTTTAACACTGTAATGCACATCTACCAACGACTTTTCTAACATAAGAAGGGTTGGCTGGTAGATAAAGCTTTGTAGCTTTAAGCCCGCCGTTTGCACTCTGTGCAATAAAGTTTATAAATAAAATAAATAAAAATAAAATAAATTGAATAAATGACGTTTAAATTAATTTTTTATTTATTTATACTTTATTGCACACATAAACAACACAAGTTAGTTATTGTTTTCTTTTGAAAATTATCATGGGGCCTATAATATGAAAGATGCTAAAAAGAAGCGATTTCGTTTTTTTTTGCTCTTTGCTATGGGGTAATATCAATTTACATTAAATATTTTGGGGTAATGGGAGTGGGGTCTCTACCCCAAAGGTTCAGAAACCATTTGTCGTGTTGTGTATACGCATTTTTATTGAGATATCCAAATCACTACTGGCTTTGCTTAAACATAGTTTTAAAAAATATGTTAAAAATGCCTTATTACAAAAGGCATATTATAATGTTGACGATTATTTAAGCGACAAAGATGTTTGGACTTGATTCCAGTTGCACATGAAAGCTAAAAACGTTGTAACCTACAAAACTAAATTAAAAGAAGTAACCGTTGAGTTCCTTGCCGGTTTTTTCTCAGCGGAATCGATTTTCCGAACTGGTGGTAGATGTATTACCAACGGAGATATTACTGGCGATTCAAAAGTGCTTTGTGAGCTTACTTGAATTAAATTATTAAAAAGATTTCGATATTAAGGTAATGTTAAAATATGTTCTTAAAATCATACTATATATTTGACGTGGGTCTCGTTGTCTCGAAAATATAATTAAAACAGCAAGGTTATATAATAAAAATTACTTTATTTATACACCACTAATATAAAAATTAAAATTAAAAGTAGCACCTTTAAAGAAGATCCTTTCGAAGAACCGTGAAATTAGGAATTTAATCGACAGTTGATGTAGGTATACAAATATAATAAAAAATTACTATAACGATTATTATTAAATCGTATATATTTTTATATTTTTTGGTTATATTATTAAATTTGCAGTTTTCTTGTTAACACTAACAACTAACATTTAATTTCCAATCGTTAATAATTGGATTGTAGTTTACATCTAATCAATTGTAGTTTGTCATGTATACATTTTTTCTTCATTTAATACTTGACATAAAATATATAGAATAACTTGGTATGTCGAAAGGGAAGAAAATTTATAAAATAACATGAAATGTCAATAAATTAATATATAGTTACAAAATATCATACATTTAAAGTCGATTAAAGTCATTAATATTTATACAAAATGTGTCAAATATCATTCATTATTATTGTTTAGAAGAGTATTATTCTATATACTTATATATATATATATAAATTACGTGTCACGTTGTTTGTCCGCGATAGACTCTTAAACTACTTAACCGATTTTAATCAAATTTGCACCGTGTGCAGTTTGATCCGAATTGAAAGATAGGATAGCTTAAATCTTAATTTATAGCCGCAATATTATTTTATTGCAAATTATTCTGGCCAGGTCTGCTAGTACTTATTATATATTATTATTAATTAAACTTACTTACATACATAGCATCACTCATTCCCGTAGGGGTAGGCAGAGACCACGTCCTTCCACTTGCCACGATCCTTGCATATCTCCTTCGCTTCTTTCATTCTCATTAAACCTTTCATACAAGTTCGTCGGTTTAGAGTACTCTTGACCTGGGCCTTATTTAAAATGTCTTGGATTTGGTTCAGGAACGTTCGCCTTGGTCTTCCCATTCCAACTTTTGCAATCACTTTTGACTCATAAATCCATTTTGTCAGTCTCCTTTCATTCATTCTCTCTAAGTGCCCAAACTATCTAAGCATACCTCTCTCAATTTCAGTCACTGCGTGTTGTTTTATACCACAATGTTCTCTTATCACACTAATTCTTACTGTCACTCAGTCTCAATCCACTCATACTTCTCAACGCTCTCATCTCTACTTTATTTTACTTATGTGCTTCTTCTGCCATACCCTACTTTCACTACCATACATAAGTGTTGGTAGCAACACTCCTGAATGGACAACCAGTCTGGCCCTTTGAGACACCATCTGGCTATTCATTGAGGCGTGCAGAGCACCATTTACCATATTCTAATATAATTAAACTTATAACATATTAAAAAATCTTCAAACATTTTATGTGAGCTTACAACAAGTCGCTGTACAATTTTTCGCCAAATGAATTGAATAAATTATTAAAACAATAACATCAAGTGTGATTCACTATAAGTAAAAGAAATGGGGTGTGGCTGTGTTATGGACACGGGCGATTGTTGTACTTGAATACGTATCGTAACGGGTAATAGTTTCTATATAAAATACTAGCAATGCCCTGCGGTTTCACTCACGTAGATACCGATCTCGTGTCAGTGGAAAGTCTACTAAGTCGGATTATAGATTTGTTGATGTTAATAAGTTTAATTGCCCTTAGTTTTTCTTTTACTTTAGGACAGACATACAAATATGTGTACTGAATATTCCAGAAGAACTGTGCTAACGAAGATAAACATATAGTCATGTAGATAACGTCATTCTGGAATACATATAGTCCTTTCTTTCTCTATCTCTGGGTGTCAAAATGAATATGGCCATCGCTATACTACTACATTATACTCGTAGTATAACATTAATTGCTTTAAATTCGTTGTATCTTTTAAACGGAATGTCTGATATTAATAATTTAAAAAGCATTTTACAGGTACTGAAACGGTCTTTAATATTATATTATTTAATAGTATAAGGATTTACACGAAGGTATGAATAATATGGTTTGATTATTGTCGTCACTTTCAATAATTTTTAAAATGTAAAAAAGTGGTTATAGTGGTATAACTACAGAAGTTGGACATATGGTATCTGTTTTTGTAGATATTAATACGTTCTATAATACTGTTGAAAATTTTTATGTTCTATCATCAATAGTTTCCGCAGTTCACGGGAAGACAGATTTTTTGTGTCAATTTTCATTGACACCTTGGGTTACATTATAGCGTTTTTATTAGGGAACCCTATTTTTTTGAAAAAGTGATATAACTTATCTCATACATTGAAAATGCAGCTTTCTAATGGTGAAATAATTTTTCAAATCTTTCCAGCAGTTTTTGTGTGAATATGTTACAAACATACAAAAACAAAAATATGCCCTCTTTATAATATTAGTTTTGATGTGTTACAGTATATTAAGCGTAATAAATTCTTTGATCCTTTAGCTATCCAATGGTGAAATTGAACTTCGGATGGAGGTGATAGGTATGAAGCTACAAAACCGAATTTAAAGACGCGTTCAAGTCAATAATGTGTTTTAATGCAGATTGAAATTTTGATCGAGATATATACAAGTGACCTTAATAATAGGAGAAACTAATTGCGTTATTTTCAGTAACCTTTTCGTTACAATGATAACCATTCAGAAATAGTAAACAAAAAACCAAACTTAATTTTTTATGTATTAGAATTATTATGGCTAATATCTAAATGNTGCCATAAGGATGAAGCAATTATTTCAAAATAATATTATTTTGTCCTATTATAGCTGTTGCACGCCATTGTATGGTAGATTGTGTGTTGTACACTTGATCTTGCAATAAAATATATTTGATTTGATTTGATATGAACGTGTACATAACTCTGTATGTAACATCATCGTAAAGAGCTAGGAAATTGTTAACATCAAACGCATATGTCTTTATGTTAATATAAAGCGTTTTTTGTAGCTGCTATGTCGCGCTATGTGTCCTGTGTAGTTCCTTAGGAAGTCGGCGATATTCGTACTTAATTATATATAATATAATTAATCGTTTTTCGTAAACTTTAAACTTTGAAGATCTTTTGATGAGTGATTATGTACAATGGCATAAAACTATTGAAACTGGTTCGAGGCACATCGATTGGATGGTTTCAAATTCTATAAAGGAGTTTATATATGTAGCTTGAAGTACAGCGAAATATTTAGAAGGATTAACCGAACATAGCTGTCTTATTCTTCTTCTTCTCTTTGTATCTCATTACTTCTACATCGTCCCAGTGGAAAGGTGCATTTTGAAGATAACTGAAAAAAAAAATCTTATTATACTACTTATATTTTAATTTAGACACCGCAGACAAATTATATATTAATATATATAGATAAACACTCTACTGCATACTTTTACATTACTACACTAACAAACAGTAATAGACATAAAAGGCATGCAACGCACTATATAGTGAAATAAATATATACACACATATTATATATAAATGTATATTTATATGTGTATTAGATTTATATAAAAATTGATAGATACAACCATTAACTGTCTGTGAACGGATTTTAAATGACATAATCTAGACAAGAGACAATCATCATATCAAGAAATGAGAACGAACAGTCACGGTAGAAATCAGTCATATTTTGAATAAAATTGAAATTCGACATACTATTTGTTTTAATTCTCCCACTCTATGATCATCTTTAATAAGGGATTTATTAAAATCACCCATTATGATAGTGTTACCAACATTAGGGGAACTCTCGAGTAACACTTCAAAGTCCTCGAAATAATTTATACTTAAGGAGGGATAGTAGAAGAAACTGAGAGAACTTTTAGATTACCAAACAGGACTTCGAATAAAGAGACGGCCATTTATAAATTACTTCGTGCCGCCTCAGAATGAATAAATTAAAAAGCTGAATGTTTCAACTATAGTAAAAAAATGTGGTCTAAACTTAACCGGAAAGTCCATAAATATTATAGTGGAAATCAGAAATTGATGGTTATCAATGTCAAATGTCAAAAACCATTGAGAAAAAAGTTCTAAACGATGGGACGAACATCAAATGTTTGAAAAGTATGTTTTGTAAGAGAAAGCTAAATTGATGTTTTAGTATATTCCAAGCAATTTTTTTATATTTCCTCACCTTTTATTGTATTTCGCTTATTTTCATAGCATTATGTCTTATGGCATACTGTTATCGGGTAACGCGGTGGACATTGAAACTATATTTATATTACAAAAAAGAGTAATACGTGCTATATATATTGAATAACATTTTATATATCCGTGATAATGTTCATTTATACAGTTAAAAAAGACAAACACACAATATACAAGAAATAAAAATAAATTTGTAATGTCATATTTTAAAGTGAAGAAATTTTACTGAAATGTACATTAACCACGACTTTGTTTATGTATTTTTTTTAGATGTGTAAATGTAATATTTTTTTAGTTATCCTTAATAAATAAATAAATAAATAAAGTGAAGAAGGTTTTGAACTCATTTGTCGGGTCGATCATACGCATTTTTACCAAGATACCCGAATCACTTCTGAATTTGCTTCCACTTAGTTTTAAAAAACATGTTAAAAACGTCATATTACAAAAAGCATATTATAATGTTGAAAATTATTTGACTGACAAAGATGTTTGGACTTGATTCCAGTTAATCATGCTAAACATATGGTAACGTACAAAAACTATGTTTAAAGGAGTATCCGTTGAGTTTCTTGCGGGTTTCTTTTCAGCGGAATCAACTTTCCGAACCGGTAAATCTACCATTTATTACCAGCGGACAGACTACTGACGATTCAAAAGTGCTTTTTGAGCCTACTTGAATAAAGACTATTTTGATTTGATTTTAAACCGTCCCTGGACATCGACAAATAATTCGTAACCAAAATTAGCCAAATCAATCCAGCCGTTCACGAGTTTTAGTGAGACTAACGAACAACAACAAACTAATACAACAGAAGATAATAAAAAACTAAATGTATTACAATTACCTTTGTTGCGATTTTATGAGTTGTAGGCTAAAGAGACATTCATCATTATTAGTAAGTTATAATTTTATTATAATCACTTTTAAAATTTATTAGAAATTTTAATCCCAATAGATAATGTTGCTAATTAATTTGACAACTATTACAAAGCTGTGGTAATCACGACCACTCTGACAAGAGTGAAGCGACAAAGAAGAAGAAGAAGACAGCTAAAATGATGAACCAATTTTTAGCTTTCTAATAGTTGTTTAGTTAAAAGCAATACAATTTTAGAATTATTTAAATGCTTCACTTCAAATGTTTATTAAATTTACAAATGTACGGTCGGGGAAGATTAGAAAAGAAAGTGGGCAAAATTTATAAGCACTAGTGACATTATTATATTATTATAAGCGATGACCTCCGTGTAATTTCAGGACCTGTAGACAAAATGACATTCTAAGTACGCAAACGCCAGTAGAACGCTTCAAAAACGTATGGGAATGAAGTTTCATATCGATATGTCACGTGATGGCATTTACAAATTCTAGTCGTTCGACGTAGAGTTAGCCTACATAGAACGTCATCTTTACTAGGTGGGCTTGTCGGAGTATTGAAGCATCCGCGCTTAGTGACCGTATACATTGTGAAAGGAAAAGTTTTCGGCCGCCTCGCTGGCGAAGTGGTGTGAGTATTCGCTTTGCTAGCGGAGGTCCCGGGTTCGAACCCCGGTAGGATGAATTTAGGAAATTGTATTTTCAAATTTGTCTGAATCTGGACTGGTGGGAGGCTTCGGCCGTGGCTAGTTTTTACCCTAGCAGCAAAAACGTATCGCCAAACAAAGAGATTTGTGTTCCGGTACGATGCTGTGTGTAGAAACCGTAAGGACTATATCGCCTCTTTACGGATTAGCGCGCTTCCATCTTAGACTGTATCATCACTCAGGTGAGATCACAGTCAAGCGCTAATCTGTCAGTAATAAAAGCTGTGAATGTTGAGTGTGTAAGTTTAGTGAAACCTTTTTAATGAAACTGTTCTCGAGCAAAACAGTTGGACCGGCTACATACAACCTTCGAGGTTATGTTACCCCATCTGATGTTAATTAAAATATTTTAAATCAGAAAAAACTATTTCTGTTATTGCTGAAAGGTTAGAGCTTGACTGTGATCACATCAGATGGTAAGTGATAATAAAATTTAAGACGGAAGCATGTTAATCTGTGAAGAGGCAATCTAGCTCTTATGGTTTCTACACAGCATGGTATCAGACTGCCTCATCGATCTAGAGGTTAGCATGTTCGACTACAGACATGAGGTCCTGGGTTCGAGTCAATACAAAAATCGGTATTGAGGTTTTTCAGGGCTTCCTCAATATTTGCCCGAAGTTTAGAAGTGGGAGAGCACGTTAAGCCATCGTCCTGCGCCTGATCTCTCTCCGGTCGTGTCTTATTCCCGTCACATCGGATTATGAGAGTGAAAAAATTGAGAGCGTATTTGTGGACTATGCCTGCCAACCGCAGTGTAGCAGCGTGCCTATGCTCTAAAAACCCTTTCTCATATGAGTGAGTAGGCCTGTTTCCAGCAGTGGGACATTAATTACCTTTGTTATGGTAGTGGATAACATATCTTTTTATTTGGCAGTACGTCTTTGCTGGTAGGGTGGTAACTAGCCGAAGTCTCCCACCAGTCCAGACTCAGGCAAATAAAAAAAATGCAATTTTCTAAATTTGCCCTACCCAGGATTGAACCGGGACCTCTACTAGTAAAGCAAGTACTCGGCTCACAAACTATATCAAAGTTTATATACTGGTATATCACAAATTGTAACAATCGCGAAAGCCTAAAAAATCTTAACTTTCCTTTTTCGCGGCCTCTTTGGAAAAAGTTTGAAAGATTTTTTTTGTTTTATAAGACCCGTACAAAGTTGGGGTGGGTTGCTACGCACCAAAACTTTTTACGGGAAATAGAGTATTATGTTTTGCAGAATAGCATGCTGCAAACCACATAAAAACCCGTAGTAGTTTTGAGTTCATCGTTAACAGACAGAAAGACACGGGGAGGACTTTGTTTTATTACATGTAAGGATAAATTGATATCATACTCACTTCTCTTGTATGTAATTCAATGCCTCTAGTTCGATGGCTGTTAATCCTTTTTTGTAGATCTTTAGTGTATCTTTCAATTGATCTTCGGTGGTGAAACCGCAGACGTTTGTCGCTATACCCGGTTGTTTAAGCGAAAACCAAGTAGCAAGGCGAGCAGTCTCAATACCTTTTCCCTAAACAAACATATAGTATATTGAAGTGGAACTTCTTATAAACTTCGATAAATGGCTTAATGGGAAACTAACTGCTGTACTAACATGATGGAGCGTGAATAATGCAAATAAAAACGTATTAAAAACATGATTTTTTTATCAGTACCGATTTTTTTTACCTCCCATCATGAAAGGTGTCATTAGTACTATCATCTGTCTACGTTTTCGGAAGCGGTCTCCGAACACCTTGTATATTTAATAGGTAAAGTAAACATCATTTAAATTATGCATAAAATATATTAATTCAATAATTGAAAAAATATACACAGTGCCATGTATTTGACGCACGCACTCTTTTGTTTGTTGTTGTGGTTTTTTTTTTATTAAAAACAAAATTTTAAATATATTTTGTTTAATTTTTTTTATAATTTGATTGAAAAAAAATAGGCAAATTAACAGCCTGTAAGCCTTTTCGAAATGTGTTTATAGTCTCTGACGGTAGAACCTTAATATTGTTCAATAATTAAAATTAATTCCTTATGGCTATATACAAAATTATTACGCTTACAAGAAAAAAATCTTTGCATTTAATAATATTATCACTGTAAGAATAGAATCTTAAAGAAAATTGAAAAATAGCTCTATAATTAGAAGGATTAATGAGAAGATAAAAAGCGTGGTAGTAAATGAATTTAATGTATATAAAATAAAATCAAAATAATATTGTTGTGATGATAAAAATAAATATACGTTCGTTGTAGATTCTTTTATAAAACAGAATGCGAAAGAACCCACGTAAAATCATATTGTGAATCATTCTTTAATATCATCAGACAGTTGTAGAAAGTGCTGAAAAAATTTTACTTGAATAAAGTGATTTTGATTTTTTTTTTATATATAATATTTCGATTTAAATCGAAATGTGATATATAGTTAAGTATAACCGTGGTTCTTACAGCGCAGTGTTCCCTGATCTGACGACATACCAACTTAATATCAGCATCAGCCGGATGCCAAACTTTTTCGCCAGCGTTGCATAGTAGACCCATTCCCGTAGCAGCTGCGTTTATAATTCCAATTCCACGTCCCTATTAAATATTATCATTATTCATTGAATTATATAATAATAATAAAAAATTAAAAGTGCGTACGTACAAAGTACAGATGTCAGAAGTTAAACTTCTTTGGCAAACTAATTATTAAGTCTTGTTTAAGTAGCAGCTTATTAACGTCCAACTGCTGGGCACAGACCTCCTCACTCATATGAGAGAGGGTTTTACAGCATTGACCCACCACGCTGCTCCACTGAGGATTGGCAGGCATATATAGGCACAAGTGCACTCTCTATTCCTTCACTCTCATAGTCCGATGTGACGGAAATCGGACACCACCGGAGAGAGATCAGGCGCAGGATCGACTGAAGTACGTGCTTTCCGAAGCACGGGGGTGGATCACACCGCCAACTTCCCAACTTTGCGCAAAATATTGAGAAAAAGTCAATATACATTTTTTGAATTGGCCCGACCCGAGACTCGAGCCCAGGACCTCATGTCTATAGTCGAACATGCTAACCACTAAACCAATGAGGCAGTCAAGTCTTGTTTCTATTTATACAAATTTAATATTTTAGATTTCCAAGACTTAGAGAAAAAGGAAGATATGTCAGGAATTTAATGAATATAATTATCATTGAAATATTAAATGTCGAAAATTAATACAAATAATTTATTGAAATCTCAACGAATTGTAAATAAAAATGACACGTGTTTTTTGTCAATATTAGAAATCATTAATTTAATTTTGTTTAAGAATTTTAATATTTAGAAAAGAGAATTTATGAAATATTTTTATTTTACATTTTATTTAAAATAGTATACTAAATTATTAAATGACGTGTGGAAAATAAT
The DNA here is from genome assembly GCA_015832385.1 of Elymnias hypermnestra. Lineage (NCBI taxonomy): Eukaryota > Metazoa > Arthropoda > Insecta > Lepidoptera > Nymphalidae > Elymnias > Elymnias hypermnestra. The sequence continues at coordinate 307,152 of JACTOM010000013.1, read as the reverse complement.
ATGTCACATGTTATTTGTAAATATTAAAATGAAAACCTTCAAATGAATTAGTATAAAAAAACGCTACACATCTTCGTGACGCTAATCACGCGTTTCAACCGTACAAATTTTACCCCCCATGCGCCTAAAGAAGTTTCATTTTAAATAAAAAAATAGGTCCGTAAGCATTTAGGATTCGAACTCGCGACAAAAATGTCTAGACAAGAATACTATTGCTTATCCATTAGGATAAGCTCGAGACTTATTTAGGTGCACGATCGTTGCTGTAGTACAGCTTACAGTATTACAATATTTTTAGTAGTTTCCGATATAAATTTAATATATCTGTAATACTTTAAGCTAAACTATAGCAAACATCGCGTAATTATATAATAATGTGCGATAAAGATTGAAAATATGGTTTAGAATTTCCTAAACTTCACCAGAAGCGATATTATCAAAAGCCTGCATTTAATTTTACAAACCTTAAAGAAGGGTACGTAGTTCTGTAAGCGATTGTCCAGTAATGTGGATTTTGCATATGATAATATAGCCGAGATTTTCGTTTCTGATTCTTCGATAATTTCCTTCATTAACTCAATGTCGTAGTCGGCTAGTCCAATGTACCGGGCTTTGCCGTCCCGCACTGCATTGGCCAATGCGGGTAATGTTTCATTTAATATCACCGATGTGCTAGGTGCAAAACTCAGATCGTGGACCTGAAAATGTCCCATTTTTAATTCAAGTTCAGCAGACATCAATAATAATAAACCACGAACAGAAAAGAACATTTTGTATACTTCATTCAATGAAGAAGAGCAACACACACAACTAAAAAAAACTTCGTGTATGCTTAATAACATACGAACAAAGTGAAAACTTCATTAAAGCGAAGGTAATAATACGAAATACAATTAAATTTTTCTATATCCATAAAATGATAAAATTTTCAGTATATATACTTATGTATTATATTGTGTATAAAGTAAGAGACTCTATTGAATTATCTATATACATATATAAGAGATATCCAGGTATCTATTGACTAATCAAGATATCTCTGGAACCATAGGGCCTAGAACCTTGAAATTTGGTAGAAATATGCCTTTGACCGAGTAGAGGGCAACTAAGAACGGATTTTACGAAATTCCACCCCCAAGGGGAGTTTCAGGGGTGGTAATTAAAATATGCCACCCAAAAAAACATTTCACGCAGACGAAGTCGCGGGTTCAGCTAATATATATGTCGGAGTGCTATAGTCTGTGGAACGCTCGCGCCATCTGTCTATCGGCTTGGGGCAGAGTCAATAGTGACAATCCGGCTCGCGTCTCTCGGTAGTTCTCGAGTGGCGATCCGCCGGAGCCTTCGACTGTTGAAACTGTCGCGACGTTCCTAGCTATTATTATTAATGAGTTTGTGTAAATTGTTATCGGGAATATTAAGTGATTGAACATTATAATCTGAGTTAATTAATAAAGTGATTGATTGCACCAACATTACCCACCAAAGCCCACAGTATGGAGATGGAATTATGGACGCCACTAATGTCGGCGGAGAATCCTACACCCCTACGCTTTATGCTCCGTTCTCTCCTATTCTCCGACATATATATGCCAATGTATTGGCGTTATATTGCTTATATAGTTCCTTAGTTTTTTAACCCAACATTTTCAGGAAGGAGACGAAGGTAGACCGACTTCAGAATACTTATTTATTGTTATAAATATATATACACAAAATTCTTCTTTTTGTGTCTGTGACTGAAGTCTTCGACGTCGCAACGGCTGTACCGGTCATGAGGTATTTTTGTGTGTGCTCAGATGGATTCAAGACCGGAAGACCGGAACTATAAGGACTAATAAATAATTTTTTTGAGTCCCTTTATCTGAATAGGACGACAATTGAACTTTCTTGTTATATATAAATACCTATTCTATGATGATATTTATATATGTTTTGACAGTAATCTCATCTAATGGTAAATGATAATACGGTTTAAGATTTCCACTTATGGTTTCTACACAGCATCGTACCGTAAACGCAATTTTTTTCATTTCGGCCCGTCCTAGCTGGCACACCAGTAGACTCAGACATATTAGAAAATGGAATTTTCTATATTTGCCCTACCGGGAATCGAATTTAGGTTCTCTGCTAGCGAAGCGAGTACTCGCACCATTGCGCCAGCGAGGACGCCGAGAAACTTACTTGTATTAGATCGACATAATCCATTCCAAGTCGCTCTAGTGTTGTGTCCACACCTGCTGCCGTTCTTTCCGCCGAAAAGTCAAACATTCTGTCCACTTCCTTGTCATATCTTCCAACTTTACTTCCGATATAGAATGAATCCCGGGGAATTTCCTTGAGCGCCTGCCAATAAAATAATCCTTGCTTACGAGTATATTATAAATGCGAAAGTAAATCTATCTATCAAACCGTCGCACTTTCGCACCAAACTACAAATCCAGTTTAAATGAGTCGCTAAGATGATGATGATGATCAAAGAGAGTCGCTAAGAAACAAATTCAGAGCAGTAAAAATAATGACAGTTCACGGCGTATATATATTAGAAAACTTGTTGTACGTCCATAAAAATATTGACTCTTTTAGGACGAAAAGTGAATGCACCTCATTTAACTTAAGAAATAAAAATAAAATTGCTGTAAATTCTAATAGGTACTACAAGCTCCCAGAAGAAGTTACAAATATGTCTCTTAATAAATTTAAATCTTTTATTAAAAGAAAACTAATTGAGAAATCATTCTATAATTTGAAAAAATACTTAGAAGACAAAAAAGCGTGGGAGTAAGTGAATTGCTCTATATGTATATAGAATATTTTTTAAGTTAAATATTGTGATGATGATAACAAAAAAAAAAACGTACACCCGACTGAGTTTGTTGTGGGCATTTCTCAGATCAGGGCGCGAAGGAACCCTCGTAACTTTAGATTGTATGTCGTTCTTTTATGTTATCATCAGACATTCATTTAAATAATATATAGAAAAAAACGATATTTGACGATACAAAAGTGCTGTAATAGGCCTACTTGAATAAAGATATTTTGACTTTGAATGAAATTTGGTACACGCATAGTCTAGAGCCTGAGAAAGAACGTAGTCTACTTTTGGAACGTAGTTTACTTAATGGGAAAAAAGGTTTATAAGGGATGGAGGTTTATCATTTTATGAGCCAGAAGCTTGAAACTTATTTTTAGGCTGTTAATTAGATACAAAAATATGTCTTTGAAAGTTTGTAAAACTTTTACCCTCAAGGGTGTAAAATAACAAGCCTTATCATTACTAACATTTTGGATGCGAAAGTAATTCCTGTCTGTCTGTCGCGTTTGCACGCCAAAACTACTGATTTAAATGAAATTTGGTACACAGATAGTCTAGAGCAACCCCATTTTATGCCATGTCCCATCTTAACATTTTTTAAACTTTTAAGCTACCATACATCATTTTAAACCTTTAAAAAAATCATTTATTTTTAGGAAGAAATCACCATGACATTGTTATCAAAATATCGTGTCCAACTTATAAGATAATATTAATAATGTAATGATAGATAGAGATGCCTTCACACGTAAAGTGTGGTTTTGGGCCTCAGGGTGTTCCTCTATACCCGGACTGTTCCTCTCTGGCTCTTACATGGGCCTGATGATTTATTTAGGATCTTGTCCTGGGTCCCTGATTTGTCGTTGGTATTATTCGATATCTACAGGGATTGCTTATGCTTCTTCCAGGCTCTTTTAGAGGTTATCCCGTGTTGCTTGACCGATCGGGGACTGCAATAGGTTACGAGGCTCTGGGCATCCTTCAGGGGGTCGGGCGTGAAGAGGAGCTATTCCGTGGAGTAGCGTGTTATTATCCGCCCGAGTGAACATGTTTCGTGTCACCTGTCTGAATATCTCGACAGTTGGAATCATTGTGTCACGATGTATAACATCATTCCTCACGTATCTTGCCCTATAATGTAATGAGTAATACGAAATAAACATTGCAATTTGCAACAAACCACAGCCTTGTTTACTTTCCGAACCCTTAAAATATGCAGTTAAGGTGAACAGTCTAAACATAGTGGGCTAAATCGAGCCGGATTAACAATTATACTCATTAGCGCGGCGATTCGGCAAACGGGAACAATAGACGACCTTTTCGACCACAGGTAAAAACAGTATCGGAAGACAATGGATAGTGCACTCGAAAACAATTTTTGTGATTTGTGTCATAAAAGCTCCAAATCGCTCAAACTAATCTCTAAGATATGCTCTAAACATAGATTAACTGAGGGTTATATACAGGCTGTCAGCCTCATTGGTCTAGTAGTTCGCATGTTCGACTAAAGACATGAGGTCCTGGGTTCGAGACCTGGGTCGGGCCAATTCATAAATCAATATTGAGTTTTTTATTAAGATTTTCTCGATATTTGCCCGAAGTTGGGAAGTTGGCGGTGTGGTACACCCCCGTGCTACGGAGAGCACGTTAAGCCGTCGGTCCTGCGCCTGGTCTCTATCCGGTCGTGTCAGATTTCCGTCATACCGGACTATGAGAGTGAAGGAATAGAGAGTGCACTTGTGTACTAAGCCTGCCAATCCGCAGTGGAGCAGCGTGGTGGGTCTATGCTCTAAAAACCCTCATGCGAGTGAGGAGGCCTGTGCCGAGCAGTGGGACGTTAATGGGCTGCTACTTACGTTTTACCTTTTATATACTTTATAACTATGGATTAATAGTCGAAAACGTTTGAAGATACGCACAACAAACTCGCAAAGTGAACACCAAGGGAACAAAGAGGTATGCTGCCATAGACAAGTTGCCATTTTCACAAGCGTTTGCGATTAGTGTCCGTACACACAAACCGGCTCGGAGAGGAGATTTTTATTGCGCTTAAAATTGAGTGTTGGAAAGTTGTAATAAAGTTCTATGTGAACGGACCCTTACTGTGGATAGTGGATTGTCACTGACTCGCCGTACAAAAACCACGATATGATTAAAAAGTGTCGTCGTTATTTAAGTTAATTGAAATGTAGACGGCAGTAACATGTGCATTATTTAAAAACTCAAATAACTTACGTTAGCGCGTCTATCCCATGCAAACCTTCTTAGCGAAAAGTGTAAAACTCCAATTAATTATCGAAAGAATTTTAAAATGGCATTCTTTTGTCGAAGTATACAACGGTTTTTTATTATCATATATATATATAGTAACGTGCTTGGACTAAAATGGTAATATCACACAAAGTGCTTATGAAGAGCCAAGTAGAGAGGCTCATTAAAGCATAGATTCACCAGCTACTCCATTGGTAGGCACAGTGCGTCACTGTGTGCGCTAAACAAGTGCACTCTCATAGTCCGCTGGGACGGCAATCCGACACGACTGGAAAGTAATCATGCGTGAAGGCTAAACATGCTCTCCCAGGCACGGGGTGGAGCACACAGACAACGACAAACGCAGAAATTTCTTATCAGAAAACTCAATGTCAGTTTTTTAATTCGCCCATCCGAGAATTCGAACTCAGGACGTCATGCCTGAAGCCGAAAAAGCTGCCCACTAGACCAATGAGCCAGTTAGACATATACTGGGATTTATTAATTTTATTATTTACAATAAAATTCCAGAGGACATGACACAGATAACACTTAAATTTAAAAGTCGTCGCATCAAAAGGTTTTTTAGAGCAATATAGAGTTTATTGTGGGTTGTACTCAATAAAATTATGATTTTTTAACTAATACGTGATCCCGGCGGTGTCGTCTGCGTAGTACATGATACCGTGAATCTCCACGGGATATTAACGAATTCGTTATTTATCGGATCGAAATAGTCAATTTAGACCTTTCTTGAATACTGAAAAGTCATAAAAAATTTCAACGAAGTCAGTCTAGCCGTTTAGGAGTTCAGTGACATACACACGCATTTTTATATATTACTATCAATGCCCCGCGATTTCATCCGCGTAAATATCGATCTCGTGACGGTGAAAAATCTACTAAGTCGGACTATAGATTTATTTTTGTTAACATTAAACTTTTATTTCATTTAGTTTTTAATACTTCCTTTCAGATCATTAGATACAGACTCGCATTCTTAATCTATTCAATATACAGATTTTCTTTAAAACGAATATATAACTGATACATTTATAATTTAGTAACATCATTTAATTCTAGATTTCCAGGACGCAATGAAAGAATAACTTTCTTCTATAATATTAGAGAGAACAACACACAAACATACTAAATGTTTCTTACGCATTCTATGTGTCAAACTTAAACGCCGCGGCGCTCGGATCCGATCGAATAGAAACTTTGGTAAACAAGTGGACATTGCTACCGCTAACGCTCATTCTCCCATTGCTGCAAAAAAAATGGGCGTTACTCTATGGTGATCGTTTTCTAAAACGTCACTGTCATCTGTCATATAGTACGCGGGAACCAATTTAGAAAATGTTTTCTTTTTACATAAAAATAAGTAAATTAGCGTATAAGTTCTACTTTTATTATAGTATTCATGGTGGTAGAACCCTTCTAATAATGAGAAGGAATTCATATTATCTCCTAAATCGTGCTGTAAAAAGAAATGGAACCAAAACTAAGAGCAAGCCCGGAGCAAATTGCATCATTAATTAATTTCACGGAAAGGTATGTTATTGTTCAATATTTCGTAATACTTTTTGATTTGTGTATTCAGCACTCCTAAGGAAGGCACTTGAAACAAAAAGTGACGCCATAGCCGTCCGAGAATGACTTAAGATTAAAATGTAACAATGTAGTTTGCTACAAACACAAATTGCCCTTCGTTTGTATAAAATAGTTTTTTATTATTTCAGTAATGGAGATATAGCGAGACCCCTACAAGGCACTCAAGGCGGATGAATACCGATCGCTTGTGGCAGGAGCTGACGAGTCTGCTTCGTTCCATGGGCGGAGGGGTCACAAGATCAATGGGAAAATACCGCGCCCTGTATCTACACGCCAGCACCGGAAGCATCAGAGACACAAACTTCCTTTGAAAGAACTACGAGTGAGTTTGTAGCCCTTGAACGGCTTCAGTTAGGTTTGGGAGATGGAAACACTAAAAATAGAAACGGAAATGAAATAAAAAGTAAATTTATGACATGGAATTGTTTGTTGGACGCGTCCGCATACCGGCAAAAATGGCCATAGAATGGATTTATTTCATAAAGTTCATAGATTATTAAAACATATACTAGGTTACTGTATAACCTTTTATCTAAAAAAATATGTATAATTTACAAATACGTCGTCGTCGTCGTCGTCGCCTCAACCGATGGACGTGCACTGCTGAACATAGGTTTCAAGAAATGATGCCGACAAGGCTTGATCTTGCGCCGCCTGCCTTCAGCGGCTACCGGCGACCCTCCTTAAATCGTCGGATATACCTTGTGGGGAGTCTGCCTTCATTGTGTCGTCCGGTGCGGGGTCGCCATTCCAGCACCTTCCGGTCCCGACGTCCATCGGTTCGTCGGACTATGTGCCCCGCTCATTGCCACTTCAGGTTCGAATAAGGCCCATAGTCAGCGACCACGTTTCCGATCCGTAGGTAAACACTGGCAACACGCACTGTTCGAAGACTTTAGTCTTCAGGCATTGAGGGATATTGGACGAAAACGTCTACCGGAAGACAACAAATACGTACAAGGTGGTTATTGGTAATACTGTATTAAAATCTAAAATTTTCTCATTTCACGTCCTATAATGGGAAGAATTAACAACAAACTCAGATATCGTTTTAATTGTCATCGTAACAATCTATCTAGAAATACATAGATAAACACGCATGTTAAATGCACATAACGATTTATTACATTATGTAATGGGGATATAAACCAAAATTCGTATTTTTAGCGTACAAAAAAGTACATATCATGACTACTGCAACATATTCAACACGCAATTCAGCATGGCTCTACCTTGAATTATCAATTAACTACAATAATAGTCAATCTAAGTTAAACTACATAACTTTTGGCTTAACTATAGCTATGAGTATAACTATGAGGACACAATCAATGCATCTTATTACACCTGGTAGTCCATGTTTTCTTTGAAATGTGCAAACAATTGTGGTATTTTATATATAAAAAAGGTAAGTATCAGCCCATTGTCGTCCCACTGCTGGGCACAGACCTCCTCATTCCGAGGAGCGAGGGTTTTTAAAGCATAGACCACCACGGTGCTCCACTGCGGGTTGGGAGGTATACTACACAAGTGCACTCTCTATTTCTTCACTCTCATAGTCCGATGTGACGGGCATCCGCCACTCGCGGAGAGGGATCAGACGCAGGACCGACGGTTTGACATGCTCTCCGAGATACGGGGCTGGATCACACCGCCAATTTTTCCCAACTTTTCCCAAATATTGAGAAAATCTTAATAAGCTCCATATCGAATTGGCTCGATCCGGAACTCGAACCCAGGACCTCATGTCTGCACTCAAACATGCTAACCACTAGACCAATGAGGCAGTCATTATATACTCGTATATATATATATAATTAAATATATAATAAAAAATAATAATAACGCATTCTTGTCTCATGATCAACCTCTTTTGCTGCGGTGTTGGGAATTCAACATATTTTTCCATGATGGCATTGTGGTTTAATGCATTAACAACTTGTCTGATGCATCGACTAGCAGCGTATTGAGTAAGGTGGTGCGATACACTTATTATTCTTTAACATGACCCCGACGTCTTTAATATGGCAAGAAAACTAAGAGCGCACGATACCTAGATTTTTTTTTTTAATTTTTAAAGAAATATAACAAAATATTGGGGGCTACTTTATTAAGAGAGCCATTATATAAGCAATTTCTTACTTTAATTTCTAAAGACGCTTTACAGGTTCCTTTCAAAAAGGTTTTTTTCAATTCCCGGCAAGGAATTTTAAGTCTCCTCGTTGAATCTAAATCTTTGCAAGATTAAAGACTCGCGTAATCTTTCTACACGTTTACGGTGTGAAAATCTTGTTTGGTGTCTTAACCACATACACAGAATAAGATAAAAGACTAAACCGTCCTTGAACTTGGACATTTCTTGCGCAATAAAAATATTAATAAATTTTCTTCAAAGGATGGAAAATAGTGAAAATGTTTTTTTTAAATAACAAGACTTGTAGGTTGCATACTGTAGACGATAATGATAAAGCGCACAATTATGGATTCGAGAATGGATTAGATTATTAATCCGATCCGTTAAGTAACGAAATTGTCCGTATCTCCACGGGATCATCTACTATGCGGATGACATCGCCGATATCACCCAGTAATAGTATATAACTAATCTTAATTTTATTCTTTCACGTCCTTCACTGAGGAGAACCCACAACAAACTCAGTCGGTCAATGTTTTATCGTCATTATAACATTATAATTTCTAATAACAAGTAAGCATCACTCGGCGTAATTAGAAGAAAATAAATGAAAACATAAAATCGACATAGCAATTCGATTTTACTAATTTGCTCTTAAAGTATTATTACATTTAGATTTTGTAAAATATAAACCTAAAGCCATAATAAATAAATAAAAGACAATAAAAGTATTGTTTTTTACATTACTTTCTAATTGGTATCATTTTAGGTTGACCCTCTTCTCGGACACAGGCGAGGTTCCATGCGTACATTCGCATCCGTCATACCGCTAGCTCTCGGTCGAACTCATCCCGGACATCAGAGAGGAATGTGCGAGCGCTCCTCTGATGTGATCCCACTAATAGTTGAAGAGGATTCCTATGGGTTTAGTGGGTATTGCGAGTTCTCCCCCTACGTTCTACCGGCTAAAACTACTGTCAGAACTCTGTCACTGTCTCGGAAGACTCTTCCGCGATCCTTGCTAAAAAGATCAAGTGGATCCATCCTGGTAAGTTCCACGACCCTTCTCTTTGAAGGCGGCATGTCCGGATCACCTGGTATGCCACCTACCACCTATTTTTACTGCAGGACAGTAGACCCCGTTTCTCTCGCCCCAGAGGTCATCGTTAAGGTGGCATCTGGCGGTCATGATCCGCACGGCGTCGTTCCGCTCGCTTCTGACGGATGGCTGGAGTTATTACATACAGCCCTCGCTGAGCAGTTCTATGCCTTAACTCAGAGTAACTATTGTGGAAGATAACGAAGTCCATTGATACTAACTAATACTACTGATTTTACTGAAAATACTGATTAATTTCAATGAAAAAAATATTAAATTTATATTGTTCAAGTTGCGGTAGTCAGAAACAGCGTATATGTGCTGCATATAAGGTCACGATTTTATCCTTCAAATTATAGCAAGATTTTTGCTCTCTTAATAAGAATTAGCTCTCTTTTAACAGGAGTTTTAAATATATAAAGCGATATCTCAGTCATGCCTTCTGGGATTTTATTGTAAAACAAATATAATGATAGAATTAATAAATCCAAATAAATCCCAGTATATGACTGACTCATTGGTCTAGTGGGCTGTTTATTCGACTACAGGCATGCCATCTTGGTCTCGAATTCCGGGTCGGGTTGCCGTCACAGAGGACGATGAGGATGAAGGGATGGAGATAGCACTTGCGTGGTGGGTCTAAGCTCTAAAAAGTAAAAACCCTATCTTACATTATGAGGAGGCCGGTGCCCAGCAGTGGGACGTTAATAGTCTGTTACTTAATTTTGATGCTAAGAAATATTTTCCACTTTCAGTTTGATTATCTCCAATAGCGTACTTTAAACTTTGTTATGCAATAAAGTGTGTGAAGGCATAGAATATTTCTACGCAAACGTAAGTTATTTTAGTGATACGGTAAGTGTGACCCACATTTAAATTGCACATTTTGCAACATCATCTACATTTTAATGAACTTAAATACCAACTACAATTGTTAATCACATCGCGGTTCTTTACGGCGAGTGAGCGACGACATCTTCGAATCGCTGTCGAAAGTCAAGCGGCTGCAGATTACAGAGCAACGCTCGCAATCGTAAACGCTTGTGAAAATGGTAACTTGTCTACCAAATACAAATCGCTTGCCATCAGCAATCTACAATACTCTATAATACTCTATACTAATCTACAATACTATATACTCTACTGTTTTTATACGCTTCTATGGTGCTATGCATAATTATCAGCTAGTGACAAAATATATATACGGCCTGTGTATCCTACAAATATGTGGTAGTGTGTATATAATTTTAAGCATAATTTAAAATAAATATTGCTTTTTACTCGTCTATATAAAATACTAGCAACACCCCGCGGTTTCATCCGCGTAGATGCCGATTTTGTGGCAGTAGAACGTCTACTAAGTCGGACTATAGATTTGTTTTTGTTAACATTTAATAGGATAAAGATTAATACAGAGGTATGAATAATATGGTTTGATTATAGTAGGCACTTTTACTAAACATTTAAAATGTAAAAACGTATTTATAGTGGCATATCAACACTAGTTTGACATATTGTATCGCGGACTTTTTAAAAAATATTAATACCTTCTACAATGATGTAGAACGTTTTTATGTTTCCGCAGCGCACGCGATGATTTTTAATTTCCATGAAATTTTTAATGCTGCAAATTGCTCCGGGCTAGCTCGTTGATTTAATTCCATTTCTTTTATTTAATATAATAGTAATCTCGAAAAGTTGAATTTATACGCTAATTTACTTATTTTTATGTATAAATGAAAATAACATTCCCGCGTACTATATGACAAAGCAAACGCTCACCATAGTAAAACCTATTTTTATATGCAGGAATGGGAAAATGAGCGTTCGCGCTAACGATGTCCACATGTCTACGAAACTTTCTATTAGATCGAATCCTAACGTCGCGGCGTTTAAAAAAGGCGCTCGAAACGTTTTGCATCTTGTCTAAGGCCCCCAGATCTTACTTCACAAGCATTTATATCGGCGTTTCGTAGGTTTGTTGCACGTCGAGGTCAGTGCTTCCATCTGTTTAGTGACAACGGAACAAATTTTGTGTGTGCTGCTAAAGAATTACGGGAAATGTTTCAAAAATGTAAAAAAGATTTAAGATACAACAACCGCACACTTTATATCACCAAGAATGCCGTCATACAAAGGATTGTGGTTCAATCAGGTAAAGGACATTTACGAAAGGTAAACAAAGACTCCAAACTTACCCACAAACAGACTCCCAGCATTAACCCTATTAGCACAGATCATAGCTTGCCTCAACTCCCGCCCTCTCTACTTATTAGGTAATAAATTAGAAACTCCGATAACACCGCGTCATTTTCTAATCGAAGAACCTCTTATTGGTATACCAGATTTGAATTATAATAACCAGAAAATATGATATGAAAAACTGAAATTCAAATTAATTTTAATATCATTTTTCTATATTAATTTAGTGCGATCCTTGCCCCCGATTTTGAATTGCTCACCCCTCTCTTAACTATCAAACTGCCCCCCTGTGGGGGCCACGCCCCACTGGTCTAGAGCCTCAGAAAGGACAATATGCAATTTTCAGAGAAACGCTGCAAATAGTTTAAAGTATATATACGTATGTGTCCTATTTTGTAAAATAATTAGATTAAATTATAATAAATAAAAATTTTACAAAAAAAGAACCGCCTTCAAAGCAAACTATTCCAAACAAATTAATGTGCTCTAAAAAGTAAAAAATAATTGCTTATTCTTTTTTAGAATTCTCCTAATTAAAATGAAATGAAAATTATTGGACTAATTAAAACTCTCAAATTATTAAATCGATAAAATAATGAAGTTATGATTATTGTTCTATTTGGAATCGGTGTTAGCCAAGGTACCTAGGTTAGAGAGAGTGCGGGAGCTGCCAAGTGGACACGCGGGACCCAACTACCTAGGCTGACGCCGACTCCAAATAATAAAAATTGTAACAATTAACGTTGAAAATGTTATATAAATGTTTCCTACCTTCCCCAAGAGGCGCTCTGAAGTTCCCTGTCCATACCATGGTCCGGTCTCGAAGTAGTTTATACCGAGTGCGTGGCAATTCTGGACCAGACTAATGCTGTTCTTTTCATTGTATTTTCTGGTACAAATAAATTTTAATTTAATTATTGTTATATAATACATATTATACTTAAAATTGTAATCACAACCAGTAACTTCCTTTTTTTGCCGCTAGTACCTAAATGTTTTAACGGTCGCCGGATGAAGCCTCTTCATCCGAAAGGTGGACATACTCTTAATAGTTAAACTCAAAATCGTATACATTTAAAGTTATTTTTCAAGTATAATAAGTCAAAAAGGTAACTATTTGTCAGTTTCTTTTTAACAGAATCAGCGCTAAAAATATAAAGAAACTTCTAAGCTGTAGACAAAATGCGTTATACTGGATAAACATGTTTGTTTTCGTGTGTAATGTTAATGAATCCATTCTTCCATCCAACATCCAACAGATGCAATAGGGCATGTATGCACTTAAATGTAATTTTTTTTCCAATAATGCATAATAAATATTATATGATTTCTTGTACTTTTTGTCAACTATCAACATACTTCTTAGTTTATTTAGTAGGTAGGTGGTAAAATATATTTCATCCTCCTTCTCCCACACTCATTTTTATTATCACGATACGAAGTTGCACCTAAAGGTTTCGTTCATCTTTTTTTTTAATGAAGTCATACTTCTTTAGGCGCGTTAGGGAAAAATCCTACCGTCACAAATAACCGACACTGTAGTCAACATCTTAGTTTTTTCCACTGTTAGTGTCATTTTTTCTACAAACGTAGGCGAAAGTGAAATTTTTTGAAAAGATTTTTATATTGTTACCCCAAAGAACTAACTTCTAACGCGTGTATATAAGTACACACATACACTTTTTTCGTAATTTTATAATACTTTGTACAAGGTTTGTACGGAAGGAAAAATTGTGAAAAAATAATAACTGAGTAAGCGATAATGTTTACGTTTAATATCATTGACAAGGACAATCATACTTGAAACCAAACCAAGCATTATCTCGTATTTAGTGAAAACACAGTGAACTTACTGTATTGCTTTTACAATAACAACATTTTTTGCCGAACGCTTTATATTTGACCTTAAAGATAGACAAAGATAAATTTAAATTAAGAAACTCTAATTTAATATATCAATTAGGATAAATACTTATAAACGTTCCATTAATGTGTTGGCTTCCTCTACCACAAACAAAATATCTTTTTACGTTGATTTCAATTCATAAGTTCTAAAGTTATAAATATTCGCACTTATTTACGCGATACAAAAGGTATTGAAGATAGATGACAAAAATAAAACATTATTAGTAAGTATTTTACTTGAGAATGTGTTGCCCTTTTAAACTTCACCTCTAGTTTCTATAAAATACATATACTCTATTGTTGTGACGGAAATTTGATCTCGTCTCATACGACAACTATTTTTACAACAATAGTCTGGAGAATATATAGCGTATATATTCGTCTATTGATAAAATGTACCAGGGTTATCAAAGAAAAACTCTGGTGAATTTGATTAAAAATGTCCGATTTGAACGCTCATATTCTGCAGCAGGGCCAACTGTATGGCAATTTTCTACGTATCAAATAGGGTAGAAAATTGTTTAACTAAATCAATACATATTGAATTGATAACCTGTTTTTATACTGGATTTTATAAAATAGTATAATATGTAGTAAAAGCTATTTAATGCACCTCGATGTAATTGCTACTATACACTTTGTGGTTTTACAATTACACTGTTCTATAATCTTTACATGTATACAATTGTTTGTATATTCGTGTCCGGTTGGATTCATGAATGGTTCTGATTAACAATTTGATCCGATAGGACATCCAGTATGAAGTCAAAAGATTACGACGACGTACTTTTGCTCTATATTGAGACGTAAGAATGAAAATGTGTTTAAAAGTGGACATATAAACATTATCATCAAACTGCTACAGCCAACACTGATGAATCACGAACATGTCGTAGGAAATTATATTAGTTTTGGGGATAAGCTTTAGCAAGAGACTATATGTTATATAATGTGTTTGTAATTTCTAATTAACAACTTTCCCATAGGAATGTATATAACTAAAACAAAAATATACAAATAAGTTATTGCCTGTATGTTCCAGTTAATCGGCGAGACTTTTACTGGCATATAGCTGATTTTATACGCAACTTTGCCTACTTTAATTTTAGGAAAAATGCCTCAGGAAATAAGCGGGTAACACCGCAGCGAAAGGGTTGTTTATATATAAATAAGGTTAACGCGTAGGTACAAGGTGTTTTAATAATACATACATCAGTTATTATTGCTCAATTACTCAACTTACCCGTAAATATCACTGAAGGCAGCTCCACCGAGTGCCACATGTGAAACATTAAGATCGGTAGTCCCAAGTATATTGTACTTCATTTTCACGGATAAATTAACAAAATTGCACAAAAAACGCAAAACTTGTCTTGAACACGACCCGTTCTAACTAAGGTAAGCTGTAGACTAGTGATTACGTTAACAGATTCGAATAATGGTTGTTCCGTGTATTCGATTGTAACCTAAACAATCGACCGAATCGATATTCGATGCGTGTGCGCCTATTATTATCGTATCGCAATCTCATAATAATATTATATTTTTTATTATCTATCATAAATATCGAAGGGATGTCTTTATGGTGTAAAATCTTTATTTTCAATATAAAGAGAATCATTTTAATAAATGTATATAGTAAATCATGCCCTATTAAAGAATTATTTAAGCATTTGATTTTATGCTTTATAGTAGTTTGCATCAGAAAAACACATTAAATGCACTACCACACAAACAGACGCATGTTGCGTAAATTTTTATTATTTTAAATTTTGGCATATAGTAGTGCACAGCATTGAGAACGTTGTCGATGTTACGTGAGTGAGATATAGAGTATATACGCGTGTTTGTCAATTGTCATTCGCTGACAATTATGCCAAACGACAAGGTTACATAAAAATAAAAAAGGTTTATTAAATACAACCGTTTTGTATACAAACTAGTTGCAAGGGACCCTGTACTGAGTTTGATACCCGTATTACTGGGTGCCCTGCTCATCCGCCATTACAGTACTAGACTTATGTAAACCTTATAAAAATAATTATATAATAAAATAGATCTTCACAATATTTTTTTTAAAACTTCTTTTAATAACACTGATTTAGGAATGTGTGTTTGTGTGCGAGTGTGTGTGGGTGTGTTTGCAAATATACTAAACATTAACCTAACTATTTATTAAATTGCCGTTAATAACAGATGTTCTGTTTTTAATTAATTTAGTGTTAATAAAAATTGTGTAGTGAATCGTTTTACTTCTGTACGTTCATTGGAAATATTTTTAAAATGTTATGGAGTTTATTATATAAAATACGAGATTGATACAGACATTTTTTTGTTTGAATTTAGTTTTACATTGCGGAATCTGGCAGACTGAGTTATTCCTTCGTTTTACCAACTCGATAGTGGTAAGGGGTAAACTGTGATGCACTAATAAGTATGCAACATAAAACATACATTAAAGAAGTTTATGTTCTCAAAAGCAATAAGGAGGTTTCATTAGGAAAGTTGCTATGGGGAATAAGTTTTTTTTTTAATTTCTTATTATCCACGAAAGCTTTTTAATTTTATTCTTTCATACACACCAAAAGAATTATGGATATTGTTTCAACCATTCATGAATTAGTCTGTATCATTCGACATGCATATACGTATAACAGCGAAATAGGAATACTCACGGACTCGTTATGAAAACTTTAAAATCATAATCCCAATTGACTTAAACCTCTCACACTCTCACCAAGAACGGATACTAACTACGCGGCGAAATGTGTAAATATTTATTGTAAATTTTATAGTCCTAAGAAGAATACTTTATCTGCTTTATGATGTCAGACAGGCAGCGCATCTAATTTATTGAAATAATGTTCACCTTACCGTAAAAGTCACATTAGAAACGTCGAATGTTTAGCTACAATATGAAGCTTTAAAAGCATAATTCTAAAAAACGTTCCGCTAACAAAGATTAATTTCTCTAGTACTGAGATAACTGATTTTATATGGAAAGGTTTAAATAAATTTTGCACAGGAATAGCAAAATTTGTTTTTGCATGCCGATCTTTAGAACAACTGAAACCATTTAAACAGAACATTACAATGAATATATTTTTTATCATCCCATACAGGTAGACAAAATAAAACAAATATGTTATGTAAATATTGTTGGGCAATGTTTCGAAACAAAGTGAGAAGTTTTCCTGGCCGCTTAAAATAAAGTATTTCTAAACAACAAACTGTACTTTGAAACAAAAATTTGACATAATATTAAATTATTTCTGCTAGATTTGGATTGTGCAACTCTTATAAAGTTACGTAAAATTTACGTAACTTATAACCTGTCTATCCCCTAACTTGATAAATGTTACGTGCAATTACGTGATTATAAATTAAATAAAAACAACATCGCCCTTCGGTATCAATCTAGTAATTTCTGATCCCGTGAGATTATGGAGCATTCTATTTGTGGCCGTTTACGTTGATTCTATTTCCTAAGTTACAAGTAAATCGCCTATTACTTTAAAGTTTTCTTTATTAGTGAATTTAGTGTTTTAAAACCATATTTGCATTATTCCCTTCCCAGTGAAAAGTTTAAGGATGGTATTCATGCATATTACAAATATGAAGTACGTAACATTTTTGAGTTTCCCAAACAACAAAAAAATATTTTACAAAAACTTCCTTACTCTATTTGCTTTACCTAAAGCATACATGCTCAATATAAATTGAGCAAGTTCAATGCGTAACTGATTAACATGTTGTTATGAATATTAATGATTTCGTGCCCTTCAATTTGCATTCTGTTTAATGAAGTATTTATAAGTAAATATACACGTTCCGAATTACATATTTCAAGTAAACATCAACTGCTAAGAAACGATTACCTAAAAAATCCTCTCGCATAATCCATAGCTTCTATGAAAATTGTATTAATTATCTAAGGGTTAATAAAAATCTCAATATATTCCTATATTTTTAACATTTTCTAAATATTTTAGTATGAGAAATCTAGTTCAATTTCGGATGTCGAATGGTTTTCTGCATTCCATGAAGTACAATTCGATGTAACTGCTATTTTACAAAATTTATTGTTTATTTTAACAATACTTGTTTTCATATGTATCCTTGTATGTTAGCGCTTGTCTGTGACACACCTGATGATAAGTGATGATACAGTCTAAGATGGGAGCGCGGTAATGGTAAGATGCAATTTACCTCTTATGGATTCTACATAGCATCTTAGCGGAACACAAATCTCTTGCTTGGCGAGAAGTCTTTGGTGGTAAATCCTATTTAAAAATGTAAGTAAGGAGCAGTCCATTAACGTCCCACTGTTGGGCACTGGCCTCCTCACTCCGAGGGGCGAGGGTTTTTAGAGCATAGACCCACTACGCTGCTTCATTGCGGATTGGCAGGCATAGTACACTAGTGCTCCCTCTATTCCTTCACTCTCATAGTCCGATGTGACGGGGATCCGACACGACCGGAGAGAGATCAGGCGCAGGACCAACAGTTTAACGTGCTCTCCGAGGGTGGATCACTCTGCCAACTTCCCAACTTCGGGCGAATAGTGAGAAAATCTTAATAAAAAACTGAATATTGATTTTTGAATTGGCCCGAACCGGGACTCGAACCCAGGACCTCATGTCTGTATTCGAATATGCTAACCACTAGGCAATAAGGCAGTTAAATCCTATTTTTCTATTTCAAATTAATCATGAAAAGGGAGGGATGGCCTATTAAACTTTGTTCAATACTACAAGATCCATCCTATTTAAAACAATACAAAAATATAAGTCTTACATATATATAAACGTACCAGCATATTCAGCAGAACATAAAAATAAGGTTTGATATCAGTTTCATATAAAGTTGCTGGCTGGTTTATACGCCATTTAATTTAAAAAGAAATCGTTTCGAATTAAGATTCTGTTACTTCATTAAAAATCAAAGAATTTTTATTTGAAGCTTGAACTTGACAACGAAACACCAGATAATAAAATATTCAAGACAAGCGCAGTTCCTTTAACGATTTCAATCATAGAATTCTAGTTAAGTACATAAATACTAAATACACCTTTGAATAGAATTAAAATAGAATATCCTTTAGTTGTACACTACAAAATTGAAACAAGCAATGTGGAATAATAATGCAACTTAAGAGCTTAAGATATTGAAATATCGGAGCGATGCGCAGAAAAAAGCTCTAAAAATATATTATAAATACTCCAATCGAAAAAGCAAATCGTAACAATTGGCAAGTCAATTAGTTTGCAATATTCCAAAACATTCGGTGTATAAAGTAGTAAAGAACGAGCACCTTCGTCTGAGTGGAATGTTTTTTTGGCAACATTTTCACTAATTTAGGCAAATTGTTTTACAAATAAGAAACATTTCTGAAAACTAAAATTTACCTTTGATAGTTTACATTACGTAAAAAAAAATTCTGATCAACTTTTACATACCATAAAAGGTATAGTTTGTAAATGTGAAGTTTGAATTTTTTTTTATGTGAAAATTTGTTTTTTTTTTTTCTTAGCACCCCCGTAACACCATTGCGGGTGGAATTTCGCCAAATTTCGCTTAGCTTACCTCTACTCTGCAAAAGTAATATTAATACCAAATTTCAGGACTCTACGCCTAATGGTTCCAGAGATATCGTGACGAGTAATAATAGTAATAGATGCCTGGATATCTCTTGTATATAAGCTGAATCCGCGACTTCGTCTGCGTGGAATGTTTTTTGGGTAGCATTTTTTAATTAACACCCCCGCAATCCTCCTTGCGGGTGGAATTTCGTAAAATCCGTTCTTAACTGACCTCTACATGGCAAAAGTAATATTCCTACCAAATTTAAAGTCTCGACGCCTTATGGTTCCAGAGATATCGTGATTAGTTACCTGGATATCTCTTATATATATATATATATAGATAATTAGACGGAAATAGGATCACTCACGGATTTATCATAAAGTTTTTAAAAATAAATATTCGTTAGATTATCTTGAAATTCAGCATGCATATACCTGTCTCGACATAGATTCCTATTTGTAGGTATACGATATATAAGCGAGTAACGATCAATTACTGTGAGATTTTAAATTCACGAAATTGATTCTTAATAAGAACGAATTTCCACGAGATGGAGAACTATGCGGGTAGTAATGCGAGGAATAGATTGTGATATTTGAATACATTGATACTACGGAAAAGGATATTATTTTAATAATATCCTTTTCCTTCCTTGTTGGTATCATAATTCATAATTTATAAATAAAGATATTTATTAGTATTATTTATTATTTTCTCATGTACTAAAAATAAAATCATAATCTTAAAGAAATTACTAACAATTGAGTCGTCAAGTCTGTTTGTTGGTAATGAATATATCACCAACACCAAAAGGTAATTCTACTGAGAACAAATCTACCTACAATATATTTTCTATCTACTTTAATGCCATGATGAAAAATTCAACGAAAGGGTATAATTTATATTACCTTCTATGTGGATTTCTAAGGCATTTTGAAAACCTCGTTTAATATATAAATACGTTATATTGAGATCCGTTATATAAGTGTCATTCTGTATATGATTCCTGGATTAACATGTCAAAAAATGGTGGAAAGTTTCGGCCGTGACTAGGAGGCAGCAAAAAAATATGCGTATTAAGAGATAAATTACCTCTTATAAAAACAGGATTGCCAAGAAAATCTTTATTCAAAGCTCAGCTCTCTAGAAATGATTCTTTGTAAATATTTTAAGGATATGTCTTCTTATCTGCATGTCTTTCCGAGAAGAGCAGACAATAGATGATTGGGCAGGCTTTTTGTGACCAATTTTGGGATTAACAATGATTTTTATAATTTGAATAAGTACAAAAGCTTTTACAATTAGATTATTACTTAAGCGGGCCATGCCCTACAGTGGCTCAGTCACATACGTCATTTAATCTAATATCCTACTTCATTTGTGAAATATTTACAAGTTTTGTTCACTTTGGTACCTAAAAATATTTACATACAATACGCTTTTAATATAAAATCAAATAGGTTTTGCGAATACAAACAACAGAAGATAGAACATCCGGACAAATTCATTATTTTTTGAATATGTTATTAATTACATGGTAGCAATTTTAGTGCCCGTAGAAATGTGTCAATTTTTTTTGTGTTATTTCTTATTAACTTTCTTCCTGCTCAGGAATGTTTTATTTCAAGTAGGCCAGCCCTTCCGTAGATTCTACTATATTCTACTAGATTCTACGTATATTTAATTATAAGATATATCCATGTATCTATTGCCTTATCACGATATCTCTGTAACCATAAAGCGTAGAGACTTGAAATTTGGTAGGAATATTCTTTTTGCCGAGTAGAAGTCAGCGAAGAACGGATTTTACGAAAATCTACCCATAAGAGAGGTTGCAGGGATGTTGATTTAAAAAAATCGAAATTTTCACATTAAAATAAAGATTCAAACTTTACATTTGCAAACTATATCTTTTATGGTATATGGTTTTAAATTAATATGAATGAAATTTGGTATACCGATAATGTAGAGCCTGGAAAAGGACTATGAACTCTTTCCAGTAATACACAGCAAATAGCTCGTTGCAGTATTTATACGTACGTTTCTTATTTATAAAACAATTTGCCTAAATTAATGAAAATGCCTACCCACACAAGATTCCACGCAGACGAAGTATAGTTAGGTATATAGTAGTCGAGATTAATTTTTACAAAAAAAAAAAATAGTCATCAGTCGTGTTGTTTCAAATATGGGAAAAAGAAAGCATATAAAAGTACTTTAGTATTTAACAGAAAATTAGATGAATTGATGTAAAAAATGTTTTTTTAAGTAAACTTACTTGCAAAAGGTGCCGTAAATACCTCCGCCGAGTGACAAATGTGATACATAAAGGGAAGTAGTCCCGAGTCTGTTATATTTAAATTCAGACATACTTTACTAGCGCTATTAAATTTAGTTTCCAAAGTTAGTAAACAATAGTCGCAAGACTGCCGGTACCGACTGCTGTCTTTCTACTGAAGCTTGAACTTGAACTAGCATTCAAGGCGAAGCGCTCTAACACAAAGAGTCTGCGCACAGAAGTATAAGCGCGAATTTTTACAAACAAATTTAGATACTTTATTCACCTTATTTCTTATGATTATTATTAGTAAGTACAACAAGGTATAATATAAACCACAACTACCTACATTTTTTTTATTGGTGACACTTTTATATGTGTGTACTACGTTAAGCTATCTATGAAAAATCCAGAAATATTTTATTGTAAGGTAAGGTAAGTAGCAGCCCATTAACGTCCCACTGCTGGGCACAGGCCTCCTCACTCAAATGAGAGAGGGTTTTTAGAGCATAGACCCACTGCTCCACTGCGGATTGGCAGGCATAGTACACAAGAGTACTCTCTATTCCTTCACTCTCATAGCCCGATGTGATGGTAATCTGACACAACCAGAGAGAGATCAGGCGCAGGACTGACGGCTTAACGTGCTCTCCGAGGCACGGGGGTGGATCACACCGCCAACTTCCCAACTTCGGGCTAATATTAAGAAAATCTTATTAGAAAACTCAATATCCTTTTTTTTTTAACTGGCCCGACCCGGGACTCGAACCCAGGACCTCATGTCTGTAGTCGAACATGCTAACCACTAGTCCAATGAGGCAGGCCACACAAAAAAATTAAAAGCGCGTGCGTACAAAGAACACATGTCAGAAGTGAAATTTTTATATATTTATACAAATCTAAAACTTTAGATTTCCTAGACTAAGAGGGAGGGAAAAAGGGAGATTTGTTAGGAATTCCATGAATATCATTGTCATTAAAATATTAAAAGTCAATACAAGTAGTTTACTGCAATGTCTAATGACGAATTTTACATAAAAATGCTACGTGTTACTTGTCAATATTATGAATTATTAAATAAATTTTGTTTTTTAATTTAAAATTTAGATAAGAGAAGTTATAAAATATTTTTATTTTATATTTTACGAAAAATAGTAAAATATATTAAACGACGAATGCAAATTAAAATACCACGTGTTATTTGTAAATATTAAAATAAACGCGTTTCATCCGTAAAAATTCTACCCTGATGCGCCTAAAGAAATTTCACTTCAAAAATAATGACAGCTTTTCGGCCATTTTCCACAGACATAGACTAGCTACACGCGGCGCTTTTATTCGAGATTGATCAGATTACATTTCCGATAAGCACTGGCAAGACACAGTATTTGAATAGTTTGGTCCAAATTAGCATAAAAACGCTGCACATCTTCGTGGCGCTAATCACGCGTTTCATCCGTAAAAAAATTACTCTAATGCGCCTAAAGAAGTTTCACTTCAAAAATAATGCTAGCTTTTCGGCCATTTTGCACCGACAAAGACTAACTACACGCGGCCCTTTTAATCGAGTTTAATCAGACTTTACATTTCCGATAGGCAGTGTTCGAAAATTTTGGTCTTCAGGCAATGAGGGCTCTTTGACCAAAATAAAAAAGAAAGAACATATTAACATATATTAAAAGGAAGGTAATTCTGGACATTAAACTGCATATTTCAATCACAACCTTAAGTATAATTCTTATATTTGAATCCTGTACGTAAATTTCAGGGATTTGTATTTCATTAAGGTCAAAATTATGGTTGAAACAATGACTATTATTATATATTGTATTGCCGGTATCTTTTCAATAGAAACAATAGTATTGTAGGGAACTTCTAATGTATGAAACTTCTGGAACACTCGTTACTAGATTCGTTTGAAGATTTTGTGTCGATATTGTCATTTGACATCGACAAGTGACATCTGAATTTGAAAAAAATTGCAAAACTGCCGGGATTGTTCAAGTAAACTTTTAATTGAAACTTGTAGTTCCATCTAGTGGCCGCATCTCTACTTATGTGACACTTGCCAGGTTTTCTACGTAGTTCACGTGCTATTCGTGTGGAGGTGAATAAGTATGGGACACATAGATAATATTCTATCTATATACTGGTTATAAATGTGCAATTCCTAGTTTCAATTTTTCAATAGGTGATATTCGAACCGTTGTTGGCGCTTATATTCTTATAATTAATATTATAGCTTCCTCTAGATGGCGCTGTATTATTTTTACGATTTTGGGTAGATCGCATTTTTTCAATATATTTTTATAAAAGATTGTATTTAGACTGTATTTATGCCGGCAAGAACCAACGTTCGTTTTAAAATACCAATGGTTTTAAGGAGAAAGTATTTTCCTTAAAATACATTTTTTTCTAGGTGAATCCTGGCGGCATAAGTAGGTTCATGTTAAAGCAGCCGCAATAAAAACAATCAAGTAGTAATCCATGTATTTTTGTGGCACGGGAATGCAATAAAAATTTCTGTTTATGTAAAATGTTTTTCCATATATATAAAAGGTCTTTTAATCTTATCTTTACTTCAAAGCACGATTTCTGATATACTATATCAGGGTTGTCCAAACTAGATTGGACCCAGGGCCAAAAAATACATGGGGGGGTAATATTTTAAAATATAAAATACTGGTTCAAAGTCATTATTTTATTGTCTTTAATTTATCATATACAATTCTTTCAACAAGACACTCATCCTCAACTAATTAGTATTGTTATCAAATACTTATCCAAAACATTTCAATTACATTGCCAGAAAAATAATTTGCTCATTATTAATGTATTTAAACAAAGAAGACAAAAACTTGAATCGTTGCGCCTTCAATTGGGCCATGGTTTGGGAAACCTAATCCTATTCATGACCTAAGTGATAACAATAAAACTATCAGAACTCAAAATAAATTGAAAATTCTTACTTTTTTAGACAAAAGTCTCGGATGTCACATAACACCAGCTTAAAGTCAGTAAACAATTATTTTCACTTTGAATGATGAGTAGTGATATACCCAATGCTATAAGCAAAATAATTTAATAATAAGGAAATATTTAAAACAAGCCAAAGGTCCTAGATATATAAAGTGTTAAGGTTCTATGGGTTCCCCTACTTTTATGTAGATCACAAAATATTATTTATCATTTTAGTTTCAAATCAAATCAAAATATTCTTTGTCCAAGTAAGCTCAATAAGCACTTTTTAATAACTTGAATTGGTAATAAATCTATCACAATTCGGAAAGTTGATTTCACTGACAAGAAACTGGCAAGATATTCAGCAGTTACTCTTATACATATAGAGTGATTCAAGTATCTTATCAAAGAGGTGTGTGCTCAACCAAAAATAAGGCACTACAAGTTTGTTTTTATTTATTGTATTAAAATTGTGTATTGCACTCTTTTAGCTGTATAGGTGAATATTGTTAAGGATATATAAAATATTATTCAATATATATTGTGACAGTATTGTGAGAATTGAGGTTTTGTTCAATTTTTCTCTTAAGTAAACATGAGGTCCTAATTGATATATGACACATATTGCTCTTATCTGAATATAAAGATTCAATGAAAGTTTCAAAAAGTTTCAATGACTGCTGCCCTACCCCGTAACAATAAGCAGTAAAACATAATTTTATGAAAATAAGTTAAATACACCATTGTAGCAGTTTCAAGATCAGTGTATTGTATTACTTTTCTAACAGTAAGTGCAGCTGAACTAAATTTGCTTGCCAGAGTCTTAACATGGGCATCCCACTAAAAAAGGTTATTCCTATGAAGACTGCCAACTTAAAGTTTTTATCATCATCTATTTGGATTTTTTTACAGACTTTCTTGGATTTGATGATGATTTTATTTGCATTTCTTTTGCATGTGACAAAGCAAATTCAATACACTTAGTCTTTGTAGTGTTTATTAACTGAAATTATATATTAAATTATTAACTGAAACCAATGGGAGACATGCAACAGGGTGTTTCTTTATATCATAATTTTCTATGTACTTCAAACAGCATAGAAGTGTCAGGAAATAGGACTATATCTCATTTGTCTTTTACATGGTATGCTAAATCTTTTATATATGTTAGGATGATAAAAAAGGCCAAGTCCTAATCCTTATGGGACACCCATTTTTAAAGTGATCCTAACGGCTCAACGCCATATATTTCGTATATTTATCACTTGCAATCACTAGGTTTTAAAAATTTGCATATAGGTTTAATTTTAATATCTATATACATATGCTGCTTCAAAATTACATAGTGCCACAGCGACATTTTATGTTCAAATTCTTAAACATTGTATCACATGCTTAAGTCATCTCAATGAAAGAGTAAAAGTCTATTTGCCTGAAAATGATAAAAAAAGAAACATTTTTATGTAAACTACGATTTACAATTTAAAATCAATTGAATTAAACTTTCAAACAATGACAAAACTTTTGGGAGTGTTTGTGGAGTTGTGTAGAGTTAAATTTAATGATAAAGTTTAGATTAAAAATCCCAAAAACATCAATTTTGTCTGAGAGTGAAAAGTAAACAATTTCTTATAGTTATGCCGACTAAACAAAAACCGTGTAAAAAGCGTTATTGTAAGAGATTATGCGATAGTTACTAGAATTGAACTTTATATATCATTATTTTCTATCATATTACATTGAATTATACAATTTTAAATTCTTCGGCACTTCAGTTGACAGCACATGAGTCTAGGACATGTTGGCAAACTAACCTAGAAAAACTTTCATCAATGGTACTTTTGACAATGACAAAACATTATCGATGAAAAGCTATACTTGGGATGCGTTCGTAATAAGGGGAATAAAATACAGATAAGCAACAGCTGTCAAACTGTCATTTTATAAGTTAAGTAAAAGAATCTAAGAGTTCTGTAATTTTTTCATAGAAATGACTACGTGGGCAATAAAACAAACCAAAACTGGACAAAATAAACTGAAAGTATGAAATATTTATTTGAAAAATGTTTGGGCATCAGGTAGAAATTTTTAACACGATTGATTTTGGAACGCTCTTTAGCATTCGGTGTTGCTAGTAAACAGATAAACTTCTATTTTAGTTGCGTTTGGTAAATTTACACATATTTTTTATTGAGAAAACTACATTAAGTATTAGCGAAAATAAAATATTATAGTGAAGATTTTAAATTGTAAAGTTTTAATATTCAATTTATTGTAATTATTATTAATCCGAATTTATGTTTGGTAGAACTCGGCTGGTACAAGTTAGGGTGTGATATGTCCGCAGCGTGCTCCGGCAATCGGTATTGTTCCGTGTTCCGCCGCGTCTGGTTTGTCCTAACTAGTCGCAAACTTGTTTGCGGTGAACTATTGAAATTGTCGTGAATATATTTTTATGTTTTCAGACTTTATTTATGAAAAAATGCAGTGAAATATTTAATTTATTGAGATAAACAACTTAATGTAAGTATAAACAATATTATGAACGACTTTTGGAACAGTTTGTATGTTTACAACTTTAGGCGGAAGATTTACGATGCGTGTTGTTTTTTTACTCAAGGCGATCTCTTTTGTTTTTGTATGTATTGTTGGTGAATTTTTTACATTATTTATTTTAAATAAGAGTTTATAGTTAAGTTTGTCGTTGCGAAATTTTATTTTTCAAACTTGCGTGTGCCGACTCAAATAATGTTTAAAAGTTAATGGAAACGATTTAACCCATTTTCGACGATTTACGTTGATAGAGAATATATTTATCGTTATAATAAATACAGAAATGTTTATTTTTGGGCTTTAATTGTGAGAATATTTAATATTAAAGTGAAACATGTATTTTTAATAAAAATATGGTTTCCTTCTTAATTAATCGTTTACATTAAATTATTAAAATGATGGTATTACTTCTATTTTTAAATTGAACCTGTCGCCTTTTTTATTTATCTTTTTTTCAATAAAGCCTTCAGAGAATTTACTTGTATTTTATGATTCTTCATATTTCTATTTGTGCTTCGCTTATTATATTATAATATAGATTTTTTTTGACAATTAATGAAATTAAAAAATAAACTATTACTTCTATTTTCATTTAGATATAGGTTTATTTTAGTAAAGTATCGTTTATAAGGATTTAATTAAAATCTTAACTAGGGAAGAATGTAAAATATTGCAATTGCTATATACTATGTACTTGTTTCTAGCCGTTTATTAGGGTAATTACTCGCTTGCTTGTAGAGACTTCGCGTACGATTCCCGGTAAGGCATGTTTAAAAATTTTGCATTCCGGTACGGATCTGCGTAGTAAATATTAAAGGGTAAATTATCTCTTAACAGGGTTGCCCTTTACCGTTTTGAACTGTATCATCACTTGCTACAAGGTGAAATCATAGTCGAGCGCTAACCTGGCAGTATTAAAGAGAGGAATGTGCTTTTGATTGGAATCCCGCTGATATTACAATCTTCTTTGCTTATTATAAAAACAAAGTCCTCTGACGTATCTGTCTGTCTGTCTTTTCCCGATAAACTCAAAACTAATGAACGGTTTTACCAAATAGATATATAATTTTTGAGGAACGTATGTGCATATATTTTGTTAAGGTTTTGTGAGTGGTTGGCTGCTGGGCAAAGGTCTCCTTACTCATGGGAGTATGTTGTTAGAGCAATAGAGCCACCACGCTTTTATTTCATTTTGCTTGATTTGATCAGACTTAAAACATATGATGGGTTTAATGAAAATTTGTGATTGAAAAAAAAATGTCGATTTTCCGAAGCATATTCTGTTTACTTGGGGAGATATTTTAATATTTAGTACCTTAAAAGCTCGCTGTTGAACAATAGATATACTTATTTACACTCAGTACAATGTTTGAAAAGTAAATCGTACAACAATATTTATAAATCAGTCACTTACATGCAAAAACTTCTATGGGAGTAACAACGCCTAAATAAATTTTAAAGGATAGTAAAAATATGATTTCTTTGATTTTGAAAAAATCCATGGTAAAAAGCAAACATGGAAAAATATGGAAATCATAGTTGAATAGAACTTGTCATCAAATCTTAACTTAATGTTTTTCATGTGAGTAAAAGATCACTTTGTCTTTACAAATAAATAAATTGGAATGTCTAGTTGTAATTTCTTATTGACAGCTTTGCACTAACCCCATATAAAAGTATGCAAGATGTTTATATTAAATAATCGTATAAAGTTTTATATTTGTCTGTATATGTATTAATTCTGACTAATCGCTAATACCCCTGGACCGCTTTTGTCAGGGCTTCCATTAAGTGATATGGCATTATAAAGAGTAAGGTGTATTAGAATAAAAGGCATCTAGAATTACGCGGGTAACATGATAGGGAACAGCTAGTTTGAATTATATAAATGAATCCCATATAATAATCAAACTAAGGACAAGCCGTTACATGATGTGGCCAATACTATGTATCTTAGCAATTCGGAGCTGGAAGGTTGATAAGATACGACACGATCTTTATATATATATATATATATATATATATGTATATAAACTAAAATTATAAAGAGGAAACATTTGTATTTTTGTATGTAAGTATGTATGTATGTTAGTAACGTTTTCACACAGAAACTACTGGACCTGTTTACATTTTTTTTTTTCACTATTAGCTGTATTTCCACTGAGCGACATAAGCTATATATTACTTGCATAGTTATATATTATTACTTTCTAAAAAAAATGCTATCCCTAAAAAAGTTCATTAGTGTAACCCAACCGAAAAATCTGTCATCGCGGACGCTGCGGAAACTATTGACGATAGAACAAAAAATGTTCTACAATATTATAGAACGTAGTAATATCTACAAAAAAAGTCCAATATCCAACTACTGTATACCATATATCCAACTACTGTATTGATGCCACTAGAACTTATTTTATAGGCCTTTTAAAAGGCTATAAAAGTGCCGACAATAATCAACCCATATTATTCATACATTTGTATTAATCCTTATCCTATAATTTTATCAAAGACTGTTTCAATACGTGTAAAATACTTTTAAAAATAGGATTTGCCATTCAAATGATTAAGGAATTAAAAAATCACAATCTAAAGATAATAACGTATCCCGAGTCGAACTACAGAACTAAACAAAACTACGTCAAATGTCGTGTAAGGGAAGTTCTGAGAGAAAGTATTACAAATAAATATCTTCTCTAATATTATACAAGAAAGTTTTGCATTTTGAATTTTTGTTTTTATTTTTAACAATTTATTATAATCAGGATAAAAATTACCGGATCGATTTAAAAAAATCTTTCAACAAGTTTCAAATGATAGATGAATATAAAAATGT
This sequence comes from Elymnias hypermnestra, assembly GCA_015832385.1. Lineage (NCBI taxonomy): Eukaryota > Metazoa > Arthropoda > Insecta > Lepidoptera > Nymphalidae > Elymnias > Elymnias hypermnestra. Next base: position 276,919 of record JACTOM010000013.1, on the reverse strand, counting down.
ATTAGTTAGATAGACATATTCGTTGTAAAAAAAAAATATGTATATTCATTAGATTATGAATGTAAGTGTGTATCTACTATTCTGAAAGGAAGTAATGAAATACTAAATGATTTACAACTTTTAAGTTAACAAAACTAAATATATAGTCCGACTTTCCACTGCCACAACATCGGTATCTACACGGGTGAAACCGCGGAGCTTTGCTAGTGTGTATATGTGTGTATGTATATATATATATATATATATATATAATGATTCCGTATTTCCTTATGTCAGCACGCGGGAACCAATTTCGGTAATTCTATGCTTAAGAAGAATGCGTTCGGGAAACTACGCCAGATATTTTCGTCCGATACTCCTCAGTGCGTGTTGCCAGTGATGACCTACGGCTCCGAAACGTGGTCATATGGGCCTCATACGAAAGCTCAGAGTCGCTCAGCGTGCGATGGAGAGGGCTATGCTCGGAATTTCTCTACGTGATCAAATCAGAAATGAGGAGATCCGTAGCAGAACCAAAGTCATCGACATAGCCCTACGAATCGCGAACCTGAAGTGGCAATGGGCGGGGCACATAGTCCGACGGACCGATGGACGTTGGGGCCCGAAGGTGCTGGAGTGGCGACCCCGCACCGGGCGGCGCAGTGTAGGGAGACCCCCCACAAGGTGGACCGACGACATAAAGAGGGTCGCCGGTAGCCGCTGGAGCCAGGCGGCGCAAGATCGGGCCTTGTGGACATCATTACGTGAGACCTATGTCCAGCAGTGGACGTCCATCGGTTGAAGCGATGCTTAAGAATATAAAAACATATTTAAAGTAACCTTATTACATTTGATATAATTGTCAATGACTGACAGTCAAATAATTAACATATTATTATATGTATTACAAAATATATGATGATAAATCGCAAGGCAATCGTTTAGTGTTTGTGTTCCCGTGTCGGAACAAGTAAACTTAAACTATTCACTTAATAAAGAGGAAATAAAACGAAGAATGTTATAATTAAATTATAATAATAATGTAAACGCTACGTTATTGAAAATTTATTTTATAAACTAATCACACCAATTCGAAGTCAATATTTATAATTAAGGTAAAGTAATGTACATAAAATATAATATTGCTGGTTCAACTGGTTATCTGTTTACAAAACAAAAGCCAATTTGCTTTACTTTTAAACCTATAAAATGAAAGTCAAGTGTATTTTACGTACAACTGGGCTCTACTCAAACGCGTGTTCAAAGCAAACATCCTTGGTTTTATTTTATCTTAGTTGTTCCTTTAAAATTCTTTATCAAAGTACATTTTTACTTCAACTATCGTCCAAACGGTTAGTCTCTTCTTACTAAAAGTTTATTTTATTCTGTTTGCGTTTGACTACCACAGCTTAATAAGTATATACTTAGAAGATTTTTGTTTCTATCAGTTTCATTCTCATATATTACAAAGAGTAATGCACTGCTATTATAAAATACAAAAAATATTTGTACGTATATCAGTTCTAGACTGAAATCATCGGGTTATTAGAAAGGCAACAACGATGATAGTGATAGCGCCTGATGCTTGGTTATAGACCACTAAACTCATTCACTCACAACAAAATTTTCAAAACAATTTAATAAAGTAACTTTTTTCGCAATGTAGTCGTACGTTATGTACAGATTTCTTTATATTCTTACGGGATCGGGCATTATGTGTATGACCATTTAATTAACGAAACACTGTTTAACTGGGGTTAGTTTCGCTGGGGTAGTTCTGGTAGTACCCGCTTCGCTAGCATAGGTTGAGAGATTAGGTTAATTGAAGTGAAACTTCTTTAGACGCATGAGGGTAAAATTTGAAAATTGAGGGCCCGGGTCGGGCTAATTCAAAATCGATTTTGAGTTTTCTATTAAGATTTTCTCAATATTTGCTCGAAGTTGGGAATTTGATGGTGTGTTTCACCCCCGTGCCTCGGAGAGAACGTTAAGCCGTCGGTCCTGTGCCTGATCTCTCCCGATCGTGTCGGATTCCCGTCACATCGGACTATGAGAGTGAAGGAATAGAGAGTGCACTTGTGTACTATGCCTGCCAATCCGCAGTGGAGCAGCGTGGTGGGTCTAAAACCTTCGCTCTTCGGGGTGAGGAGGTCTGTGCCCAGCAGGGGGACGTTAATGGGCTACTACTTACTTTTTACTTACTTACTCGTCATTTAATAATTTAAAATACAATTTTTCATAAAGTATAAAATAAAAATATTTTAAATTCAAAAACAAAATTTAATTGATGATTTCTTATAATGACAAAAATACGAGGCATTTTAAATTACAATTCGTCATTTGAGATTTCAACAAATTATTTGTATTAATTTTCGACACTTAATATTTTAGTGACGATTAAATTCAATAAGTTCCTTACAAATCTCCCAAAGACTTAAAAATTAGTTTGCCAAAGAAGTTTCATTTCTGACATGTGTACTATTTACGCACGCACATTTAATTTTTTTTTGCTTGGCGCCTGCACTTTTGCTTTTAGGGTGGTAACTGGGCAAGCGCACATTACCGTAGGTTTACTTACGCAAAAGCTCTTAAATATTTAAACAAATAAATGTCTCTAAAATCTAAACACATGACTATCCTTTTAAAAATATCTAAACTGGCTATTCCCCACGTATACTATCAAGGCGAATTTTTATTTTAATTTAAGTTAGACTATTTAAAAAAAAATCCGGTTCCCAAACTCATAGTTAAAGTGATCCTATCAAACCTTACTTTTTATATGCGTGAAAACTTCTTAAAATATGTTCTGATGTTTCCACATAATTTCATAAATTGCCAAGGAAGAATGCAGTCTTTTTGTGTGAATAAAATATCATCAAATGCCACTTATGTAGAATGAAATTGGTATAAATTTGCTTTAATTTTTTCTCTTAAAACAGTGAACGATGCGGGTGTTAAGGCTTTTCCGCAGCCGACCGTGTTCAACGCGGCTGCTGGCCTTTTTCCTCGTCATATTTGCCTTCGTGGTCTACTGCTACTACTACAACATCTCGCCATCCTACCCTAAGCCAAGTAAGTCATTCAATAGATTATTTAAGGATAACACAACACTCATAAAAACCGACATGATTTAGCAACTATTTCTACGCTGCATAAAAGGAGAAACAACTAGCCAAAATGTGGAAATATCCTCTGATAAAAACCGTCTTTTTTACGCTATCGACGCTTGAGAGCAAAAACCTGATAAACTGCAAATTATTGTTTAAGTAAACTTTAGGATAACGTCGCTAAAGAACAAAAAAAAACTCTAGGCGAAAAATACAATAATTTTTTTGTTTGTATGAAATTTTTTTCTGTTCAGGAAATGAATAATTTTTGGATTTACGGATTACTTCATGTGTGTTTTCCAGGTGCTGATATATAGATATGTAATAGAGAACGTGATATTGACAAAAAAAATCGATAATCTATGGATTAATTTGAAATTTAAAAAATTGCTTTTCTTTTGACATTTGATGAGAATTTAAAAACTGTTTATTTGGAATGGTTTTGCAGCTTTTGATTTCTTTACGACAGCTTGATAAGCTTTATGAGCAGCTTTATTTAATGAGCTGTTGCTGGATGAAATTTTGTGTTACTTAATAAAACATATAAACAAAGTTGCACACAATTCTGTATAAATCCAGTGTGCCAGTAAGGTGATGTTCCGGAAACCTGAGTATGAACCTTCTAACGGAAATGACGTATAGGTCAAGGCATCTTTCAATTACTTCGAAACTTAAGGTCGTAATAGGTCTTTCGTTGATGTAATAATTGTTAGTTATTCTTACAAATAAGATATATTATAAAGTTGAAGATCATCGGCCCTAGATTTGCTAATAACTAACGGAACAGACATATGACAAGTTATATAAAATAATTACAGTTAATTGCTATGCCCTGTAGCGCATACCTCTTAATCTCATTACATATGAGTAGATACTGCTGTACAATTTTTCGCAAATATTATTATTAAAAATTGAAAATTAAAGGAAAGCGTGATTAGTAGGAATTGAAAAGTACTAATTAAGCTTATTGGAACAAACAAAGTATAGATTTTGTTAAATTTTAGTGTATTTACAATGTTAACTGGTATTCAAATTATCTTATCGTTAATTCAATTTTATTTCTTCGAAATATAAGTTATCGGGACTTACGTTGGCAGTGTGGAAAAATGAGTACTTGTGTTAAAACGTTGCGGGTTTTTACCGAGACTTTGTGATAACACTGCAGACTACAACGTGAAAGGTCACATTAAACGACATTTATATAAACAGTTACAAAGATTAGACCTCTCACGGCCTCTGTTAATAATTTCGTGAGACTCTACTACACACCATGAATATTTTCAATGTACGCTCCAAGGGCCGTCTTTTTCTTTTAAATGTTTTAAATAAATATATAAAACAAAGTCGTCTTTGATACACCATTTATAACTCAAGATCGGTACGACAAAATTTAATGATCACTGATTTGTTATCATTAAAATTTTTGTTTTCACGAGTAGCAGAATAACTGTCAAATCGTGTAAAATCTAGAAAGTTGTTGAAATATAAAAAAAATGAAAGTTCCAAAACTATTCCCTTGACATGATACTAAAAGCAGGTTACAGAATCGTGAAAACTCCTGATTAGTAAGCGTCTGCGTCGACAGGAGTAACTATACAAAATTTAAATTCATGGCAGCTATACCTTCGGAGATTTCGTCATAAATGAGTCAGTGGTAAATCGCATACACTTGGACCCCTCTCCCCACACATTATATTTGTGTATATATTCAAATATATAGTATATCTCTTTATCGTAAATGTATGGTCTCAATACCTAGTACCCAGTGTATACACTTGTTTTTCAGAAATTTTGAAGTCTTTGTATTTTCGATGATTTTCAACCCAGGTCATAGATTATTTTAAATCATATAGGCATTAAAACAGTAATTCATAATTTATCTTTAAAACAAAAAATAAGCAATTTTTACTCGAATTTTATGCAAAGGGGCCGTCAATACATTTATGCCAAATTGCACGTGCGCGCAATATTCTTACAAGCTTGATACCAAGTTATCTCGATGACGCATTTCCATACGTGTGTAATACAGGAAAACACTCCAGTATTAGAATGAGGTATTAAAATAGTACTGGCATCAATATTACAGATTACGTTAATTATGCCACGGTTTAATTAGTTTACGAAACGATCTTGTAAAATTAAAACTATATACTATGACTCCAATCTGGACAGGACAGGACATGGCTTTTCTATATAGCCATGTCCTGTCCTGTCCAGATCCTGTTGTAAGATGCGTAAATTCTTGATTAAATAAGTGGCGGATTCTAATCCTATGAGCAGGCACTTCTAAGTTTGTTATAAAAATCACCACTACCATTATAACATACATACATAGCATCACGCCTCATTCCCATAGGGGTAGGCAGAGACAACATCCTTCCACTTGCCACTATTCTTGCATATCTCCTTCGCTTCTTTCATTCTCATTAATGTCCTGGATTTGGTCTAGGAACGTTCGTCTTGGTATTCCTCTTTCAACTTTCGCATTCACTCTTGACTCATAAATCCTTTACTCAGTCTCCTTTCATTCATTCTCTCCACATGCCCAAACCATCTAAGTATACCTTTCTCAGTTTTAGTCACTACATCTTTTTTTATACCACAACGTTCTCTTATCACAACATTTCTTACTCTGTCACTCAGTTTTAATCCACTCATGCTTCTCAACCCTCTCATCTCTACCGCATTTATTTTACTTTTGTGATTCTTCTGCCATACCCAACTTTCACTACCATACATAAGTGTTGGCACCAACACTCCTGTATGCACAGCCAGTCTAGCCCTTTGAGACACCATCTGGCTATGCATAAATGCGGGCAGGGCACCATTTACCATATTCCCTGCATTCAGTCTCCTTTCAATATCACTTTCACATGTTCCATCTTTTGTAAATTTAGATCCCAAATATACAAATTCTTTCACCTCTTCCACTTGTTCCCCATCTATCAAAATATTGCCATTCATCATAGATTCATCTCGTTCAAAAAGCATAACTTTCGTTTTGTTTACATTCACTTTCATTCCTTTCCCTTTCAAAGCTTCATTCATAATATTTAGCATCTCCTGAAGCTCGTTAGCGGATGACGCAAGTATTACTTGATCATCAGCGTAGAGTAAACATTTGATGAGTAATTCATTCATTCTTAACCCATACATACTTTCTTTTAAATCTGTCAAACATTTATCCATGAAAAGGTTGAACAGCCATGGTGACGCAACACATCCCTGTCGAACACCTCTTTCGACAGGAAACCACTCCGT
>JACTOM010000013.1:192557-270512 GCA_015832385.1 Elymnias hypermnestra | reverse complement strand
TCTAGAACGTCTTGTGGGAGTTTATTATAGAAACGTATACAGTTACCCTTAAATGAGTTGTTAATCTTATGCAGCCTACTAGAATTTATAACAAGTTTGTTTTGGTTTCGTAAGTTATATGATATACATTCACTCTTTTTATTAAAAGAGTCAATGTTTTTATGTACATACAACAAGTTTTCTAATATATATACGCAGTGAACTGTCATTATGTTAACTGCCTTGAATTTGTTTCTTAGCGACTCTCTTGGACCCATATTGTAAATCGCACGAACGGCCCTTTTCTGCAGCACAAATATTGCATCTATATCAGCAGCATTACCCCAAAGTAGAATACCGTATGACATAATGCTGTGAAAATAGCTGAAATATACCAGTCTGGCAGTATCAACATCTGTCAGACGACGAATTTTTTTAACAGCGTAAGCCGCGGAGCTGAGCCTATTCGATAGACCACTTATATGGGGCCCCCACTGTAATTTATTATCTAATGTTATACCTAAGAAAGCGGTACTATCTACAAGGTCTAGTTCCTCGTTATTAAGTTTAACAATGGTTTGCGTTTGTTTGACATTAGGAAGAGTAAACTTTACACATTTTGTTTTCTTTCCGTTGAGTATACCTGCATATTCCGGAATTTATTCTGGGAAATGTGTAGCCTGCAATGGAGCAGCGTGCTGGGTCTACGCTTTAAAAACCCTTTCTTCAATGAGTTGTGAGGCTTGTGACCAGCAGTACAGCATTAAAGGGGTTCTAATAACTTATTTTTTTCCTTAGTCTGCATAGTTTCTTAAATTTAATTACGTATTTATTATATTCAAGTTAAGTGCACTTCTTATTTTATTTCATAAACGCACCCGTGCGAAACCGAGGTCGCTCGCTAGTTACACTAGAAAAGGTATGCAAACCACGTATTAACCTTTATATTATATTATTTTCATCACAGCTAAGTTCCTTTTTATAAATTCTTACATACTGGGTGGTTATTAGAGCGGTATGAAGTAGTATACTTGCTTATTTAAAATAAACTATGAATAGCATTTAACGGTATTTGAGAAGACTATATAACTATCAAATAATATATATTCTAGTAGGCTATGCAACCTTTCTAATCGTTTAACGTTCAAGAATACCGGCATGTATGTGACACTGAAATATTCCTCAACTTCATTAAGTTATGTAAATGTAAGTGAATTGCTGTATCTTATTACATTCCGACGTTGTTTTCAATTTTGTGAGAATATCGCGAAACCCATTCTTTGTGTGAGTCTACATCGCTAAATGTACATGTATGCAAAATTTCAAATCAACCGAGCGTAATATTTTAGAGAAATTTCACTTCGATTTACACATATTTGATTTTCAATAAATGATTTAATAATTAAATTAATTAGCGAAGAATTGTATAGTATAATCTTATTATAAGCTAACGTGAAAGGTTTCTTTTTATGTGATGAGTATAAGAAGTTCACGTTAACATTGCTTGTTATTATATATAAAGAGAATCAATAAAAAAACTTGCGCTTTACGCAACAAAGCAGTATTAATAAAGAATAAAACCGACATTAAAAAAAACCCACCAAGGTCGACACTTCATATAATTATATTCAAGTAATTCATTCATATTGTGAGGTTAAGATGTAACTGTGTTAAGATGTAAAAGTCTAAAACTGTAATTTATTCGCCGCTATTTTGTTGAATTTACGATTAAACCTTGACTGTTTCAAGAACTGAGTGATGGAAATTTCTTGTATAAAATAATTACATATCTTTATTTTGATAATAATCTATATATCGGACTTTGAAATCAAACGTGTAGTAAAATCCGTTTAAATGGTGCCAATATGTATATCAATGCTCAACATGAATTTATACTGCATTACACACGTTTTAAGATTGCCTTTATAGAGATTAATAGAAAATTATTAAATCATATTACATTATCTAAGTTAGCTTCGAACTTGATGGAACTATGTAGTTATCAATTAAATTTGCGTAAATACTTAAGTATAATCGTTCGCCAAAGGTCACTAGAGTTATTGGGAGTATCTAAATATAATATATCGGTGTTTATTTTCGACTTTAGTTGATAAAGCGATACTTTCCCTGACGAATCTGAATGTATGGTATAACCAAAAAATAATTCCATTATCTTGAGTGACAGAGAAACTGTATAAAACACATTTGTAAAATATTTTATAACTATTCTGAATTCTACCCCTCTTTCAATAATTTAACATGTGGTTTTTGTATTTTCGTTTCTAAGGGTATTAATGAGAATTATTTTAGTGGAGATGTTATTATTCTCAAAAGATTAGTGCTTTAGGATGTCAATCGACGTTAATAATTATATAAAATAAGATGTTGTACTGTCGTATTTACATGGTTTAGTAAATAACTGTAGTATTATTTAATGGCAATGTGGTTTGTAGAATATTTAGAAAATACAATGGCCTAGTCGGGGATCGTATCGCATAAGCAGATACCTGAAGGATAAGCACTTTATATTTACGGACTGTCATTGTCATTTATCGAGGAATTCTAAAAGCGCAGTAAGCAGGTAGTTTCCTAGAACCTGCACTGCGGACACCTGCAATGCTTACGTCAATAACAAATAATTTAGATTATACAGACCCATTTATTTTTATCATGCATAAAAGTCCCAAATATGCACCATATTTCACATTCCAAAATGCCTTGTAAAATTAATTGATAACACTAACAATTATATATATAATAATAACAGGCTTATTAGGTCTTTCTCCACTCTTTATTCCTTCATTGTGATAGTCCCATGACACGGAAATTATAAGTTAATCCTGTAATTACAAGTTATATAAAAATAAAACTATTTCAGTGTTTTTCAATTCCTGCTATTTGTGCACACTGACCTTATTACATATTGTTCGAATTTTCAATTGTAACTATTTTATTTATCCAATCAAGTTCAAAGACTTTTTAAAGTTTGTAACGTTTACACTTGATATTAATACAGTTAGTTTATTTAGCTAAAAATATAACAGTGTCATTTATCCGAATACTCACATAAAAAGGATTCTTTCTATATAATAAGTTCACTTTAGGTGGCAGAAGAGCCGACCATGATTTTTATACTACCTGTGTATTTATTCAGAGTGATTTGTGCTATGGAAAACTTTTTATATACATTACACAAGTTATTTATGTTTTTGAGTATTAAAAATATGTTTTACTATTATTTTTTTTAGGGAGATACTTTGTGAAAAATTGTAGAGTAGGTCAAGACCTACTAAGGGCGGCGGCTCTATTGAAATAATGAATGACATTATAACACGCCCCTGTGAGGTGCTTTCTCATCTTTCTTAAATATGAAACGCAATGGTTCTATGTAATATCCTGATAGATTGAATGACTGATAAATAAATAGAGTGACAGATAGGTAGATGCTTGCATAAGGAATTTTAGAATTTAATATCGGGTTCGAACCTCGGTAGGGCGAATTTAGGGCGAGTCTGGACTAGTGGGAGGCCTCGGCAGTGCCTTGTTACCACCCTACCGGCAGATCATACCGCCAAACAAAGAGATTTGTGTTCCGGTACGATGCTGTGCTCAAATCCCAAGAGGTATATCGCCTTTTACCAGATTAGCGCGCTTCCATCTTAGACTGTATCATCACTAACCATCAGGTGAGATCACAGTCAAGTGTGAGTAATAAAAAAAAAACAACCTCAAAGTTGCTCAAATGCCCTCGGTATCACAATATCTTTTGATATTAGAACTAGTAAATTATGAAATATATATGATTCATATAATTAATACTTTATTTAAAGACAACATCGAACAGCACACTTTTTTAAATATCTGTAAAATATAAAATTTCGATAGTTTAGAGCAATAAACTTTGCTTTTGAACCTAGAAGAACGTTTGAATGACTATAACTATACATAATTGCTATTCATCACTTTTTACAATAACTACCTTATAAGCAAGCTTTATATAAAAAAGGTATTTCCTTTTAGACTATAAGATAAATAGCGAATTTTTTGTAGAGTCGTGTAAATGAATTTTGTAATGATTTACAAAGATGTTTTGAGGATATCATATGTAGACGTTAAGCATGTCGTGAGAAATCTCCGCATTAATTATATTTTAATGTAGTTTATAGGGACGTCGTAATCAATGGACGTTCATTGAATTTATATCTATTTGTAACTTATAATAAGTAACTTATTTTCAACGGATATATGTTATATGTTAGGTAGATATTCTAATATAGATGATGTCAACGTTATTCCAACTGCCTTTTTGATATGAATCATCTCCAAAAATGATTTGTTTTTAGATATCACACAGAGAAACTCCAAGCAAACCTCTTTCTATCGTCCGTCGACGAAAGATCTTTAGCAGTGACTACGTTTAATAGTTTAGTTACAGTAATATACAAAAATTGAGTTTGAAAAAGTTGATATAGGACCATTATAATTCGTCAAGGAAAACTTCTTAATAGTTGAATATAATTTTGTTATTAATAAATTAACTCAAATATAGACATTTTATGATATGCCTTACACTTTATTCTTCAATTCCTACTATTAGTTCCCACTCTGCCGACATATATATTGAATTCTATTATATTTTTAATTTGCTTGCGTCTGGACTGGTAAGAGGCTTCAGTCGTGTCTAATTACGTAGAAACGCTTAGAACTAAATTACCTCTTACCGGGTTAGCACGCTTCCATCTCAGACTGTATCATCAATTTTCATCAGGTGAGATTATAGTCAAGCGCTAACCTGTCAGCGATAAAAAAAAATATTTTTAGCAATTAATAAAGAGTCAAATCAAGAACGCGTGCAGGAATGATAACATTTTAACGTTTATGAATCACTTAGTGCTTTAGTAAGTTTTTAAAATAAAACTATAATCATGTGGAAAGTACGCTGTGACCTGAAATGTATTGTGCTGTAATACAAAAGATGCGAAGCTTCGGTTATGGAAATGCATATTTTGCATAACGTATGAATGAAAAAGGTTTATTTATAACAAAATAAATTAGTTTTCTCGTTCATACTTTTATAAGTCATACAAAAAGCTTTTTACCTCTAATAGAACCTTCTAAAATCTGTATTTATCAACTAACTGCTGCGTGTACCAAAATTTTGCAAAAACGCAATTTCAGTATAGTATAGCCATATTTTCAATGTTTTCGGTGTGAATTACATTTCATCGAAAGTCCGTATACAATCCATTGCTTATAAAGTCACTACCAGTAATAAATTACAATGATTAGAGTAGGAATCACTACTAATATGCATACATATATTGCTATGAGAAAATTGAATTTTATTTATCGAGCTGAATGCGGATATGTTAATCATATATTGTTCTTCCTCTTTAAAAAATATAACTCTTAAGTGCTTATAACTTAATCAATTTAGAAATCTTTCATTAAAGCAGTCTTTTTACTTTTGAATCGTAAAATCTAGTCGTAATATTAATAAAGAATGACTTCAGATAAAAAATCTTGATGGTTCCTTTGCGACATGTTCGGGAAAACAGTCTCACCTCTCAACGCAACAATCTCAGTTAGCTATATTTGACGGCATCTCTGGCGTTGTGGTGCGAGTACTAGCTTTGCCAGTAGAGTACTAGTTGCTTTGGTCTTGGGTTCGCAATTAGGAAGTTGCTTTTTCTAATTCGTCTGAGTCTGGATTCGTGAGGTGCTTCGGCCGAGCCTAATGACGATGACGACGAGCAAAGACGTGCTGCTGAACAAAGAGATTTGTGTTCCAGTACGATGCTGCATAAGGTGAACTAGAAGAGGTGAATAATCTCTTACCAGGTTAGCGTTCATTCATCTTAGACTGTATCATAACTTACCATCAATTGTGAGCACAGTCAAACGACAACCTGTAACGAATAAAAAGAAACAATATATAATTTACATAGTTATCTTTTGTAAGAATGCGGTTTTTATCAGTAAAAATTGTACATTGTATTGAAATACCACAATTATTTATAATTAGGTATTTACATAATACTTTGTGATAACTGTCGACAAACCTAATAAACTGAAAAATAAAACTATTAAATAACATAAAGTACACTTTACAATTATATAAAAAAAACAATTGAAAACTAATAGTTACGAAGTCCAGTATTGTAACTATTATTATATAGTGAAGCGCGAGGTAAAGTAGAGGCATTCGCGAAGTAAGTTATACTTCTAGTATGTTCTGTTATATCAAATACTCGAACAGAAATTACAAACAGTATTGTATACTCCAGCTATTATTTCTGCGGGCAATCAGAAGCTTTTGTTACTTCAATCTATTGTAAACGGTGAACCGATTAGTTATTATCATTTCATAAGCACACAATTTAATAGAATCTCAGCGATTTAGAAGCAAGGATTTGTTTTTATATTTGTAGTTTTCACTGACATTTAGAACTATAAATAAAAATAGCTTTGATTCAATGCTGATTTAAATTTGATGACTTTTTTATGTACTATATCATATTTATATAGGTATCACAGATATATTGATATATGGGTTAAGAATGAATGAATTACTCATCAAATGTTTACTCTACGCTGATGATCAAGTAATACTTGCGTCATCCGCTAATGAGCTACAGGAGATGCTAAATATTATGAATGAAGCTTTGAAAGGGAAAGGAATGAAAGTGAATGTAAACAAAACGAAAGTTATGCTTTTTGAACGAGATGAATCTATGATGAATGGCAATATTTTGATAGATGGGGAACAAGTGGAAGAGGTGAAAGAATTTGTATACTTGGGATCTAAATTTACAAAAGATGGAACATGTGAAAGTGATATCGAAAGGAGAGTGAATGCAGGGAATATGGTAAATGGTGCTCTGCATGCTTTTATGAATAGCCAGATGGTGTCTCAAAGGGCTAGACTGGCAGTGCATGCTGGAGTGTTGGTGCCAACACTTATGTATGGTAGTGAAAGTTGGGTATGGCAGAAGAATCACAAAAGTAAAATAAATGCGGTAGAGATGAGAGCGTTGAGAAGCATGAGTGGATTAAAACTGAGTGACAGAGTAAGAAATAGTGTGATAAGAGAACGTTGTGGTATAAAAGAAGACGTAGTGACTAAAATTGAGAAAGGTATGCTTAGATGGTTTGGGCATGTAGAGAGAATGAATGAAAGGAGACTGACAAAAAGGATTTATGAGTCAAGAGTGAATGCGAAAGTTGGAAGGGGAAGACCAAGGCGAACGTTCCTGGACCAAATCCAGGACATTTTAAATAACGGCCAGGTCAAGAGTACTCTAAACCGACGAACTTGTATGAAAGGTTTAATGAGAATGAAAGAAGCGAAGGAGATATGCAAGGATCGTGGCAAGTGGAAGGATGTTGTCTCTGCCTACCCCTATGGGAATAAGGCGTGATGCTATGTATGTATGTATGTCACAGATACACTGAAAATTGTTAACGGCATCGCCTTATATATAAATTAAAACAACATCGTGATACTTAAAATCGTTTGGTGTAGTTAAGCATCTCTGTACAAAGAGAAAGACCCCTTTGCAACTTACAAATATAACATTTTAGAGACGTTTTAAAGTTATTAATCTTATGAAGTCTCATTAAGACACCTTTCCACTTCAGTATGTATGCATTTGTTTGCCTTCATATCTTCAGAGGCTGTTGGTTTTTGTATCTCCAGAACCGTGAGGTTTTATGGTAAAGTGGTGGTCGTTTGATCCGGCATCAAGTTGTCTGCGGTGTACACAGGGGTCAGTGTTGGGGCCGGTTTTTTGGAATCGACTTCGACTGGCTTCTGCGATGCCCGCTTCTCTTCGGGATGGGGGTCTTATGCTTTGCAGATGACACCCTTATTACGGCACGTGATGGGACGTACGAGAAGGTAGGCCTTTTAGCTGAAGTTGGGACGAATTTGGTAATGGACCGGATAAAAGTCTGGGTCTAGAGGTGTCCACCAATAAAACGGAGTGAATTTCGTGGACCTCGGAGGGGCCTCCCTCGTGGGGCAGCGCTTTTGTTGCAGGCCACCACGGTGGAAGTAAACGCCCAGATGTAGTATCTGCGCTTAATACTAGATAGCTGATGGGGATTTCGGGCACATTTTGACTGGCTCACCCCTCGGCTTATCAATACCGCTGCGGCGCTTTGACGATTGTTGCTTAACATAGAGGGACCAGGGTCGCCCTGCAGGAGACTTTACGCTAATGTAGTGGCTAGCATGGCGCTGTACGGTGCACCAGTGTGGGTTGACTCTCTGAGATCATGATTTAAATGTTTGTCCGTAATTTAATTTTGAAACTGCACTGGTATAGTGGGAATGATATATTTTTCTAATAAATGATAAATCGTAGATCATATTGTTGTCCTATTTTTTGTTTGATTTCAAAATCGTTGGTACCGTTGGTAGTGTTTGTAATTATACGAGCACCACTCACCAATGTATATATATAGTAGTGGTGTGTGTTACATATTATAATTACACACACACACACACACACTATACATAAAACTATAAGTGATGCATATTGTTGCTTTTACAGTTATAGAACAATGATTTTATCCTCTCAACGCATTTCCAATCGGATTAATATCGAAGCTAAAAGTGACAAATTCGGATGGGATTGTCTTAGAGGCTATAAAATGCCCAATTGTTCATGACGTAATAACAGTGTTTCCACTGATTTTATATTTCTTGAAAAACTATGTCAGAACTCGCGTTTAAAAATCGTTTTCATTTCGATTATCTTCAACATATTCTTGAGTATAACTCAAAGGAATGCCATGATGACCCAATCAATGGACACCTGGATTCTTGAATAGCGCTTTTTTAAAGATTTAAACTAATTGAAAATAATAATTCCTCTATTTTTCCTAAAACATGAGAATAAAATGAAATATCAATATGAAAAAATAAGGATATTATTTAGATGCAAAGATTGACTTATCTTTTGCCATCTAATCTCCGATGCCACGAAACCACAATGTATGAAATTTTATCAATATATCTATATTGTTTGTTTCAAACACATTTTTTTGATATCCTACTAGGACCACCAAACTTTTATACGTACTCACGCCCTATTAAGAAGTTTCACTTCAATAATCTAGAATATGAAACCATAAAAAACGACTTCTAGACATACCATACATTAACAAGGGTTGTATTGAGATATGAGAAAAAAACAACATTTGGAACGAACATCAGCTATAGACTTTTTGATATAAGTACATTAGTGCTTCTGGATGCGCTCTTTATCGAACTAAAATTAGTTTTTTTTTTGCTAATATGCCATTAACTAAGAATAAGTCCAATAAAAGATATTGAAATTTCTTAGAGGACTATAAAAAGATAAGGAGGAGGATTATAAGCGACTAAGTGATCTTTGAATCACTTCATAATTATCGATTTCCTCTCTATACTTTCATTCGTCGGGAGATTTGCACGATTGGGAGCAAATAGTAAAGAAGTTAACATTCATAAGTTTTAGGGTTCCTTTGTAAATCTATATGCATAGAAAAAGTTACAAACCTTATAACGAGTTTCCTCATAACCTCAAGTAATATATAACCGAATAACAATTACTTCTTGCGAGAGTCCCAAAACTGTCTACCCGGATGATTTGAAATTCGGTATACATATTCCTTCTCTTACTAAGAACACATTTCTCCGCATTTCCAGAATGCTTGTAAGCCTGTAAGACTCAAATTTCATCTCCATCATGTAACACTCATTATTCATATGACTTTTGAAAATATAACTTCTATTTGATCTAGCTTTTACTCTCTAAATGCTATTGCCAGTCTGCTAGTTTTATTTCCACAAATTGGAAATTGTCTAAATCGACACTAATCCATACAAAAGCATTCAGGTAATCCATTAGTGTTCGCTTTTGAATTGATTCTCTCGGATATTTTATGTTTCATCTGCATTTGTCTTTTTGATTAAGTAATAATAGGTACTTCACAACATCCTTATTGAATTGAGATTGGTGAACTACAATAGAAATATTATTTATTTATTTTACATATATTATTGTACATTAACGTTACCGGAAGATAAGATAACGTTGAGTGTGGTACCACATTGTCATTTTTACCGAGTTGAAGTTGGCATAAGGAAATATAGATTATTCTGGGTTCTTTGGAAGACTGGTGACGCACTTCGACAAAAACTTTTTTACATGCCAATTAAAAATTAAATTTTTAAATCAAACATCGACGTGATGTTATTTTGTGAAGGCACCGCGTATGAGTATAAGCTTTTTACGTAACAAATTTGAGTATGAGTTTTTTACACAACAAAATTGAGACTATTCTTTTTTCTCATGTGTGCTTAAAATAAATTATTAATGTTTGGTTAATTAATTATTAATCCAGAGTACCGATTTATAACTATTAAGCTATCGTCACATTTCTGCTGACCCTATTAAGTATCATTAAACAAATGTATTTAACGTAATTAAGAAAACCGTTTTAGATATGCTAAAAACATATCATTTATACAAAAGATATGACAGTAATAAATAATTTATCTTAGAAATACAGTCATACAAATTAGGATTTTATACTTGGCTTTTTGGTCTGATATCTCTCCGGTCGTGTCGGAATTCCGTCACATCGGACTATGAAAGTGAAGTAATAGAGAGTGCACTTGTGTACTATGCCTGTCAATCCACAGTGGAACAGCGTGGTGGGTCTGTGCTCTAAAAAACTCTCTCTCATATAAGTGAGGCGACCTGTGACCTGCAGTGGGACATTAATGGGCTGCTACTTACTTACTTGGCTCTTTATACGTGAGAACCGACGATATACGATATATTAAAATCCCTGTCGCAGCAAAACTACTGAACCGATTTTGATGTCTTTATTTAAATTAGATTTATTACGAAGTTATTTTATACATCTTTTTAAACTGAAGTATCTTGAGTATGACTTCTGCTCACATCTAACTCACATAAGCCCCAAATACGTAAGTAGGTAATTTAAAGAGATGCAGATGAACTTGCGCGAAACTAGAAGAGTTTAAATGATAAAATATTATGACCTTACTCCTTTCTAATATAATTTATACTATGATTAAATTAATGCAGGTATGGAAAACACTCGATTAGTCATATGAATGATTGGGGTGAACGTTAAACAGCCCGAGGAGGGGTAGAACCGTAGGTATGCGGGTCTCACCATGCGACAGCTGACGTTAATATCTACTCGTTTAAATGCGATACTGAGTTTATCTGTGCTTCGTTTGTGGTCAAAACAATCGGTTAATGGCATCCAATGAAAACAGGAGGTAATTTTATTAATTGCATACTGACAATTTTTTTGTATTGAAAAAGTCAAACATGCATATTATGGGTGTAATAAATTTACGTTGGTTTACGGTGGGTCTATATAAAATAAGTGAATGTAATAGGTATTCAGTAGTTGTACTTTGATGGGCTGTAAATTAAAAGTGTTTTATGTATAAAAATCCTTTGCCACCCGCGATGAACTCCGAATCTACTCAAACAATTTTGATATATTTCTTTAATTACTTTATATATTTGTTTCGACTTAGGAAGGACAGGTTTTTTTAATTTATAGCAATAAAAAACATTTTTTTATGTGATAGATCGTTTAATGTCTGATAATGTTTAATAAGCATCATATAAATGGCACTGTATTTTTAGTCCCACATTTAAGTGCCCACTGAGAAGCTATATGATACAACTATACTATATACGAGTACAATATGTAAAACATAAAACAAATCTAGCGGTATGGACTCTAAAACCATCTAACCATTTTCTTAAAAAGGCAGTAAAGCTTTGATGGTTTTAGACCAGCAAAGCCACTCATCAAGATATTATCTCATAAGCAATTAATTATATTATGTGCTGATATGATCGATCATAACTAGTTTCTACTGATAAACAAGTTATGATCGATCAGCGGTTGAGCTTTGAATGTAATGTCCCTCGCGCAAATAGCCCTAATACATGCTCCTGTTAATGGCTCACTTAAAATATCATGTAGCGCCCATAATTAGAAGGTATTGTCAGTGCAGGCTTATAATTGCGTAATGTACGACCCTAAGTGACAAATGTGTAGCTATTATCCAGTTTATTGTATACACGTGGCTAAATTCTCTTAATAAATTTAGCTTGTATAAAATCTTTTCTTTCGCGATGTAGTCCTTCATTAAGAACGGGTATCGCCATATTCTTACGAGATCGAGAACTACTCGGGTACATCTAGTTAAATACATAATTCTTCTGTACGTGTATAAGGGGAGATCAATTTGAGAACAGGTGGTTTCAACAATGATTTAGCTTAACAATTCGATACGATAAATAATGGATTTGATCTGGATATGGTATTAAGGATACATTAGACTCGTCTTGCATCGTCTTATAATGCTCTCCCAAGCGAATTTCGGCCACGGCGAGCAATTTCAGGAAGAGATTTGCTATTTGCGCAGGTATTATTGTGCACAAGTGTATGGTAAAACACAAGTGCAATCTCTATTCTTTCACTTTCACAGTACGGACGACCGGAGAACGATTAGGCGCAGAACCGAGGGCTTAACATGCTCTCCAATGCAAGGGGTGTAGTATAAATTCAACTTTGACAAATTTAAATACTGAGAATTTCTAAACAGAATATTCAACATTAATTTTGAATTGCTCGAATCCGGAACTCAAACCCAGAACCTTATGATCTTTAGCCAAACAAACTAGGCATTAGCAGAGATATTTGTACACAGTTTGTCTTTTGAAATGAGACGGCCAAAATAGGACAAAGCCGCTTCATTAAGACAATTCAATAACTTGAACAATGTTAATTATTCGATGGCCTGTAAGAGAAAATCTTTAATATTTTTGTACGTTTTTGAAATGTCATAAAAATATAAAGGACATTTGTTTTACTTAGCGATAATATAAGCAAGAAGGATCAAATTACTTCACAGTATTCCTCAAAAAAAGTATTACGGTAATTAAAGTATGGAATTGCATTAATGTCGTTTGCGACGTATCACTCCATACTCGGAGCGGTTCAGGCGAATTAGTTTCTTTGACATTCATGTAGGAAGTCTTTGCAGTTGGCAACGAAAAACTTTCGCTTTTATAATACCTGTCTTTATAACTACGTTACTTTACGCTTTTCACCAGATTAGATACCATAAGAGGTAAATCACTTCTTACCAGATTAGTGCGCTCCGATATTATACTGTATGATGATACAATTACCATCAGATTAGGCTGTAGTCAAGCTTTATGTCAATAAAAAAAAGAACCAAAGAAATTATTAAGTGGTCTAATTTAAGGGTAAATGTAAATTTGCGGGATTGTTTTATGTAGCGACTCCCATAATTCATAGCGGAATTATTACTTACTTTAAAGATACGTTACCATATATTTTATAAATTTTTATTCCATTTAAAATTTTTGTTATTAACCTTATTAATGTTAACCTGCGAACATTATTGCGTATGTTTTATACCGTCGTCTTATATGTATTATAGATTTATGCAATGATATATATCTATCTATATATAGAAAAGTATAACAACTTTTAGATCTAATAAGATAAACCCTGAACATAAGCATCTGTAAAAAATAAATTAAGCTTGAAGCCTACGCTGAAACATACTTAAAGACCGGTTTAAAGACATACTGTCTGCACAAACGTCTACTCACAAGCGATTTAAATTACACCTTAAAAAAACATTACAACCCTTTTAGCAAAATACTAATAATGCGTTAAACGTTTGAGGACAATATTCAACTATAGATCAAATTAGTTAAAATTTAGTTTCGAGTTTTTATTACAGTAATAAACTGTACTCATAGGTACTTCAATTTTATATATTGAAATCGAAATGGGTTTAACGATCTCTTCTATAACTGTGTTATTAAATGTTTTCTTAAATTGTAATCACTGCTTCAATAAAACAAAGTATTCTGAAAGCTTTGTATCTTATTATTATTTGATTCTATTTGGACCGAATATGTATTATACAGCTTTCATATGAAAACAATACATAGTTTTTAACTGCAATCTGATCTGATCTGATGATCAAAAAAATGTTCTACAATAATGTCTAAAATAAAGTCTGCGATACCATATGGCCAACCAGTGTCGTTATGCTAATATAACTACTTTTTTCATTATAAACGTTAATAAAATTGCCGACAATAATCAAACCATATTATTCATACCTCTGTATTAATCCTTATTCTATTAATGACTTTGTAAAAATGATATTTTGTTAAAGACCGTTTCAATACCTGTAAAATACTTTTTAAATCGGACATTTCAAAGATATAACGAATTAAGAAAATTGTAGCGCGCCTTACGAGTATAACTGGGCCTGCGACTGGTGAGTTAGCTTATATTCCAAGGATACCAATGAAACCCACCGATATTCCACCTATACTTTGTTTTTTTATAATGCCAAAAATATTTTTTCAATACTGTCGGACATTCTATGTAAAAGATGTTACGAATTTTAAAATGAATTAGATATATATTCGTTGTACTCGTATAATAAAATCTGTATATTGATTAGATTATGAATGTCAGTGTGTATCTATTAATCTGAAAGGAAGTAATTAAAAACTAAGCGATATAAAACTTTAATGTTAACGAAATTAAATTTATAGTCCGATTTAGTAGACTTTCCACAGAGTGCAGTGTTAAAAATAAAGTAAAAAATCCAATTGACATATTGTAACAATATTTGCGGTAAATCCCTCCGGATATTTTAAAATATGAATTCTATATGAAAATCCTTTGAGAGCCATGATATTCTTTAGAAATATGTATGTTTATTTTCCATGCAAAAGATATTTTGTCGTACGTAGTGGGTTTAATATCATTCGAAAAACATCCGTCTGATTTCATACCGTATTACGAAATCTCCGTCGAAAAGCAGGTATGCTTTTAGACGGAGATTAGATCGGATTGCCTTCGAGGCTGTATTTACGATTTAGCTACCATTCATTGTATGTCTCGGTATTTAGACAAAATACCCTAACAATGTCCTACTTGTTTATATTAAAAAGTGAAGAACGTATTATTGATGATTTAATCAACTTTTAGGTCTTACGACTATACTTTTTAACAACCTTTTTTATTTTAGTTAATGCCCGACCTTTTCCTACAGAGTGGAGTTTCTACAAAAATCTCAAGAATGTTATTGATTTTTTGTGACGTAAAGATGTTTGTAGTTTGGGTTTGCAACTAATTTAGCAGGCTAGATTGTCAAAAAATACGTTTCCTTTTCATTACAATAATACAAACCGAAAGATGATTTCTGATAAAGCAGAATTGATGATGTTAGATAATTTCACCAAACTTAGGAAACAATTTTATCATTTTTACAGTTATTTATGTTAAACAAAGTTACTTCTATGTTGACTGACTGCAAAATGACAAAATTGTTTGCTAAATCTGTAAATAAAATAAAAGACGCAGAATTTTTCCGAATTTTAAAGCTGAAATGAACAATAGATGTTCGTTCATCTGTAGATAGACGCGGTGAAAACGCGGTACGCTCTCTCGTATAATCCCCTGCCGATCGATACAATTTCCCTTTGACTGAAATTTCTTTTTTATCCAGCTTGCAACTGATTGTGCTTTTGGTGACCTTAAACCAAGGGAATTGCTAACTTTTTATATTAAGATTTTATTGCTAAGTATTCCCATTCTGATCTTCTGGTCAATCTTACTAATATTATAAATGCAAAAGTTTGTGATGATTTACAGTTGCGTTACCCTTTCACGCAAAATCCTCTGGAACGATTAAACTTCACAAAGTTGATGTTTAAAACAGCATATACAGTCTTTGTAAAATTGTAACAGCGGTTCAGAAAAACAAAGCAGAAATAATACGATTACGTGAAAAACTTGAGAATGTCATTAGATTTAATACATAATATAATCATAATAGATAGTGAATGATGTTGACGTAAATGAAGTTTAATAGTTGTGTGAGAAGTACAATAGAAATATTCTTATCTTTTTTATTAGTAGATACAAGCTTGCTGTTAAACACGTTTTTGTTGGTTTATTTCTTTATGTTAAGTTCGAGAAATAAACATGTGTGGTATAACTGTGTCCAGAGCCGTAGTGTTACTGTATTATCGTTGAATCATCGCTTTTTACGTACTAATTCAATCAGATTATAGCATTTCAAACCAAATAGACCGTGTTAAAGTCGTTGTTTAGACAAAGCACGAATTTAATTACCAAAAAGACTTACCTGAAAAAAATTATATATGCTACAGCTGCTTTTTTTTAATTTAGGTGGAACAATTGCGACAATCTTAATTGTTGCGTTACTTTATCCGTTTACGCAGCGCACGTAACGGAATGTTTTTGCAACATTTTTCACTGACCGATGTTTTATAACTTATAGACACGATAAATTGGTTTATCGAGCAATATAAGAAATTTTCCAATCCAATCAGTAATTCCTAAGATTAACGTGTTCAACAAAACAATCTTAAATATCTCTTCTGCCTTTCAAGCTCCAACACCTCCCATAGTCCAAATCTGAGCCCTCGGCAAGTCGTAATAATCAGTGAGTCCCTATAAGCAAATTCTATAAGATTATTTGCTATAACTCGAAAAAATAAATTGAACCTTTAAGTATATCTGGAACAATGCAATGTATCATTTGCATTGTTAGACTATAACTTAAACTATAAAAAACATATTAATATTTTGAGCACGAGATTAAATAAAATGATATATATGTTTAAAAATTTAAGACATGTCCTTGAATATGAAATTTTAAAACGCATATACCAAGTGATATGTCAGCCCTTAATTACCTACTGCATTTCACCATGGGGCGGGGTCACAAAAACTACATTAAAGAAGATAGAAGTATCACAACGGACTATTTTAAAATTAATTAATTTTCGACCATTTCTATATCCAACCAATTTGCTATACAAACAATGTAACTTACAATAAGAAAATTATTTGTACTTTACACAATATCCAAACAACATAATGAATTGGTGTATAATAAAACAATTTTAGAAAAACGTAACATCCATTTTGTAATTAAGAAAACAGAAAATTTAACCACTACCTTTATAAATACATTTTATTGTTTCCTCGGGCCTTACTTAAATAATAAAATAAATAAAAAATACAAAATTATCCACTAAATAAAACAATTTTCAAAAAAGTAGTCGTTTCCTACCTCCAAAAGATAAGTTATGATGAAACTGAAAGTCTTCTTAAAGTAACAACATAAGTTATACCACCTTTTTTTACACATACGTATGACCATGCATTACACAAACACTTAATCTATACCTGAAAAATACCATACAGATATATATATATACCCAGTAATATTTATCAAATTTTAATAGCAATAATAAATTTTACTTGAAACACAACATAAGTACAATAAGGGCTTCTTTTAACAACACATCATGGAGAGTCGGCATTGGCAGCTGTAACACAGGTTTCACCCAGTTCAGCTACAGAACGAATGTAAAGTGGATACACCAAACTAATTTTAAGAAAATAATTTTGTAACAAAATATTGTATTTTTGGTAAATAAATAAATTATTATTATATGTTGCTTTGTTTGTAAAAAATACATAATTACAAATGTTTATTTACAAAATTAGCTTACTTCAACATTTATAACTCAAATTTCTTGGCAATTCGAATGACATAAGTTCAAAATTAAAATATTCTTAATTCAAATACACTTAAAAAGCACTTTTCAATCGGTAGTAGTCTGTCCGTTGGTAACAAATCTACCATCGGTTTGGAAAGTTGATTCCGCTGAAGAGAAACTGACAAGAAACTCAGCGGTGTTTTAATTATAGTTATATAGGTTACAATGTGTAAAATAGTCGTATAGAAGCAAAATATATGGCTTCTATACGACTGGAATCAAGTTTAAAGTTTTTTATCCCTTAAACAATCTTCAACATTGTAATATTTCTTTTGTAAATAAGCTTACGATTGCGATTGGTTTCGGTTTATACAGACTAATATAACATCCAAACTTTTATATAGTTCCTTAAAAGCGTAAAATAAAAATAGGAAAGCGGGCCACGCTTCGCAAAATGTTAAAAAGTCCGCGCGAGTTCGGCATTCAGGGATTATTGAGGAAGCCGCAGGCATTAATTGCACTCCATAGAAGTCGGCGCTTTCACACTCACAGCGGTACACTGTTTGCAATCATTCAACGCCTCTCCCCCATAATTGATCGAGGCTGTATTGGTGAATTCAAATGTTTATTAGTCTACTAGCTATTCCTCGCGGTGTTGCTCGCGCTCGTACCGTTTCCTTGGGAATACAGGGAAATCTGTACCCTTTACAAAATGAGTCAATATTTGCTAAATTTCAATTCAATTGTGAAAAGTTTTGAAGTTCTTGTGATGAGTTTGCCTTTCTTATCTTCTCATGTTTGGGACACATCCGTTATATGGTTTTAACGTCTATCAAATACATTGGTAGAAACAGGTTTGGTCTTTTATAAGTTCATTTTTATATAAGCACATTAAAGCCTGATGATATCTACGGAAATTTGATAATACACTTTAAGACGGATATCTGGATAGTACGCGGTAAATTATTAATGAAGAAATAAATGGTTTTTAACAAGAGTTGTACCAGAAACTTTCGCAGTACATATTTGTTGTCTAATTGACAGATCTAATAAGATCTATATATTGTCTAAGGTTCCAGAAATTTTTATTAATACTAATAATAATCTGCGTAACTATTTCCTTTTAAACATACATAAGACAAAAATTATGCAATGTCTAATGCTTAAATATATGAAATTAAATTTAAGTTATTTTTGCTTGAGTAAAAGATTGCTTAGCTGCATTGTAAAGGGAAAAGAAAAGAGGAAAATATCTATCGCCATTATAGAAAATGGTTGTAGTAAAAATTTTGTAAAATTATTTTCAGCAAATGTATCTCCCATTTCCATACAAGAAAGGCGTGAAAAAGTAGAGTGAATTTCCATTTTATTGCAGTTGTTAAATTTAAACGAGATTTGTCTAAATAAATGCAAGTGATATTAGCAACCCGGACTAGCGCCCTGTGCAATTACTTTGAATTTTGCTTGGCGTACTTTGCGTTGTAATAACGTCTAATATACATTCACTGAGCAAACTGGAGAACCAAAAATGCTTAAAATATGAAAAACTACATTTTATATTTACCGACTTGTCCTCGTGGTCTCCCCCGTATAGTTTCCGATCACGTCGAAATATGGAGACGTAAATATAAATTCAATCTCGAATAAGTTTGAAAATCTCGTGATGAGCGAATGAGTTCAATAGTTTAAAACCACGTTTGTATTATAGTCTTATTAATGTATCCAGTTTGGGATGCATCGATAGGATATTTTCGAGAACTATAATGAACATAGGTAACATTACAGTCATATCGGATAAAACATTACCTATCGTCATTAAATCACTTCATTGTCATGATATAAAATAACACAAATCTAAACAAAATTGAAATGTACTAAACAAAGTTAACAGCTTTTGACCTAATATATATGACACGGATCTTATTTTAAAAAATATATTTTCATTTTAACTATTTGTCTGTATGTTTATTCTAATCCTGTAACGGTTCTAAGTGGACTTTAAATTGCAGATAGTTGATATTAGTAAGGGCTAACTAAGGGTACTTTTATTTTAAAAACAAATGAAGTAAGTAGCAGCCCATTAACGACCCACTGCTGGGCACAGACCTCCTCATTGAGAGGAGCGAGGGTTTTTAGAGCATATAGACCCACCACGCTGCTCCGCTGTGGATTGGCAGGCATAGTACACAAGTGCATTCTCTATTCCTTCACTCTCATAGTCGGATGTGACGGGAATCCGACACGACCGGAGAGAGATCAGGCGCAGGACCGACGGCTTAACGTGCTCTCCGAGGCACGGCGGTGGATCACACCACCAACTTCCCAACTTCGGGCAAATATTGAGAAAATCTTAATAGAAAACTCAATATTAATTTTTGAATTGGCCCGACCTGGGACTCGAACCCAGGACCTCGTGTCTGTAGCCGAACATACTAACCACTAGACCAACGAGGCAAAAACAAATTAGGGTTCCGCGAAAACAAAATTAAAACCAATGTAATAGTAAGGCGCGGGGCCCATGCACATGTCTCCGTCGTTAGGCACCAAATCTTTTCGCCCGGTTATTTGAGTGTTGTAGACTCTCACTAAGAACGGGTTTTCCCATATTCTTACGGGATCGAAAACTATGTAATACCACGGCAAACTGTTAATAAGTAAGTAAAGAAACATCCTATTAACATAAAAACGCTCTCACGAAAATAGAGGTCTGTACCGAATAATACAGGCTTGCTTACTCTTCAAAGGGTTTTAGTGCACAGACCCAGCATGCTGCTCCCTGTTGGAAGACTATACAGCAGCTATTTACAACGATATAATTTAAATCATTACTAATTAGACCGATCTTCAGCTTTTGTAGTTGAAAGGATTCGAAGTAGTCCATGATTCGATCAGGTATAGTGTAGGCCGTTCCACAGTGCAACGTTGGGTAATTTTCCAATTTAATGCTATCTGAACTCCGTTTCCTGCTAGGTATTCCAGTGCACAGTTAAACTTTGATTGCAAGGCGGGAATTATCAGTTCTATACCGGAACTAAGGTGTTTGTGATTTGGTGCGAACTCGCTGCGTGATTTCCTGTTTGTCCTCTTATGAAACTTTACAATTACATTTAAAAAATAATATTAATCTCAAAATTAAAAACTGTTTACTTCGTTTGATTCTCATTTGATGTATATGTAATAATATTGAGATTTTTTTTAGTAAGTACGTTAATAACTATTTAGACTATAGATAGTTGGGTGACAATACGGATATGCAATGGGAGGTAACATTAACGAACGGACAATTTAATTAAGAAGGTATTTGGAGCCGTGTCTCATGAAGTAGAGGTTTTAAGAGTAGTAGTGCTGAGTTGTATAAATTCAAATAGTGAAGTAATTATTAGTAAAGTGCAAGTTGTGTATATTGAAATAGTGGAGAGAATAAAAGTTGTATGTTAGTGTTCTTCTATTAAACTGTACCAAAAGCTCTCGCCATAACACTACTTATAATACAAAATTAGCGAATCAAATGTGTTACAAACTATTGACAAAGTAATGAGAAATATTAAAATAAAATACTACGTGTGATACGTGTGAGTGCTCGTATGTGTGTGTGTGTTTGTGCGTGTGTGCATGTGTGTGCGATCTAGGAACATTGATTTATGTACCTATAGTTGATATGCCATGTGATAAAGGAAGCAAAAGAGTTTCTGTCATGGTAACTTGGCGATAGTAGCCAATTGAAAATAATTTTTGCAGTTATAAAACTTAAAATGGTATATTTTTAACTTTGTATTACTTTTCTTAAAGAGAACCGATGTATATCTTATTCGTAGATATATATAGACTATACAAGCAGAATCTTTCCCAACTGAATCTACGAAACTACAGGTCCAGTTGCCTTTTAAATCGACATATATATATTCCTTTCCGAATTACAAGCTATGTCGTATCTTTATGATTGACCTGGTTGACTTTAAGACTTAAATAAACACATGTGGACCATTATTTAGAATTATTTTATCTAAGTTTTATACTTTATAACTAATTTATTGGTGAGTTTCAGACTTGATACTTTGAATAGTATAGTAAATTATTAAAATATTAAGTTAAAAAAGATGGACAAAACAAACCAACCGCGAACTAATTACGTACGCCCAGTAAATGATCAAATATTTGTTATTGATGATTGGAAGTTATTGTTAAATAAGCCGCATTAGTTTACCAGTAGAATTTATCAATTTTAGTTCATTAAAATCTTGTTTAATATCCTTTATTTATCCATCCTCATATAAAGACCTATTTTAAAATTGCGGCAAGACACAGAATTAAGTCTACATGAAATTTGAAGCAGCCTGAGTTTATATTATATTATATATTGGAGTATTTTTAATTCTTGCTGTCACACATCCCCTACCTCTAATATTTAAAAATCACGTGTCAGTGTTTATTATCGCAATCTTTCCAAACGCCTTGACGGACTTTTATGATTTTTTTTTGTATATTTGGTAGGTCTGAGAATAGGTGGTAAAGTGTTTTTCCTACTCCCACCTCCAATCGTTATTATTCTACCTTAATAGTATTTATGTGTTTAATGGTAAATGCTGATTTGAGTCATCATATAATTATAAATTTTATCGTGACAATGTAATTCTGTCAGAATATAAAGGAGGGTAGATTAAATTTCATCTTTAGTTTTAGTATGCACAATAATAAGACAGAATAGTGCGTAAGCGATCAATTTTAGTAAGCAAACATCTCAATTGCTTAGAGTATTTATACAGATTGAGTTAGGCTTTATTCTACCTGAAGGTTATTTGAGTTCAAGGCTCGTTTAACTCGTTTACGACTCGAGATCATGCGGGAGGGGTGTCTGTTAAACAGCCCTCCCGAATCACCCTCCCTTAGGTCTTCACTACACCACCGTGTAAATGAATATATTCAAGTGTTTAACATGGATGACGAACAAACAGAGTTGTGTTAGATAGTGAGGATTCGCAGTGAGCATCTCATTAGTCAGCTCTAATTGTTTCGTCACTGTAACTGATTACACAAGTAGCTCAAAAGATTTATTCTTTGACGTACCCAGAGTACCATCCAGCAGTTAAAATGAATACTCAGACATAAGACGCCTGTCGTCTTATTTATTAAATTCCCAATATTACTTCCATCTTCCTATATTTTAATTCATCCTCTCAAGTTCAAATACGTTTTATTAAACGTGTAGATTTAGAACGTCTGTATTTTATTTTGTTTGTTACCTCTTAACTTTCGACTGGGAGAACCTATCTTGTTGATTCTTTTTTTATATGAAAGGTGGGGCTTGTCGTAGGGTCTCATTTTCTTTAAATCCAGTTCTGATGCCATCATCCATTAGAAAACCGGATAAGTGTTAAATTTGCATTAAGCATGTGGGCGTCAAATGGACGAATAACGCAAAATTACGCTAATCGATTTCGTTTATTCTTTTTTTATTGGAAATGATATACTTCAAGGGTCATTTGATGGTAGTTTGGTTGGATTCTGATCATGGGATCCCTGACAAAGTAACGGAACTCTTCAATTCTTAGGAGCAAATTAACGATACTCGGCAGAATCTTTTACAAGCTCTCCGGATATTTGAGTCACCTAGCGTAACGTCGGCATGGTCAAGTGGATGTCGTAATTAAATATGATGATCAATGAAACTCCTCAACGGCTTACAGTAAGGGTGCGATTTATGTTAGAATATATACCTTAGGGTTGTAACTACATCTACAGCTATAGGTGAGAGCGGCGCCGGAGCCGCCAAGTAGACCTGCGGGATACCTACCTTGGCTGACGCCGACTCCGAATATAAGAATACGAAAAACTCTAAAACAGAATACGCAATTATTTTTTGCTTTTTTGAGCATATTAATATATTTGGAACAGTTTGAATTGGAGGCGGTTTTTTATTTGTTAAAATTTTTATTTGTCTCATTGACGAAAACTCTGAATTGGCAATATTTTCCCTACATTTATCTCGTTGTCATAATTGCGTGAATCGACATGTATCGCAAGCCAATTCCGTAATGATATAAGAAGCAATACATAATTATGAACCAGTTTTTGACAGAACTGTCAAGTGATTTCCGCTGTAGGATATTTAATAGTAGTCAATACTTGAAAAGATCGATTACAATGTTATGATGACTGCCTCGATGGCGAAATGTATTCGCAACGCTTGCAGAGATCCTGGGTTCGATTATTAACAGTGCAAATTAGAGAAATACCATTTTCAAATTTATCTGAGTCAGGACTAGTGGTAGGCTTCATTCGTGGCTAGTTACCACATTACAGTGTATCATCACATCAGGTAAATTGCAGACAAGCCCCTAACATGTCAGCATTAAAGAAGAAGTTATTTTTGTTTTTATAAGAAACTATCTATATAATTAAGTGTGTATGAAGTGAAAATTAAAAAAAAATAGTGATAAAACTAAACAATACTGTCCCAAGTAAATAAAACATGAAATGACTACAATTTAAATACGGTACGAGTATAAAACGGGAAAAGATTCTAACAAAAACCTTTATAGAAAACAAAAGATGGCACATTGCCCAGAAGGCTAACAGTAGAACAATTTTTTTACTACAAAGACAGCTATTTTTACAACTCGTTTTACACTATTTCAATCTAGATTGCTCTACCCACTACAATAGATATGATTTAATTAGTACAATATTTGTTTTTCAATTTAAAGTTGCAAGAACTTTGCATTTATAAAGAAGTAAATAATAAAAATAAATGGTGAAAAGAAATTTGTCTACTTTTATAACTTCTCCTCCTAAACTAATGAGGTAAATGAAGATAAAGTACACAGAAAGAATGATTTATAGTGACGACTTTTGATATTGATACTGTTTATGCTAATATTATTAAAATTGTACAGCGGCATTTATTGAAAGTTCCCTTAAAAGCTTTAAAGGTATTTGCAAGTATTTC
This sequence comes from Elymnias hypermnestra, assembly GCA_015832385.1. Classification (NCBI taxonomy): domain Eukaryota; kingdom Metazoa; phylum Arthropoda; class Insecta; order Lepidoptera; family Nymphalidae; genus Elymnias; species Elymnias hypermnestra. The sequence continues at coordinate 245,936 of JACTOM010000013.1, read as the reverse complement.
AAGAAGCTCCGTTTGGAGGGTGGAAGAATTGTCTTTAATTTTTTTTACTCGCTGTTCCGTAAAAATTACTTTGAATGCGGGAAACTATAAGCAATCGTTGAAATGGGATTGAAATTTCATTTCATTATAGCTGCAATATCTTATTGAATACTTAGAAAATACTGAGGTAATTGGTCTTAGTTCCTCTTTAATTTAATAACTTGTCTTGGTTATTTATTATTTGCTATGAAGGTTACTGTTTCTGACCCTATTGAAGAAAAAAGGAGATATTTACAACTAACAAATGCTTATATGCTTGGACTTTTTGTTCCTATAAATTAATACAGTTCAAAAGTGTTAGAATTTGTACTCGCAACTAAATAATTGATTACGCAAACACATGCTTTAAAATTTCAATGGAACTTTTTTTTTTAATTTGTGCTTTTCAGATTTATTTGTATGTTTATATCAAATGAAATGCAAACGTTCAATTAATCCTGAATTCAATTTAACAGGACAGGGCGAACTGGAACCTGCTCAAAGTTACTTTGTCTAAGTTACCTTTACGCATATAAGATGTATTGTTGCCGTCACGACAATGGCTTATATCTACTGTCGTCAACGAACAATACCGTACCGTATATAACATTTGTATATGTCTCAAATGTATGGAAGATTATCTTTATGTAATATATGTATGTCCTATGTTATCATGTTATTTATTATCTAGCCGAATGGAATTGCATGTGATGATGGTAAGAGACCTGATGGCATGTCGTTGATGCCTTGGAAAAAAGGGAAGTCGTTGGTGTGGGATGCTACATGTGCTGATACGCTTGCACCATCTCACATTGACGCTACCTCCAAATCAGCGGGAGCGGCGGCGTCATTAGCTGAAAACGCCAAGAGGCGCAAATATGAGAGCCTTGCTTTAGAATACATATTTGTGCCTTTTGGCGTGGAGACATTGGGACCGTGGGGTCCTGAGGCTAAAAGCTTTTTTAAAGAAATTTTCTCTCACTTAGTTGATGTCACCCGTGTCGCTAAGGCCGGGTGGTACTTCGGACAGCGTATAAGTATCGCTGTCCAAAGAGGTAACGCTGCCAGCCTTATGGGCACCCATACATTTGCTTCTGATTGAGCATTTTAGATACTTTTATTTTTTCTGTATTGATGTTAAGGTTCTAAATAATGTCATCATGGTTAATTGTATATTTAAGTTGTATAATAATTTATGAAATTTCGAATTTATGAAATATTGTAAATAACATGTTATCATGGTATTACCCATCTGATTCGGAACTATCACTTTTTAGACCGAAAGATTGCCCAAACGAAATAGCTATACAGCGATACGACCATTTGTACGTGTATTTATAAATATTTATTTGTTATTTCTTGACGTGCAATAAAATATGTAGTAGTTAAATATATGTAATTGGGGTGGCTTTGCTGGCACAAAGGTGGGGGGTACTCGTTTGAGTAGCAGAGAGCCTGATATAGAAAATAGTACAGAGATCAATCAATTTATTCCCCGGTACAATGCTGTAGAAACTATGATTACTAAATAACCTTTTGGCAAGTTCGCGCGCTTTCATCTTAGACTATACCATCACATACCATCAGATAACACAAGTCAAGCACTAATCAGTCAGGAATAATATTCATATAAGTATATGCTTTTTTATTTCTTTTCTTGGGGCACTTAAATTGTGGAAAATTATAGAATAAATAGGAAGTTCATAATTTATTGTTTTAAAGCATAATATCGTTTATCATAAAACTTGAACTCATATTTCAGTGAAGAACGAGTTAAAAAAGTAACTTTCGTTGTTAAAACACTTAAAGGTTTTCATTTCTTTCAAATTATTAATGTTTTTATTTCAGAAATTTCAAAGGATTTTTAAACCGTCTGATTTTTTATTGATTGCCTATAAGTCATGTAAATGTATTAAGATATTTTCATAGAGAATTGGAGGCTCTACAAAAATGTCTCTTATAATTGTCACTATTGTCGTTAAGTCTTGTCTACAAGTTAAAAGAATCTGTACCAGATGAATAAGTAAATATTTATTTAATGAGTGAAAATTAAAAAGAAATATATAAATTAAGAAACACCGTGTGGTAATAATAGGAATGAAAGTTAGATATACATTTTATAAATATGTACGTCCAAGTGGTTGTTAGGGTGTATACAAGTCTTAAAGTAGACCTTAAATATGTCTAAAAAGATTTTTAACTTTTGAAATTGTTACAGTTGTCCTTAAGCGGCAACATTGTAAAATCAAATAAGAAAATGATTACAAAGTAAACATTTTATATCGTGAGGTGAGATGGAACTTAAACAACATCCGACCAATAAAATAAAGTAATAAAAGTGAAAAGCTGCTTAGGTCTTTCTGAGAATGTTAGCTATGCAAATAGCGACGCGACATGTTTTCCCTTCCTTTGACTTTATTTAGAAAATAGGAAAATAATATACGTAATTCAATTTAGAATAGTTTATAAAAAATGATATTTTATGAGGATTATTCCGTACTCTTTACTTTTTACAATTCTTTCGGTAGAATTGCTATAATTTTGCTTCTTATTTTCACTTGATTTTTACAGATGGTCAATTTTTGTAGATGTGAAAAATGAAGTTTAATTGCTTCATTGAACTACCATTGTATTTAAATTGTTTAAAGAAAGATATGGAATCCCCAGTATCGATCTCTCTTTCCATGTTTCAAATTTGGTTCTAATGTATTTTGTCGTAATTATTTAGTAAAATATTTGTGGTAATTTTTCTAAATAAGTGTGGCTGAGTAAAGTAAAGGCTCAACAGACATAGTCATACATACGTATCTCGCGTAATGCCTAACGAAAATGTTTACCTACTGAGAAGTAAGAATTGCACTTCAAATTAAAATACAGTTGTTGTACCTTTTCCGCTTCGCCAATGTGTCAATCTAACTATCAATAACAACATTAGTTCTGCCATTCAGTTAACTCGTAACTGAGTTAACATAAAAAAACTTTTTCACGCTGTTAAATTGATTACAATAATAAATTGCTGTTTGTTTATGGTTTGATTGTTGTCGGCTGTTCCCACTATTGTAGTGAGGCCGAGGTTCCAACGTGAAGCCTTTCAGACGACCTTATCTATTCTTTTAAAAATTACATTATTAAATTGTACTTGCTCGAATGAACGTTGCATTATACAAAATTTAACGAATTATTTTTTTATATAAGTATTACTCGTACAAAGAATCAAAGATCAATTTAAGTAGTAAGGAAAATTAAGTCACATACTATTATATCTAACAAAAACTTCTTAAACTCATTTTATAGAAAGAAACTTTTTATATGAACTTTCAATGGAAATAAAAAAATGTTTTATTAACGAATGAAAATTTGAACAAGATAGGGAGAGTAAATAATTAAGCAAATATCCTTTGCTTGACGCTGATATATATATTCGTACTCATATCCCAAATCATTCTAACTTTTTCATCACACTTGGTTTTTTGTTTTTTATTGGGCTTGAAATTTTCGGTTTAAACGGTTGTTATGATATTTCAATTTCATAAAACCGCTTGTATAATTTATATTAACACATAAAATATTATCTATAATGTAATAATTTATTTATTACAAAAAAATATCGATATAATTATTAACTATGATTTCATTATATTTAACATATTAAAATTATATAACCTACAAGTAAGATTTATTGAAATGCAGCCGACAAGATATACGAGTAGTAAAATTTCAGAATCCTTTGTACGATAACAAAATATTTCCTGCATTTTCTTTTTTACGCTGTACACATTGCGAAAAGGGAAATGTGATGAACAGAAAAAAGTGCATGAAATTCCGTGTCAGTTCAGAGTGGCGTATATTGTGAAAAGCATTTCATTTCAGAAATGTTATTACATCAATACTTGAAGCACAAATACATACTTTATAGACCCTTATGATGCGTAGATATGTGCGTATTATTTTATAACAGCGACGTTCTTTTTATTTATATACCACAACGGAGATAATTAAAAGATATTAAATAAAATATGCTCATATATCTTTGTGTTTAAGTTAAAGTAAAACATCTTTTTAAATTCCTACTATCAGTTCAAGTTACCTATATATTCTTGTTCATATTTAAGATGAAATACAATTTAACGTGTAGTGGCTGACAAATTTTCTTAATAAAGTTTTAGGTAGGGGTTAACTTTAATAATTTATTAATATATTGTATATTATTTGATTTTCTTACCGTGATACAAAACATTAAGTGCGGTAAAATCTAGCATCACTTCAAAATATAATAACTTTGGTACATTATATTATCCACATATATATACTTTAGATGGCTATATAATGGAGTGTACTCTCTTCACTAGCAGAGTTCCTAGGTTCAATTGCAAGCCAGGGAAAATTTAGGAAATTGTTTTTTAGGAAGAATCCGCTTGGAAAAATAATATACGTTGTGATATGACGCTGCGTAGAAGCAATTAAAAGTTTAATTTATTACATATTATTTCCATCGTTTTGCAAAAGTCGCGAACAAAAGTACTTACAAAGTTCATTTTTTATAGTATAATCAAATGGCAGTTCATTATAATAAAAAACTTCTAGCTTTCAGTTGACGTTGTGATGTTAATAAACCTCGTTAAGGGCTATTTATGCTTTCAATGAGCCAATTACCTCGGTAGTCGATTGCTATAACTCAGAACTGAAGAGTCTACGTTTGATTTCAAAATAAGAGGTTCTATTTGAGTAATTGTTAGGGTTTGATTGTTTTATCACCTAATATGCTCCACCAGTTGTGCTTCTCAATGTGTATACCTTTTATGTCATATGTTTTAAGTATTGGGTGTACAATAAAGATTATTATATTGTATGCTAAGCATGCCGCATAAAAACGATAACGGCCAAATGGATAAACTTGACATTATTTTTTGGTTGTCACGTGTTCGAATCCAGGGCGGGTGTCACAAAGTTTTCATTGCAATGTTTATCTTGCTTAATTTTATATGTACGAATGAATTACTGTTTATTAGACATCTTATTCACTACAACTACTCTGATTTAGCATTTGTTTTTATTTCCAATACATTTAAGTATTAAGTAAGGATTTCCTAACAAAATTGCCCCTCTAATCGATTTTCTATAAAATCCATCTACACCTAGATTATACACGATTCCAGAGATTATAATTTTTTGATATAACCAAAAACAGAAAAGTCAGTACAATTACAACAAACACACGGAAACTATTAATTTGTAAATGTCACAAATAGCAGAGAGGCCAATTAAAACACTCTGTCTGGTGTCAATCGATTTGGTTGGTTTGGAATTCTATAAAGGATGTAGAAAAAATTATTAGCTATCCCCGTAGTATTACCCGTTCCCGTAGAAATATCGGGAAATCCGTTCTTAGTAAGTCTACATCGCGAAAGGAACATATAAGCCGAATTCTAAGTCTGTAAATTTTTCTATACTCAATTTTCTTTTCGGGGCCGGAAACGAAAACAAATCAGTGATGATTAAGGTAGTGGTTATAAATGGTATAATTTTCACGACTTTGCTTTATATACAATTGGTACAGATAAATAGATGCCGTGTTTTGAAACATATACGAGTGTTTTTTGCACGATAGACGTCAAACCGATGTTGATGAAACAACTTTGATGTTACTTTATGTACATTCCAGTGCCTATTTCTTTATAGTGTTATGAAAACTAATCAAAACTTGGTCTGGTTTTTTGCAAGTGCCATACTACTTTGGCTTTGAAACTATTAATTAAGTTGGAAAATACACCCCCAAGTTGATCTTTAATTAAGTACCTTCAAAGCACAACCGCTATTTCCATTCAACTTCTACCACCAAGGTTTCATCCTCTTTTAGTATTACTTTGTAATTGCTTTGATAAAATTGATACAGAAACTGTTCACTAAATTTATCCTGATTTTTATACTTCGCTGTTTTGGAAGAATAATTTAAAAAGGCTTTTTACAAGAGATCCGTTTGAAAATTAAACAAATAGTTGAAATCAATGGCAGTGGTGTTGTACCTGTATCAGGTACCACAGCTTCATTTTTGCCGTTTTGAATATCACTGAAAAATATAATTTGAAACTGGATTTCGCTGTTCTTAATAAAAATTTCGACAATTTTTATTTGTGTCATTGATCGTCTAAAGCACCGACTCATTTAAAGAAAAACCAAAATTTTTCTTACCTCTTTATGAAGGTATTTACGGGAATGTTACTTTTATTTTGTTTGACTGTAACGCAATAGTTACTTGCTCTACGGAACATCTGTTTAAAGGTTTACATTCATTCTCAGGGAACAATTTTTTGTTTTTATAATATTTTTTCCTTATAGAATTTAAACCAAAACCGAAAAGATCTGAAATGAAATTTGATGAATATATGATGGTTTAGCTGTTTTCCGCACTATTTAGAAAGAATACTTAGTTTATTCGTTGTTATCTTTCAGTGAGTTCGTTAGTTGATTGTTATTGAATATAATAAAATAACATCAAATGTTTATTCTATATATGCCTCGCTGGCGCAATGGTGTGAGCTCATCTATTAGTAACAATATGTATGTTTCATAGTTACTGCGTTACGATTTCCGGCATAAAAATTAGGTATTTGTATTCTTTAATTTGTCTGTTTCTTAAGGCCAAGCAAAACAGTATGATGTTCATTGATCATCAAAGATAATTGACCCCGTACCAGCGTTCTTCTTATGAAGATCTTGCTGGCACAGTGGTCTGAGTACACATTTTGCTGGCAAAGTCCCCAGGCTCGCTCCCCAGTAAAGCGAATTAAACAAAATAATTTCTAATTTCTCTGAGTCCGGACTGATAGAAGGCTACGGCCGTGGTTAGTTAACACTCTACCAGCGAAGACGTACCGACAAAAATAGAGATTTCTGTTCCGGTACGACGCTGTGTCAAAACGTATTTCGCCTCTTACCAGATTACCACGCTTACATCTTAGACTGTACCATCACTTGCCATTAGGTGAAATTACAGTCAATTGCAATAAAATAAAAAAATCGAAATTGACCATGTTTGAGTGGTTTCGCCATTTCACACAAAAGATAGGTGCACTATAATAATACTTAAATATTATACACCTTGCTGGCAAGCAACGGGAAAATCGTTTAATTAAAATAAATAAAAATTTTAACCAAAAAAGAACCGCCTTCAAAACAAACTGTTCCAAATATCTGCTCTAAAAAGTAAAATATAACTTCTTTTTTAGAGATCTTCGTATTTTTATATCCGGAGTCGGCGTCAGCCAAGGTAGGTGTGTCCCGCGTGTCCACTTGGCAGCTCCGGCGCTGCTCACTCCTATAGCTGTTATATGTATTTACTATAGCTATAGATACCTTGGCCGACACAGAATACGAAGAACTCTACTTTGGAGCATATATTTGGAATAGATTGTTTTGAAGGCAGTTCTTTTTTTTTTTTGTTAAAATTTTTATTACTTTTTGGTTTTTAGTGAATCGGAAGTAAGCTAACAAATTTGTCTGAATATTAATAATTCCCACACTTAAAAAACGCGATGCTCATATGAGACCGCACCGTTTAAATGAAACAACTTACTTAGCCATCCCGCTACCAACAGTCTTTTATATGGTAATCGAGCACATCACTAATACGTAAAAGTTCCCCCCCCCCCACACTCGGGTACCATCGCTTCACACATAATATATATGATTACAGACCGGTACATATTTTGTCTTAAATCGCACCCGTACCGTAAATCGTTGAGGAGCTTCGTTAATCATCATATTTAAGTACAACATCTGCTTGACCATACCAACGTTATGGTAGGTAACTCACATATCCGGATAGCTTATAAAATATTTTGCCGAGTATCGTTAATTTGTCATGGATCTCATGATTAAAACCTATCCAAAATACTATCAAACGACCCTTGAAGTATATCCTTTCCAATAGAAAACGAATCATAGAAATCGCCCATTTGTCGCGCACGTGCTTAATGCAAATTTAAGACTTATCCGTATTTCTCATGGATGTCAACATCAGCACTGGATCAAAAAAACGGGACCCTACGACAAGCACCACCTTTCATATAAAAAAAGAATCATCATGATCGGTTCACCCAGTCGAACGTTATGAGGTGACAAACATAAATAAAAAGACATACAAACGAATGACCTCCTCCTTTTTTTGAAGTCGGTTAAAAAATACAGACGAATTGATAACCGCCACCTTTATTTTTGAAGTCGGTTAAAAAAATGTATATACAATAGCAGTTGAAGGTCGTGGTCAATCGATAAGACAGCTCATATCAAACGGCGACCTTTGAAGGTGATTGATATATAACACACACACATCTTTGCTTTAGAAGAATAGTGACGCGATGAAAAGAAAACCTTATTTTATCTTTTTATATTAAACAAAACGTTAAATTCACCAATGACTAAAACATTTTGTGTAGCCAACGTCTTTTTTGCCGAGTTGAATATGATTTTTAATACACTATTTTTTAATTTAATTAAAATTTGTAACATTTTGATTTGTGTGATTATTCATCCAAAGCATTATGACATGTAAATACAATCACTTATTTTAGTTGTAAACGTGAGTAGTTGTAACAATAGGTAGTACAAGTAATTGTAAATATCTGTGTTGCAGTTTGCAATCAATTATTTAGAAATATTAAAGTACACTTTTTACATCGTTAATGTCATAGGGGTCATTATCACCCAAAACCATGGCATATTTATAATATATTTTTGCTGATTGGGCCTATTATTTGTGTGATGTGGTAGTAATTTGGACTTTAATTAAATGGAATTATATAACGTACACTAAGTACACTTCAAACGATGTTCCCATACGAAATGTCTACCTTTGACTACCCTTATATTTTAAAATGTTAATTTCGCAGTGTTAGTTTGTTTGTGGTTAAATACAGACTGTTTATTAGAAAAGCAAACTTAACGTCGACTCGCCTTGTCCAACGAAGCGTCCATAGAGTCAGCAGCGGTTACATACTTAATATTTGCCTGACACAAAGAACACTCAAAGGTAGCTTCTATTTATATAGTATAGAAATACTATACAATTTTAAGTCCATTTTCATGCGATATAGAACGAACTTCTTAAACTCATTACATAACGAAATTATGAAACCATTTACGTCAAATTTCAATAGCGGGCACTGGATTATAAAAATATTCACTGTTTCAATCAAAAAAGTGAATGCCTCATGTAACTTAAGAAATAAAAATAAATTTGCTGTTAATTCTAGTAGTTTACATAAAATTGACAAGTCATTCAAGGGTTACTGTATACGTTTCTATAACAAGCTCCCGGAAGAAGTTACAAAGATGTACTTTAGTAAATTTAAATCTTTTATTAAAAGAAAACTAATTGAGAAATCATTCTATAATATGAAGGAATACTTAAAAGACCAAAAACGTGGGACTGAATAAATTGCTCTATATATATATTGTAATGATGATGACAACAAAACGTGCACCCGACTGTGTTTGTTGTGAACTCTTCTCAAATCAGGGCGCGAAAGAACGCTCATAACTTTAGGTTGTAAGGCGGTGTTTAAAGTTATCGTCAGTCGTACATTCAAATAATATATGGAAAAAACTATATTTGACGATTCAAAAGTGCTGTAAAGACCTACTTGAATAAAGGTATATTGACTTTGACTTTATTTTCGCTATATAAAAACCTTTTTTTTCTGATATCATACACGTATACAAAAATAAAGCTCACGGTAGTGAAACCATTTATAACTCACTGATTTGTTGGATTATACAAATAGCGGAGTAACTATTAAAGTGCCGAAGACTATATATGGAAAGAAATAATCTAGAAATACGTAATAAATACTCGACTCGAAAAGTATAAGATCTGTAGTTGGAGAAGCCTTAATGACTAAAACTTATATCACCTTCACCCGGCAAGCACATAACGATGGGACGGCGATTGCCGTCTTTTTTTGCTTTATTGCACACATTGCACACAACTAACCAATATTTAGTATTTAAGTGCAAAGGCGGTCTTATTGCTATAATTAATCTCTTATATAACTATTCTCAATCTTTAATGATAGGATTCATTTTAAAATGTCAGATGGTGAAAATGATACAATTCAATACAAAATACTTTATGCTGCATAAGTTTACAAAAAAGAAAAACGAAAGAGAATATAAGGGTTTAACACAAATATATATTTTACATGCAGTAAACAGATATAGCGCCAGCGATCTCGTAAGTAACTACTAAACCATGTGATATCTCCGGGAGATATATTGATTGGTGTTAGAACTGCCAAAGCAGATCGAAGTCGACACTGTCAAAAGCATTACTGAAATCTAGTAATGCTTGAATACTGACCATTTGATTGTCCGTGTAATATCTTATTTTTTCGTATAATACTTATTTCAGGAGTGATTGCTAAAAACGATCAGTTGCTGCAAGATCTCTACCCAAATAACTAGGAATTCTGCACACATAATCCTTTCGCAACGTAGACTCTTACTATGGATGGATTTCCCCATAGTTACAATGTCTTAAGGGGCATTTTGGCAACATCAAGACATTCATGTATTAAGCGTGCGCTTTACGAATAGTATAAAAAGTGACTATTGTATTCGAATACTTCAAAGTATGAATATTAAAACAGTCTCGGGTTAAAATCATTTATCACGATTCCAAACGCAAAATGTAACCATCGCTAAAGTATATCCTGTTTTACAGAACCTATGTTTCACTAAATTGAGTTTTAATGTGAAATACGACTTTATGACTCGTCAAAGAAACGTCGCTGGTTTTTACTCTTAAGACCGAGTTGCGGTAATTCCATCTATTTCGAGCACTTCAGAGCTTTCTTTGAGCTCAAGAGTCATGATTATAAGTTGATAAAATCCAATTTCTTGTGAAGCGCATTTAGATATAACTTAGACTAAAGGAGCTCCATTCACGAGATCAGCCGACAGATATTAGTTTTCAGAAGTAGAAATCATACAACTGTCTTTTATTACGTCTGCTATTTTTATTCCGTTTATACCCGTTATACTAATATGATTTATTTAAACCTAGCTGTTCCCCACGTTGTTAACCGCGTGATTCTAGAAGCCTTTTTTCTAAAATTAAAGTAGCCTTTGTAACATTAGCTAATTGCCATCCAATTCAAAGATTAGCAAGGAAAAACATTCTAACAAACAAACAAAATATTATTTTATTAAGTAGCTAATTTGAAATTACAAACAGACACTCTAATTTTATTTACTTGGGGTTGTTTTGTTAAAAATACTTTTCGAGCAACGCGGTGGGTCTATTTTTTAAAAACTCTTATGAGTGAGGAGACCTGTGGCCAACAGTGGAACCTTAATGGCCTGCTACTTACATACATACATACATACATACATACATAGCATCACGCCTCATTCCCATACGGGTAGGCATAGACAACATCCTTCCACTTGCCACGATCCTTGCATATCTCCTTGGCTTCTTTCATTCTCATTAAACCTTTCATACAAGTTCGTCGGTTTAGAGTACTCTTGACCTGGCCCTTATTTAAAATGTCCTGGATTTGGTCCAGGAACGTTCGCCTTGGTCTTCCCCTTCCAACTTTCGCATTCACTCTTGACTCATAAATCCTTTTTGTCAGTCTCCTTTCATTCATTCTCTCTACATGCCCAAACCATCTAAGCATACCTTTCTCAATTTTAGTCACTACGTCTTCTTTTATACCACAACGTTCTCTTATCACACTATTTCTCACTCTGTCACTCAGTTTTAATCCACTCATGCTTCTCAACGCTCTCATCTCTACCGCATTTATTTTACTTTTGTGATTCTTCTGCCATACCCAACTTTCACTACCATACATAAGTGTTGGCACCAACACTCCAGCATGCACTGCCAGTCTAGCCCTTTGAGACACCATCTGGCTATTCATAAAAGCATGCAGAGCACCATTTACCATATTCCCTGCATTCACTCTCCTTTCGATATCACTTTCACATGTTCCATCTTTTGTAAATTTAGATCCCAAGTATACAAATTCTTTCACCTCTTCCACTTGTTCCCCATCTATCAAAATATTGCCATTCATCATAGATTCATCTCGTTCAAAAAGCATAACCTTAGTTTTGTTTACATTCACTTTCATTCCTTTTCCTTTCAAAGCTTCATTCCGAATATTTAGCATCTCCTGTTGTTCATTAGCGGATGACGCAAGTATTACTTGATCATCAGCGTAGAGTAAACATTTCATGAATAATTCATTCATTCTTGACCCATACATACTTTCTTTTAAATCTGTCAAACATTATCCATGAATAGGTTACTTATACTGTGTATAATATCTTTTTTTGAATACTGGTCTAATTTTTGTCCATATAGGGCTTGATTTTAATTGATAATGTATAGGTGCTTTAAAAATGTAATTAATGCAATAATTATTTATGTGCTTACACAAGGTAGCGAACCAATAAAATAAATGAATAGATTCATTCCTTTTAACTTTTTACCACAATTTCTGTAATATTTCATTTCCAAAATAATATTGTATTCCTATTAAACCTCTTACGTTCTTTTACATCTAAAATAAACTTTATTCTTAATTTTTATATTATAACAACACCATAATTCGAAAATATATAAGAATAAAAACTTTGGTTTATCTGTCACTATCACTTGATTGTGATCGCACCTGTTTCCCTTCATATCAAATCAAATCAAAATATCTTTATTCAAGTAGGCATATTACAGCACTTTTGAATTGACAGCAATTTATCAAATAGATCTATGATTGTCGATGTGCTTATCCTATTAAATGAAGTTAATGTTAAAGACCGGTTCAATTACTGAAATAATTGAAATTGGACATTCCATTCAAGAGATTCAAAAGACTGGATTCAAAACGGTCCATCTAAAGAATATTGTAGCGACCCCTATAAATGGGCCTGCGACTGGTGAGGTAGCTCATATTCCAAGGATACCAACGATACCTACCGATGTACCTATACTGTTTTTATTTTATCAAGCTTAAAATTACTGGAGTGATTGAAAAAATTCCATTATTACCTTCTTGAAATCTAGAATTTTTGCTATATGTAAAGTATTTTTAGATTTGCTAATGTCGGACATTCTACGTAAATGATGTTTCGAATTTAAAAATTAGTTAGATATATATTCGTTGGAATGTAAAAACTGTATATTGACTAGATTATGAATGTAAGTGTGTATCTAATAATCTGAAAGGAAGTAATTAAAACCTTAGTGAAATACAACTTTTATGCAGTATCTAGTTAAATACGGAAATCCTCAACCCCAAAAATGATTGAAAAGTTTCCTCCATAAAATATGACGTTTAAGTTGGTTTTTATTTCTTGTATTAATATTGTGTATTTACGTTTTTATTGAATAAGTAAATAATATTGCGAATATGAAGCTTAATATATATTGTGAGAATTGATGTCACTTTGAATTTTTCGGTGAGAGAAGCAAAAGACCCTAATTTATATCTTGTACGACATGAACGGTAAATAAAGTACGCTCTATTAGCAACTCAACATAATACACATAATCCATACTCTATAGGTATTTCATTTTGTCTCGGGAGGTAAGGCTTCAGCTCTGTCTGGACTTAGTATCGATGAATCTCCTCTTAGATACGCTTAATTCCGTATTAAAATCTCCTTTGAAAATTCAAATGCTAAATGAAAAATTTAATACCCCGTAGTAGGGAGGGTTTACGTGTAAATGAGAGTATCATAGAATACTGCTATAGAGTTTATAATGAATATTCATATTGTAGATATTATCACTTTGTTAAACGCTGAACAAAAACGGTAGTAATTTTGACGGCATCGCAAGTGCAATGGTGAGAGTTTGATTCCCGGCATTTTCTAATTTATAACCGAACTGTGGAAAGGCTTCGGCCGTGGCTATTTACAATTTTATTAGTAAATACAATGCTGCTGAGCAAAACGTTACGTTTCGGTACAATGCCGTCTAGGAACCATTGGAGGTATAGTGCGCTGGGCATAAATTGTGATAATTACCTAAACACATGTGAATCCATCAGGTCTCTCCTCACGCCTCCGTTAATCTTTAGTCGTATGCATATAGATCACCTGGGACGAATGCGAAAGTATATCCCCTGATATCACACTCAGGGATGAAGAGGGTTCCGCTAGGTTTTAGTGACTATTTCCTGCATCGCTGAGTCCCAAACTCCTAACCGGTCGTCATACGGGACCAGAGTCAAGGGTTAACCCGCAAATTTTTCTGCGTACAATTTGGAACTCAAAGTGCGGAGCCGTTTATTTGATGCTTATACTTAATGATGCCTTGATTATAAATTAACATGAAACTTATTCCTCTGTTTAAATAGAAATGTAACAAAATTTAAAAAAAAAACGTTATTGGTGAATAGACGACATTTTTTATTATATATATTTTTGCTTATTTATATTTAATCTATTATATATACTGTATTTATTAGTATATTTATGGGTCAAGATATATATATTATTATAGTTATTTGTGTATATTTTTCTACGTATTAGAATGTAGTTACTTGTATGTAGGTCTATAGTTATACACCACCCACCACTGTCTGCTACAACTACTCCTATACCAAAGGTTGTCTGGTAGAGATCGCTACCAAGCGATAAGACCGCCTATTGTACTCTGTATTGTATTAGCTGTTTATCTGTTTTTATTTTGTAATATTGTGGTGTACAAAAGTAATAATAAAAAAAAAAGAATAGCCGTGCCGGTTAATGGTGACAAGGGTCCTTCAATTGATGTCGTTAATGACAACGTGTCTTGGGAGACGACCAACGCTACGAAGATAAGACAGACCGTGGTGACCGAGTTGATTCACCCACTCACCACAACGATGGGGTTCTGTTGTTTTCAGACACAGACGCAGATACGTAGATAAAGATAACAAACTGAATACTTTAAATTGGTCAAACGCTTTTTAATCGTTAGCCCATTTTCATATTTATATTTGTGCTTGGCATAAACTGACCAATAATATAAGCGCAATGACGGATAAACTTTTAAAATTGAAAAGTTCTGTCGTTGACTGTACGAATGTACGTGAATATTTTAATAGGATAATTTTATTTTCAGCCGTCAAATTGGATTTTGTAGTGATGTCAGTATTCACGGATATGGTTTACGGTTTATTTTGTTTATAAATATCACAGTATTGGACTCCATACCGAAACTACTCAAACGATTCCGATAATTCTTTTTGATTTTGTTGGATTTGTACTGAATTACGACATATATAAGTTTAATTCAACTTGTCTTTTATGTATGATTTGACGTCTCGTCTAAAACCAAACATCTAAAACCTTGACGTGATGAAGGAATTTTTTTATCAATTAATGTTTTGAAGTACAAAATGGAAAAGTTATTTTATAAATACATTTTTAGCAACTGATCACGCGCGATGTTTATTTTGTTATTAAATTGTATATTTCATTTATTTTACAAATATATTGTTTTCTTGGGCCGCCGCGTTGTCATAATAGGACGAGTACTTCCTTCGCATCTAAAGGTCTTGAGTTCGATTACCAGCAGGGCAACATTAGGAAACTTTGTATTGTAATTCGACTAGTTATATCCATATCAGTCCATAACAACGCATTGTCGAGACAAAAAAAAAATACATTTGAAAGAAAGAAAAACTGTACAACCGATTAAATGATGAATTAACTCTTACTTGTTTGACCTTAGTGCTTGGTATCTTACTTATTTGCTTTGAATTTTAGTATGTAATGTATAATCATATGATTTTTTTCTTTCCAGGTAAGTGTGCCCTTTACATACATTAAATGAGATGGCAACCTTCAATTTATGGTTTCAGGAAGCTCCACTTAAAGGTTTGTTAGATATAGTATATTAGATGAAAGTTTAGTAGTTAAGCATGACGTATTTTATATTCAGAGAAATGCGAAAATAAGTCTTTCCACATAAACATTTGTTTATCAAACGCTAATCTTCCGTATAGTATTACTAAACACGGCTATAATCTATCTCGTAGCCGAGCAAGGTTTCTTGCAACTTACGTAATCTTAATTAGTAAGACATAAATCTGAAGCATATATCGCCTTAAATATATTCGCGGAATAATTAAAAATTTGTCTAGAATGTAAAATGTTTGATTTATAGGTACATAAGCAGTAAATATGTAATTTTATATAAACTGTCTACCTATAAATGCGAAAAATAAAAGTAGGCAAGCAGTAAAATATTACCATAATATAACGCATCTACTACCTAACTGTGCACCTACAAATAAAAAAATATTGAAATATACCTTTACAACTATTTTGATTTAATTTATTTATATCTTTGAGTAGAATTTAAATTTACGTACATTCAACTCTCACATATCAGGTTATATACAGTGGTTCACCCCAAATTTTTTATTTTTATTTTAGGCTAAATTATTTTTTGGTTATTTTTTATGGTGTGGTATTAAAAAATACGTTACGTCCTAAATTTTTACCCTCCTACCACCAGACCCTATTTTTTAATAGCGATAATAGTTATGATACGGCAATCCTACGTTTGCTGGGTCAGCTAGTTTAAATATATAAGTATAAATTCTAAACTCAACTCAAAGATATAATTAAATTAAATAAAAATAACTGTAAAGATATGTTTAAATATTTTTTATTTGTAGGTGCACAATTAAGTAGTGAATGTGTAATATTATGGCAATATTTGACTGTTTACTTACTCTAGTTGTTTTACTACGAGCCGACACAGTGAGGGTCTCCACCCTAAGCGCTATGAAAAGTTTTTCATGTTTTTTCTTTACACATGACTAGGGAGTAAAGCACTTAAGTCGAGTAGGTACTTCCTGACTCCTTTAATCTGAGTCTCTTTTTTGCATGTCTAGCCACAAATATTATTCGTGTAAATTATACTAAACTGGTCAATCCACCCATGGTTTAATAGAAATCTAATGTTACTACTAATACTTAAGAAATAAAAATAAAATTGCTGTTAATTCTATTAAGATTCTAAGTTTTCTATTAAGATTCTCTCAATATTTACCCGAAGTTGGGAAGTTGGCGGTGTGATCCACCCCCGTGCCTCGGAGAGCACGTTAAACCGTCGGTCCTGCGCCTGATCTCTCTCCGGTCGTGTCGGATTGCCGTCACGTCGGGCTATGAGAGTGAAGGAATAGAGAGTACACTTGTGTACTATGCCTGCCAATCCGCAGTGGAGCAGCGTGGTGGGTCTATGCTCTAAAAATCCTCTCTCGTATGAGTGAGGAGGCCTGTGCCCAGCATTGGGACGTTAATGGGCTGCTACTTACTTTACTGCTTTTTTATTGTAATGATGATGAAATAAGAAAAAGCGTACACCCGATTGAGTTTTTTGTGGGCTCTTCTCAGATCAGGGCGCGAGGGAATCCTCGTAACTTTAGATTGTAAGTCTTTCTTCAATGTTATCATCAGTGCTGTAATAGGCCTACATGAATAAAGATATTTTGACTTTGACTACCTTACTATATAAAAAAATACTAACAAATAGTGTTTTGACGGCCTCGCTGGCGCAATATTGCGAGTACCAGCTTTCCTAGCAGAGGCCCCGGATTCGTTCCCTGGTAGACAAATTAAGAACATCGTATTTTCTAATTTGTCTGATTCTGGACTGGTGGAAGGCTTCGCCGTGACGAGTTATCACCCTACCAGCAAAAAAGTATCGCCAAACAAAGAGATTTGTGTTGCGGTACGACGCTGTGTAGAAACTATATGAGGTATATCGCCTCTTAACAGATTAGCATGATTCCATCTTGGACTGTATCATTACTGTCAGCAATAAAAAACAAAAAAAAAGTCTATTTCGTTCCAAGAAACGGTTCAGAAACAAGCCGAAATAAGCATACGATGAAAAATACGTTCCTTTTTGTTATAGCATTTGGGTAAATGTTCATATGTACAGTGTTACTTATATAGAGCCATCTTCAATATAACGAATTCTTTGGTTTCATGAGTTTTTCGAAATCCCTTAGCATTGCCGGTAAGAGCTTTTGCAAAATGTTACTTTACATTACGAATATACTCGTATTTATCAAGATCCTATCCTATAGATATGTCCTTCGATAAAATGTAGATTAGAAGTATAATAAAATACTGCTTAACAATTTTGTTGTTACATCAATTATTCCCGCTGCATTTCACAATTTTATACCAATATTCAATAGTAATTCATGTTTCAAATTCAGATACGTTCAATTCTTACATCGCTGTTTGATGCTAAGTAAAAACATATTTATCTAACCTTTTATATAAGAATACCTCATTGTAAAAAAATATTAGGTATAATGAATGCTTTCTTTATATAGTAGGTAGCACTGTATATGGTGTAAAGCTTTAATGCAGCTTTACACCATATACAGTCCCTCTACTGGGCACAGGCCTCATCACTGATGTGAGTTTTCGAGCATAGACCCACCACGCTGCTCCACTACGAGTTGGCAGGCATAGTACACAAGTGCACACTATTCATTAACTCTCATAGTCCCATATGACGGGAATCCGACCCAAATCCCGAATTAGCTCTTATATTATTTCCAATTTATTTATACATATATTCTCACCTGATGGTAAGTGATGATACAGTCTAAGATGGCCGCGCTCTGGCCTGGTAAGAGGCGATATACCTCTTATGGTTTCTACACAGCATCGTACCGGAACACAAATCTTTGTTTTGGGATACGTCTTTCCTGGTAAGGTTGTAACTAGCCACGGCTGAAGCCTCCCATACAGCCAGACTTAGACAAATTAGAAAATACAATTTCGATTGTGATCGAGCCCGTGACCTCTGCTAGCAAAGCGAGTACTCGCAACCCTGCGACAGCGAGGCCGTCCAAACATTCATCCTATACACACCGGCATATTCAGCGGAACATAAATTATGCTTACATATATAAACAAGAAATGCTTTGACCGTATTTGACAGTGCGAGAACAATCTATTAATTTAGATAGACTAATCAATTTGTAACTTTTAGTAGTCAAACCCGAGGAATATATACACACCGGGATATTAAACGGAACATCAAAAAATATTTGACCATATAAGGTTTACATAACCTTTATTTTTATCAAACCTTTTTTTTATGTTTCGCTTGTTTATTTATTGATTATTGTGTCTTAATGAAAAGATTGTTCTCGCGTTATCAAATATGGTCAAAGCATCGTTACACAGTGATTTCGTTCGGATTTAGGAGTCTGATAGTTATATTTGTAAACGTAATTCACAGCAGTTATCCAGTGTCTTGGGGTTAGGGTCTGACCACATCGCTGGGAACAATCGTTCCTGAAATACGTTTGTGCTGGGTACTTTAGCTTAGACAATTTAACGGTTTGATTTCACATTACGGTGGCAATATGGTGATTATTATGGATATATTTCTGTCAGACTGTATTTTGGGTGCCGAAATTGTAGGCTCGGATGTGACGCATATTTTTTAAGCGTTATGCAAAGATTTTTTACGTAATAATGCGAATAGAGTCACATCGCTGGAAAAGATTCTTCTGGCTTTAATTCCAAGCAAATGCAGGCTATTGTATCTTCTAATTGCTTAGGTCTGTATAGAGGTTTTGGTCATGGTTACCATCCCTCGGCAAAGTTCACAGCCAAATATTAAATTGGAAATTTGTATAGTACGGTGTAGAAACCGTAAAAAATAAAATTAGGTATTTGCGTGTAAATGCGTTATCATACTACTCGCGTCAGTAACAAAAAAATATAAGAAAGAGTTTAATGTATAAGCCTTGTCATCTTTTGGTTTATACAATTAATAAATTGATTTGCCAAGTAATAATAAGATACTTCTAATGAATACATATTATTTATAAATAATAAAATAAAAATTAACGTTATTCTAAAACAAGCTTTTCTAATTCTTCATATGATTTCTTGACGAAATATTTATAAATATCACCAGATCCTTTAGAGATATTAAATAAGTATAAATTCCTGATTATTTATTCCAAAATTCTCAATTTTCTAAAATTTATCATTCCGTAAAAAGTTTTTATTGATTATTATATTTTCCTAACCAAAGATTGCAGATATTCGGCCTCGTAAAAAAGTTTTAGCCAATACAAAATCCAAAGTTACATGAGTTTCATTCAACGCAGCACGTAACCTCAAATATCCTAGCTATCCGGAGCACTTTCCGTTTCGTGCAAACAATTTTTCCGCAGAACATCGATATGTCACAACTCAATTTGAATCAAATGTCAAATGTCGTTATAGCTCATAGAGAGTTATATCATATCTGTGATGTTTAAATGAAAATATGGCATTGCAATTCATGTATCATTATAAATTCTGTGTATGCTATAGCTTCACGTTTTATACTAGACAATTTTTTCATTCCTATTAATAAATCTTAACACTTCGTCTTTGCCTCTCACTTGCCCTATCGATGTTGTTCAAATTTTCAATCATTATTCTCAAGTTCAGTTAAATTTTTAAACTCGTAGTGAATCACCCTTGTTGTTAATAGTCTTTTTCAAATATTAAGTCATTAATTAAATTGAGAAAATTAAACATTTCTATCTACTCTAAACAAACGAAGGACGTATGTTTGGAAGGTTGTTTGGAAATTAGCCATAAGACCGCTTATCGTACTTTATTTCTTTTATATTTAAGTTTATTTTATTGTGTATTGTTATCATTGACGTGCAATAAAGTGTGTTTTCAATTATCTCTCAGTCTTTATGTAAGGAATGCAATTTGCAACTTTTGCATCAAAAAGAGCTTTGCTTTTAGAATATTTGTAATTAATTCAATTTGAAAACGTTTTACAGTATTACTTATTAAAAGCATTGTTTTGGAAAACTATTTTAGTTTTACATATAATGATATAGGTAACGAAAAATAGAATTTAAATGCATATTTTTTTATTTGAGTAAATCACCTTTAATCAATTAAACGCTTACTTTTGATAAGCTCATTAATAGCTGATAAAAATGTTTGATTTTAAATTTAATGCTGGGTTCGATATTCGCCATATATACTTAAATATTACCAACTTCCGCATTATATTGCATACTTTACTATACTCCATAAAAGCCCGAGCATTAACTTTTCAGTTACTGGAAGTTGAATATGAAATCGAACTGCGAACCACTGTTCCTGGAGCCACTATTTGTATTACTGAATAATATTACCAAGTAAACAAATGAGACAATGTAATTTATCGGTTTTTAATGACTAAAATATCTATAATATCTTGCAGCCAAGGGACCGCAGTCGCCTGTAAGAAATAATTAATTAAGCGGAAAACTTTATCAAAGAGCTATTTTATTCGAGTTGATCTGATTAATGGTCCATTGCAACATTGCTAATTCAATCTTACAAAGTTCGCTGTGTACATAAAATATTTATTTGAGTGGAATTTGATGCAATCGTTTTATTATGTACTCAGTCATAGTAAAATAGTTTATAATTATATCTCGTGGTAACATGCAGAAATTTGTTTGTGTAACCTATTCTTGAATCAACCTGAAGACACAAGAAAAGAGAAGTTTCTTGATATGTATGATTGATATGTAGTAAGTATGAAGTTACTGTTTCTAATTATTCATTAACAGCTTTTCTCTATATGCATATGAAAGTATATATGATACTTTAGTTTGTTCCCGCTTATCTCTGAAACAACAAGACTGATTTTGTCGGGACTTTTAATGTCTGATAGCTGATGTTATAAAGGGTAACTTATGTACTTATGTACTATTATTTTTTAAATAAATGCATCTAGAAATACGCCAGCAACACCGCTGGATCAGCTAGTATGTGTATAAACACAGGTAATTTATAAAGGAGTATCCCAAAAGAATCTTATTTATACAATTGATCGCAGGATTAAAATATAAGCAAAATTTTTATTGTTCAATTTGAATATTGATATTCATATTTATAAATAGTTTATTCAAGTAGGCTCTTTCTGCGTTTTGGAATCGATTGATGATGATTTCAAAGAACGACTTAGAATTGAACGTTGCAAGGGTTCTTTCGTGTCCTGTTCTGAGAAAAGCCCACAGCAAACTCAGCTGTGCCCTTTTATATCATAATTGTTACAATTTAGTCTATGTTATATCGATTAGAGCAGTTCATTCACTCCCAAGATTTGTTATCGTTTAAGTAATCCTTCATATTATAGTACGAATTCTAAATTAGCTTTCTTTTAATAAAGGAAATCAATGAGGCAAACAGTTTTAGTTACATCTTGTGATGAATTAGGTAGAAATAGTTTCTTATTACATATATAAATTCCATGTCACAGTGTTTGACCGCGCTGAACTCCGAAACTATTGCATTTAAAATAAGAGATTGTCTAATATGACTTTTACTCCTAACTGAAGTACACATCAAATAGACGATGCTGCACTTTAAGTCTCATAATTAATTGTACGCAGAGGAAGTTGCGCGGAAATGATAAAATAATTTTAAACCCGCGTTAGGTATGTGTGTAAATATTTTAAACATTTTCATCACTTACTATAAAGTGCTTAACTACTATAGTATACGGATATATATATGACCCCTGTGGTGTTCTTTACAAAAAAAAATAACTGGAGTGGGATTGTTCCCTACTTGAAACCTTATCGGGAATCGAATGCAGATCTCATAGTTTGTGTATGTACAATATAAAGCACGTAGGTGATCCATTTAATAACCGCTAGGATGAAGTAACTTTAAATATGCAAACATCTTTGATGTCTCCAAAGATGAAATTATGGCGTCAAGTCCGTCGCCACCAGCTCACACATATATGTACCTCGTTGCGTAGCTAACTGTGAACTACATGTGTCCACGCTAAAAACATATGTCGGACATAAAGCCATTCTGCAAAAAATTTAAAAGTGCTTGCGTACAAAGTACACAAGTCAGAAGTGAAACTTCTTTGGCAAACTAATTTTTAAGTCTTCTTTATTTTTTTACAAATTTAGATCTTTAGATTTCCGAGACTTAGAGAGAGGGAAAAAGGATGATAGGTTAGGAATTTAATTGTAATGAAAATAATTAAAGTGTCGAAAATTAATACAAATAATTTATTGAAAACTCAAGTGACGAATTGTAACTAAAACTTATTGACGTGTTTTTTTGTCAATATCAGAAATTATTAATTAAATTTTGTTTTTGGAGTTGGATGTTTATGGAGCCTACGAGAATAACCTCTTCTAGTGCCACTTGTATAGATAATATATTTACGAACGTAAATCCAACTGAGAAAAAGATAATTAGTAGTTTAGATTCGGATCACTGTGGCCAACTCATTCGCTTTCCAATTCCAAAGAAAAATGTAAATAAACGTAGAATAACTTTTGTGCCAGTAACAGCTGACCGTATTGGAAAAATGAGATCAGCCCTAATTTCGAACTGCTATATAGCTGATTCTTCTAATCCAAATGAAATATATAATAACTTTTTTTCCAAATTTAATCAAATATTTAACTCAATATTTAAAAGTAAATCGATCACTCTTACTGACACAATGGCGTTCAGTGAATGGGCCACGGTTGATTTGCATAAAAGTAGGCAAAAGTTGTATGAATTGTATGCTGAGCGTCAGTACAACACTAGTGTAGAGTTCAGGGATTATGTGAGATTATTTTCCAAGGATTTCAAAAAGAAATGTGTTTTTGCTAAATCGCAACACATAAAATGTAAGATAAAAAATAGTACTAATATAATTAAAACAACTTGGAAAATAATTAATGATGAAACAGGAAAAGCAACTCCGCGTTTTGATGAATTTCATTTAGATTTAGAGAATAAAAAAATTTCGTCAGACTTAGAGGTTGCTAATACTTTTGAAGAGTTTTTTACAAAAATTCCTGTCTCAACTACGAAATCACTGAACTCCTCACCTTCCATTGCACTCTCTTGGCTAGCTGATAGCTTGCCCCAATGTCATAGTACTTTTAAATTCAGTCGTGTCGATGCCTCTGATGTTATTAAGTCATTTAATTTAATTAATAACAAAAAAACTAACGATTTGTGGGGTTTGTCAGTTAACCTTGTAAAATCATTAATTGACATCGTTGCACCAGACATGGCGGTAATTTTTAACAATTGTGTAGATTGTGGTGTATTTCCTGACTTAATGAAGTACAGCAAAATAATACCGATGTTTAAGTCAGGCAGTACTTCGAACCCTAGTAACTTTAGGCCAATATCGGTTCTCCCAACCTTTAGTAAAATATTTGAGAAAATAATGTTGAACCAGTTGCTAAAACATTTCAAAAAATATAATTTATTACATAATAAGCAATTTGGCTTTACTCGAGGTCGCTCGACTACCGATGCTGGCGTACAGTTATTACTCAATATCTACGAGGCCTGGGAGGATTCACGTGACGCGCTTGGCGTTTTCTGTGATCTGTCTAAGGCCTTCGATTGTGTTCAGTATGAAACCCTGATCGGGAAATTGCGACACTATGGCCTCGCGGGCACAGCATTAGACCTGATGAGTTCATATTTAACCAATAGAACGCAAAAGGTCTGTGTCAATGGCAAGCTTTCTGCGGGGTCTGTGACAAAAATGGGAGTCCCACAGGGTTCCATACTAGGACCATTTCTTTTCCTCATTTATATCAATGACCTTCCTTACTTTGTTAAGGGTGATCATGAGATTGTTCTGTTTGCTGATGATACTTCGCTGTTGTTTAAGATTAATAGGCGACAAACAAATTATGACGACGTAAACAGCTCTCTCAATAAAGTGGTACAATGGTTTGAAGCTAATAATTTATTGCTCAACGCAAATAAAACAAAATGTATTAAATTTAGTCTGCCTAATGTTAAACAAATGCAAACCATTGTTAAACTTAATAATGAGGAACTAGACCTTGTAGACAGTACCGTTTTCTTAGGCATTACGTTAGATAACAGATTACAGTGGGGGCCCCATATAAGTGGTCTATCGAACAGGCTCAGCTCTGCGGCTTACGCAGTTAAAAGAATTCGTCGTCTGACAGATGTTGATACTGCCAGACTGGTATATTTCAGCTATTTTCACAGCATTATGTCATACGGTATTCTACTTTGGGGTAATGCTGCTGATATAGATGCAATATTTGTGCTGCAGAAAAGGGCCGTTCGTGCGATTTACAATATGGGTCCAAGAGAGTCGCTAAGAAACAAATTCAAGGCAGTTAACATAATGACAGTTCACTGCGTATATATATTAGAAAACTTGTTGTATGTACATAAAAACATTGACTCTTTTAATAAAAAGAGTGAATGTACATCATATAACTTACGAAACCAAAACAAACTTGTTATAAATTCTAGTAGGCTGCATAAGATTAACAACTCATTTAAGGGTAACTGTATACGTTTCTATAATAAACTCCCACAAGACGTTCTAAAGATGTCAATTAATAAATTCAAAGTCTTTGTTAAAAGAAAGTTGATAGAAAAATCGTATTATAAGTTGCAAGATTACCTAGACGATAGAAACGCTTGGGAGTGAACAAATTGCTCTAATTTTAATTAAAATATAGTAAACTAATTTGTTATTGTAATGATGATGGGAAAAAAAAAATACCCGACTGAGTTTGTTGTGGGTTCTTCTCGGATCAGGGCGCGAAGGAACCCTCGTAACTTTAGATTTTAAGCCGATCTTGAGTACCGTCATCAGATGTATATTAGAATCAGAGTGTGGAAAAAAAATATAATTTGACGATTCAAAAGTGCTGTAATATGCCTACTTGAATAAAGATATTTTTGATTTGATTTGATTTGATTTGAATTCTTTTTTTTATATTTAATGAAAAATAGTATTTTAAATTATTAAATGATGAGTGACAAATTAAAATGCCACATGTTATTTGTAAATATTAAAGCTATCTAACCTTCAAACGAATTAGCTTAAAAACGCTGCACATCTTCGTGATGCTAATCACGCGTTTCATTCGGTTTCACTTCAATAAAGTCATAAAATGTTTTCATGTAGCAAAAGAATCCGTGCTTGGTAAAATATTGCATTTCTAAATGTTTTATGATATTATGTTGGCTAAATTTACATAGTCACCTTATTTTATATAGACCATAAAATATGCACAAAAAATATTAGTAAAGAAAGTAGGCTGACATAACGCTCTACTTTTCAAGAAATTAAAGCGTTACACACACCATTTTATTTTTTATTAAGAAAATAACTCTTTGTCTAATACAAACGTAAGCAGGTATATATTTTTTTGCTAAGCAAACAATACTTGAAATTATATCTCAGAAAAATAAAGTGTTATATGAAAACCAGCTCGCCTTACAGACGCTCGTTTGTTTAATTTTATTTTTCCAAGGTTCTCTAGTTTTTTAAATGATATTTATTTAGTTGAGTGTAATAATGTAGAGAGTATAACAAACGAATAATAGAAAAATCACACGTCAAGTGATCTCAAAAATCTATTTTTAATTATAATGTACGATTTCTTTTATAATTGACCTTATTTTTTTTCTCAAAACCTTTTTCATCGTCACAAAAACAAAAAATAAGATGTTGAGTTATAACGAAATGAGGTAGTTTGCTTTTTGATCTAACCTTATGGTGATCGCTGATACCTTCTAAGATGGAATTGCGTAAAACTGGTAAGAAATAATATAATTACTAATTTTTACTTAGCATTACTTCGTTGTTTGAGAGTGGTAACTAGCCACAGACTAAACCCAGAGAAATAAAAAATGATATATCCCTGCAGGAAATTAAACCCCGAATCTCTGCTGCAAAGCGAGTACTCGCATCATTATGCCAACGAGATCGCTTTTTGTGCAGACTGCTTAAGTGGTCGACGGGAGTTACATTTAAAGATAAAATACGAAACGAGTACGTTAGAGGAACATTTAGAGTGGCGCCTATTGAAAATAAACCATCAGAATCGCGACTGAGATGGTATCGTCGTATAATGCACAGGGCTGAAGACCACATTATAAAAAACGTCTTTCTATGGATATAAAGAATAGACAACGCGGTAGACCGTTTAAGATCTGGTTGACGAACGTCCATAATGCCATGAAATATATAGGTTTAAATAAAGAAGACGCTCTAAATAGAAAAGCCTGGAGAGCCATTATAAGTAAAGCCGGCCCCGTATGGGAAAAGGCGAGGGGAGTACTAGTAGTAAGTAGCAGTCCATTAACGTCCCACTGCTGGGCACGGGCCTCCTCACTCATATGAGAGAGGATTTTCAGAGCATAGACCCACCACGCTGCTCCACCGCGGATTGGCAGGCATAGTACACAAGTGCACTCTCTATTCCTTCACTCTCATAGTCCGATGTGACGGGAATCCGACACGACCGGAGAGAGTTCAGGCGCAAGACCGACGGCTTAACGTATTCTCCGAGGCACGGGGGTGGATCACACCGCCAACTTCCGAACTTCGGGCAAATATTGAGAAAATCTTAATAAAAAACTCAATATTGATTTATGAATTGACCCAACCCGGCACTCGAACCCAGAACCTAATGTCTGTAGTCGAACATGCTAACAAATAGACCAATGAGGCAATAGTAGTAGTATGTGCAATATATAAAGCTTTCAATACTTGCTTTTAAGATCGAGAAGAAGGTATAAATTACGGTCATGGTAACACACACAAAACTATGGTCATTTTTTCCGGAGATTCAATACAATGACGATTAATATATACGGGACTGTCTGCGAAACTTCCGAAACGTAGGGTACTAACTACAAAACCATATAACACATATAGGTACGCGCGTCCCGACGAAGTTCGTTAGCACGCCTCGCAAACATAACAACTACACCAATTTGACTAAACACCGCCAATTTTAATAGTTCACGCAATTAGTTTATGTTTTTGTTGAGCGTTAGAACTGCTACTAAGATAAGTATTCCCCTTAATAAATAACTACTATGTCGGTGTAACTAAGTCCTTAAGCTCCTAATTATTCAGAAAGCTGGACTAAATGGTATCCAAAGTTTAATTTGTCACTAACCGTCCATTGTTCAAATCAATAACATCTTTTTCTATATATTATACTTTTTCTGCGAGCACTGGATTAATAATATTGTAGAATAGCCCTAATTAGATTATTTAATGCAGTTATTGTAAAATTACAGTATATATAAATAAACGCTTTTGTGTTAGTAAATTTTTTGTGTTCGAGTTTAATAAGGATGAAGATATTTATTATTATTTTTTTATTTATTTATTATCAAAAATCTACAGCATCTTAACTAATTAACATGTAGATAAACAAATTAACAAATCTTATGCCAATTACAGATTTTTCTTAGTGTGTGTGTTTATGTGTTATTAAATTTTAGATAAATTAAATTAAGTTATTAACAGGACTTTATTTATGACAAATTTTTTAAACTTTGGATGAAGAAAAGATATCAATGGTATATAAGGGATTTTCACATATTTATGCAAGATTGGAAACTACGCGAGTGACACCACTGGGAACAGCTAGTATTTATATATAAAATGCAACGATCTTTCACTCATTTCATTTAATCAATCAGTTCAACCATTCATCAGATTAATTTGAAATACCGCATACATATACTTTTCGCAACTTAGTCTAAGTTCAATTAGCTTCCAATACTCCCACAGAATCCGGAACTACGCGGTTGATACTCCAGGGAACAGCTAGTATAGGATATATGGTTTTCTATCCGTCCGGAAATTTTTAATCACTAAAATATGCGGGATAAGGACCTTCCTTTACTTGATTATTACTCCATTTTTGCTGAGATGATAGCGCATATCACCCAAATCTTGTATCTGCATTGAGAGCGCGAAGTCGCCGATTCTCTTGACCTTGAGGTAGTGGCAAAAGTTTTATTCACTGCCTTATCCCGTTTTCATCTCCACAGTGTCCATCGAGCTTCTCACGTTTGGCGTCATCCTGGAATGAGTTTCAGTCAGAAACTTTGTACGTCTGGTTGTGGCTTACGGCAATGGATGGTATCACATTCAAAGTCAACAATGAAACGACATAAACGTTAACGTCGCAGCGACATTGATTGATACGCAAAACCAATTTGCTACTTCGAATGATTTACATAGGATTTTTCGCATTGACTAGAAATTGTAATTGGTTTCGTGTCATCTGACAACCTTATGTTTGGGAGGAAACATATTAATTTTGGTTTATCAATATGTGGTTTGTTAAAAGGAAAAATTATGCTTATTTAAAGATAATACCGTAAAATCGTTGTATATTCTAATCAATCTCTAATCTGATAATGAAATTTAATAAGAAATGACCAAGTAAAGTTCCGCTCCACCCAATCATCGTTGAGAACTCACCACTCGAAATTGTAGACGAGTATACATGGGACACATAGTCGAGCTAGGGAGGTCCAATTTTGNTGATCGCTGGGCGGGCTATGCTTGGAGTTTCTCTACGCGATCAAATCAGAAATGAGGAGATCCGTAGCAGAACCAAAGTCACCGACGGACCGATGGACGTTGGGGCCTGAAGGTGCTGGAGCGGCGACCCCGCACCGGGCGGCACAGTGTAGGGAGACCCCCCACAAGGTGGACCGACGACATAAAGAGGCTCGCCGGTAGCCGCTGGAGCTAGGCGACTCAAGACCGAGCCTTGTGGACAGACGTTATTACATGAGACCGATGTCCAGCAGTGGACGTCCATCGGTTGAAGCGACGACGACGACGAACCAAGTAAATTAACTCATAGAAAACTTCTAGTTTTCTACAAAACGATAGTTGAATGTCTGATAATGTTGTGCTATAGATAGTTAATATTCGATTGATTTCAAACTGGCAAACTTTGCAGTTACTCGCATCTACTTCACAGAAAATTTATAGTCAGAAAGATAATGCGTTTGTTTAACTAGAAGCTGTAATTCGTGTAGACATTAATTTTTTTTAAATAAAATCATAAGTATGATGATACCTACAACAATTTTATTTAAATCTTAAACAGTATTGTTGTTTATTATGAATTAAACAGTTCGCAGCTAAAATTGTGCTAAGATAATATGAAAAAAGTTGTTGTGCACTAAAACGTATATATATGAAATTAAACAAAATTAACCACTTCTCATATTAAATCTTACTTATAAGTTAACATTATTAAGAAATATAGAAAAATAAAATACCGTAAAAAGATATGAGTTACACTAAAAGTATTATAAATACAGCCATCCGTTCACAAAGGTACAGTAGAATAAAAATGCGTTGTAAATTTAAAAATCTAAAGAGAAATTAACACGCGGGGGCGACTACGAAGACTTTATGTTAGATTTGTTTATGTCCTCATGAAATTCGATTATATTGAGCTTAACTACGAACTCCACTTTAAATTGCGACTCAACTTCCATGCTCTTAGTTTACCTTACCCCGGTCTCAACCTGCCATATATTTAAAGACAAACAAAGTTCTCTATTCTGTTCATTTTTGAACATGTTTTTATCATATGTATGCGGTGTTTTTGCTGTCCATATAAAATACTGTTCGCAGTCTTTCTCTTAAAATAATAGAGCTGGCCTTCTATTTATATACGAGTCATCTATCTATATATATAAAAAAAAGAGATATCCAGTATATATTGAAACATCACGATGTCTCTGGAACCATTAGGCGTAGAGAGAAATTTGGTAGGAATATTTCTTTTGCCGAGCAGAGGTCAGCTAAGAACCCATTAGAGCTAGTAGAGTATAAAAGACCTCGGAAAAAGTATGAAGTGTTTGAGATTTTACAAACAGACATGCAAAAACGTATTCATTTACATACCGTCAACTTGCGGAAGTATCTCAATCACGTATTTAGTCAATGGAGTTTCGAACTTCTTCAGATCATAATACAAAAGAGTATTAGTCTTCTAAATGAGAGTGGTCTGGAATTGCGAGTGTTGTCCAACTAGACTGCCTTGCAAGAGACACAACAAAATTCTGAATTCTGAAAGGTCTACCACTAGCCTAAGAGACACTTCAAGAAGAAAAAAACATGCAGATAAGCAAAGTATGCATGGAAATAAGTGCCTATTAATGAAGCTGCTAAATAAAAGCTTTATTACTCTAACGTAGCTACTAAATATAGTGGTTTAGTACTCTATGTCAATGTATATATTGTTCCAATATATTGCGTCTAAGTTTAGCATTTGTTCGTGACATTAGTTTGTTAAAATCACACATCCGGGAATCAAACCCACTATCTTGCTAATAAAGCGGATGCTCGGACCATTATGACAAACTATGAATACGTTTTACAAGCTTAAAAAAATTGTTTCGGCTGTAATGTCAGTAATAAACCCGAGGTTTGTAGGTCACTTATCCGTATAAAAATACTGGGTTTTGTTATAAACAGAATATTCTTGTATTCATTAGAGCTGGTAGGAAGACTGAACCCGGAACAGTCTTACTCCCACAGGGAAAACCCTTTTGCATGCCTTGTAAATGCCGACTGCATTTGCAAGGCATTTCCTCCATGAATAGAAAATATGAAACACTACATCATTATATTTTAATGGATCACAGCCCTTGCCTGTGATACGCTATTTTTGAAAGTATTTTATACTACATACGCGTGAAAAATATATTGTTTTCTTATCTATGCAAAAAAAAAAATTGGAGCGTTTGTTTGTATATTTAAATGAACAACTTTTCGTTAAATTCATATCAAATATCTTTTGTTACTAATGTCAAAAATATATTTTTTTTTTATTAACAAATAGTTGATGTAAGAATAAGTCATTTAGGCTTCATGTACTCGTAGTCTTAAAACTGTTTTCCCGTTCCGTTATAAGAATATTAGCTAGTATTTAAATAGAAATGTTAATAATTATGTGCGATGATATGCATAATGTATCACAATAGTCGAAATTAAATAATAATACGACAATGATTTTTTTATTTCTTTAAAAATATTAATTTTAAAAGACTTTTTAAATATTTGTTATACCAAGTAGCCTTCTACAATGAAGTTTAGTGATGTAAAGGTTAGGTTGGACTATGTTCATTTTAACAAGCTAAAAAGCTATTTTACTTAATTTCAAAGGCAACTTTCAGAAGACTTTAACTTGTCTGAATCTTGAATTGTTTAATTAAAATATTAAATTTAATGGGAATAGTACGTTGTATCAGCAATCATTATATTTGTTAGATTGCTATTATATCAATCTGAGTCCTTTGCTATTATTATACCAGTAAAACATTTACATGTGCTGCTTCCAGTTTAATAACAGCTTCTGCTTGAATAACGACCGTGATTGCTTGAGTTATTATTTCATTATACATAGTCGATCCCCAGAGATTCTCGTGGGATCTTCTCAAAAAAGGAGGGAGAGCAGACACCCATGCAGCTTTAGATTTTTATGATATTATTTATATATATATTGAAATAATGTGACAAAGTGTCTTATTTGATTCAAAATTGCTGTAAAAGCCTTCTTGAATATATAATAAAGGTTTCGTAAATAAATAAAAAAAAATGTGAAAGCGAATAATTATTTTCATAAAACTAGGTCACTATCGGAAACAGATGGAAAGGTACACCCTTAAGTGTAAAAATACATTTGTTTATCGTAACGCTGTCTCATGCATTATCCATACCAAAGAGGGAGATACGACACAGCGTATTATAATATTGCGCTCAACGATAATGTATTTCTTATGGCAACATTAAGCAGTTTACATCAGCTTTTACATTTGGATGAAACAACCATAATGCTCTTTGTAAAATGACTCATTCATTAGAGTTGTATACATTTGTTTCTTCGGTCGCTTTTGTCAAACATTTCCAATAGATTAACGATCAAAAATAATGCTTATAAATAGTGAAACTTTGTTGTCAACAGCAATTAACGCAAGTTAAGAGATTGCTTTAATAGAAGCTATAAAAAGTAGCAGCCTATTAACTTCCCACTGTTGGGCCGAGCCTTCCTCACTAATAGGTGAGTGGAGTTTTAGAGCATAGACCTACAAGGGTCCACCACTGTGGATTGACAGTCTACACTTACACCGGAATTGTTCTCAGGATATGCAGGTTTCCTTACGATAATTTCCTTCACCAAAAAGCATAATGATGTGAAAGAACAATCTAGCCCGTAAGTTTCCTTTTAGTTAAAGTGTAACTTAATGGTACCTGCTAAGATTACGAACCCGCGAATTTCCTGAATAAGAATCCACGTCCGTCAAACGATAAGACTATTATGGTTTTTTTAAATTAATCCAGTGAATTTTTAAAATTCAATATCTGTCTATTTCTTTCGGTTAATCTCCGAAAAGCCATTCAGAATTACTGATTTTCTTATCTGATGTTATAAGAAGTATCTTTTGTTATCTTAAATATTCTTTGGCGATAAAATTAATTGCGAAATACCTACACGAGTGAATCTGAAGCGTGGTCGACACTAAATTTAAAATAATGTTGCATTACAATATTTTGTTATGACTTCCTTGAATATTATAATACAAAATTCACCACCGCGTCTGTCTATCTGTTCGCTATCAGCTCAAAAATAAAATAATGAATATGTAATTCAGGCAAATGTCTAGGTTTTATGTAAACTGATTGAAATACGAGTATAGCGATAATTGATGGTAGTGTCCGAAAACGTCAAGCTCCATTAGAACTTTCATAAAAACGCTGCCTTAGACATGTAACAAACTCTTAGAAATATGATAAAACAATGTATGGTAGGACAATTTTCTTTTATAGATTAAAAAGTACCTCTGAGATAACAAATTTTTACTTTTTAAAAATGTTCAAGTACCATACGTACGGTATAGGTATTGGTATGTTATTCAGACGGATATATTATTATTCCCCATCACCTTGAAACATATTCAAGTTACCTTAAGCATGTCATGCACACTGTTATGGAGTTATCATTTAGGAGTTATCATAAATATATAAATTTAAAGCATGAAGTTCAGCGATTCTTCGACTGTCAAAACATTCCTTCCCTTGCGAAGCCGGGAACGATCGCTAGTTTTATATAAATTTTAACAAAAAATAACCACCTTCAAAACAAAGTATTCCAAACAAAATAATATGCTCTAAAAATTAAAAAATAATTGCGTATAATTTTTATAGTTCTTCGTATTCTTATATTCGGATTCGGCGTTAGCCAAGCTAGGTGTGTCCCGCGTGTCCACTAGGCACGTCTCGCGCCGCTCTTAACTATAAGTCTGTATGTCGTTACCAACTTACCTTGGCTGACATAAAAAAAAAATCATCTAAATCGATTCACCCAGTCGAAAGTTATGAGGTAACAAACAAAAAATATGCAGACGAATTTAAAATCTCCTCGTTTTTTTGAAGTCGGTGATAAAGTAAGATATTTCATGATTCCACAATGATGGTTCTAGGTTCAGTGTATTTTAGAATTCTTTTCATAAAAACTTAATTGGAATTTTCAACATGTACTGAATAGTCATTTTATACTCCATTCATTCACCGTTCGTGTTTTGATCGCTAAATTTAGCTTACTATCTGCGCTGCGATTCCCTGAACATATTGAGAGCCGGATTCACTATTCCTATCGTGAATTGCTCGAGTATTTTGAATACCATGTCTTTTACAGCAGCCAGAGTATTCTACAGTGCATTGTGACTATTTTTTACCGTGAAAACCTCATCGTTAGTTTTTATCGAGCAATATCAGTGGAATTGTGTATGCAATACGGGCCAAGTTCTACTTCTATTCAATATGAATTCAGTACCGACTGGTCTTTTCAAAGTTAATAATTCACTTAATTTTTTATTTCGATGGAACATTATGGTTAGTCACAATTTTTAACCGACTTCAAAAAAAGGTCTGTCTTAAATTTGCATTAAGCATTTCGATCACATACCGTAACGTTGGTATGGTCAAGTTATTGTCGTTGTCAAACATGATGATCAATGGAACTCTTCAACGGCTTCGGGGTGCGATTTGTGGAGAATATCTAACTGTCTGTAATCAAATTGCAATAAACTTAAGTTTGTTGCTGCATCGCTATATTTATAAGGTGTGTCATACGTGAAGCAATGGTGGCCCAGTATGGGAGGGAGGGCAATTTTTGCATATTAGTGATGTGCTCGATTACCATTTTAAGACTGGTGATAGCGGGGTGGCAATATAACCGATCTGTTACGTACAAGGTTGCGGGTTCGACCCGGGTGTGGCGGTACCAATGTAAATTTCATTTTATAAAGTTGTTTCATTTAAAAGGTGCGATCTCATATGCGCATCGCGTATTTTAGGTGTAGGTACAAATTCATTATTCAGCCAAATTTGTTAGTTTACTTTAGATTCACTAAAAATCAAAATTAAATAAAAATTTTAACGAAAAAAGAACCGCGAAGAACTATTATACAGAATACGCAATTATTTTTTTCTTTATAGAGCATATTAATGTATTTGTAAAACTTGAATATGAATGCGGTTTTTTTTTGTTAAAATTTTTATTAATCCTATTTAAATTTTGTTTCATTATACATAGTTTATAAAATACTTCTTATTCTTTTGCTAAAATACATTCGTTACATACACTAGATGGGATAATGGGATGGGATGGGAATAAAGTTAGGGAAAAAATAAATTCACGTAATAACAAAAAATCTTTAATCCGGTGGGACTTTAACTTTGTACTTTACTTCTCATATTACATTACACTGTTACACATTTTCTATTAAAAATGACTGGAAATATAATACTACAAAAGTTTCTACGCCTCCCATTCTAAGGAGAATCTACAACAAACTCGGTCTGGTAAACTTAATTTTAATGATAGGTAAGTTGTTGCTGGATACAAGTGGTGCCTGACGAAGGACTTGAGAAAATTATGAGGACATACACGTATAAAAAAGGTAAGTAGCAACCCATTAACGTCCCACTGCTAGGGACAGGCCTCCTCACGCTCCTCCGCTGCGGATTAGCTGGCATAGTACACATGTGCACTATGCACTATTAGGCGCAGAAGCGACGGTTTAACGTGCTCTCCGAGACACGGGGGTGAAGCACGTCACCCAGTTCCCAATTTCGGACATATGTTGAGAAAATCTTAATAGAAAACTCAATATCCATGTCTGTAGTCGAACAAGCTAACCACTAGACCATTGAGACATACACTTATATAAGGTAACAATTTCAGCATTTTCACTTTTTGTGTAAGTGCTACATTTTACTCTAGCTACTAAAATACACACATCTATATTATCAAACGGATGTGTAATCAATTTATCTGAAATTTGCATGCCATGTTATTACACTACATTAACTACATCCTCGCATACCTTATCTTAATTGTGTATTTAGCAAATAAATTATTTAATTATGAAAGCTTGCACCAAAACTCCATCGATGTTACCTACAGTACAAAAGAGTGTAAATAACACACAGACATATTTGGCACAGTATTTATTGTTACAACTAGTTTGCATGCGATTTTCCTTTTCAGTATAATTTTGTACGCGGGGAATGTTACCATAATTGTCACGATGCAATGGTTGCCTCGCACGAACATTGATCAAAACTAAGATACAGGGCGTCCTTGATTCCTTGTTTCACAATTTTTCATAAAAAGTTATATGTATAGTAAAACCATTAAGCGTAAAAACGAACACATCAACATGGGGTTTGAGGAAGAATATGAATATATGTGTATATGAGTAGATAAATATATTTGTACGAGCCCTTGCGACACACGTCTTATATTATTTACAAATTCTATTCAATATCTAAATAGCAATGCTAATTAAATTATTGCTCTAATTAGGTGGTCTAAATTTTGTGTTATGAGAATTCCTTCGCGCTTGTTTAATTTACTCATACCAAAATTGGTCTCAAAAGTAATAACTGTAATGAAACTTGCACGGTATACACTTGGTAATTTCAATAAGGTCTGCCAACGTCGCCACTAAATTGGTATATTTAACTTATAATAATAGAGCCGAGTTTTCACAGAAAGTTACAAGGAGATAAGAGAAAAAACATTCTTAAAAACACCATATATTTAATATAACAATTTGAAAACTGAAAAAATGAGTTCATTGGGAATAGTAAAAATGTGGTGTTTGGGTTTTATCTTTCTTCTACAAAAAGGAACTTCATTACTTTAGCCTTTTTGAATACATGGTTTAAATAAAGAATAAAATGTAAGCAGGCCAAACTCTTTAGAGTTTGATTTTGTCTTGTTACAGTACTGTATCAATAAATCTTAGTTTAGGATCAATTATTACAGTAAACGTATTTTTGTATGTTGAACACGTGCGACACATCAGTAGTGAACTATAGATTAATACGGCCTTGGCTTGGCAAGTGAAGTACCGTACTTGATATTTAACGAGACAGAGGAACGAGGGCATACGGGAGAGATGCACGAACGGGAGGAATGCTGTCCTCTTTGGGGAATCATTTAAGTATCAATTCTAGTGTCAGTGTCCAACCTTGGCCTTCGAACGGATGCAAACAATTGTGTTTGCATCCGTACGAAGGCCACCGTTGGATATTGCTGTATAATGTTAAATGTAAAAAAATGATACTTATTCATTGCATTGGATGCAATCAGTAGAATGCTGTTGTATGTATTGTTATATGTTTATGATAGGTTTTAGACAACTAAACTCAGTTGTCACGAAGTATTAAAAACTGAGGTTGAAATGAACTATGACCGATTCCTCTTATCTGTCTTTAACGCCAGTAAGGCCAACAATTACCAAAAATTTTCCTTTAATGGTAAATGGTTTTGGCGGCCTCGCTGGCGCAGTGGTGCGAGTATTCGCTTTGCTAGCGGAGGTCCCGGGTTCGATCCCCGGTAGGACGAATTTAGGAAATTGTATTTTCTAATTTGTCTGAGTCTGGACTGGTGGGAGGCTTCGGCCGTGGCTAGTTACCACCCTACCAGCAAAAACGTACCGCCAAACAAAGAGATTTGTGTTCCGGTACGATGCTGTGTAGAAACCGTAAGGGGTATATCGCCTCTTAACAGATTAGCGCGCTTCCATCTTAGACTGTATCATCACTTACCATCAGGTGAGATCACAGTCAAGCGCTAATCTGTCAGCAATAATAAAAAAAAAATAGTAGCCTAACATTGCGCACCCCACAGTAGGAAATTGTCAGGCTTGGGGACACCAGAGTCACATCTTGACATCGCTGACTGGGAGTGACGTCTCACTCCCGAGCATTGTGGGCGCTATGATTGGTGATGAGTCAGGTTGGAGAGCAGTGACGTCCTTCTGCGAGCCTGTCATCCTGCAGAAGGAGCCACTAAACAAGCAAAGGGAGGTTATGGCAGACGCTACTCCCTTTTGCCGGAGGTGGGGGAGCGCCAGAAACCGTAATTTTGCTCGCCTGCTCTCCCTCGACTAAAGTAAACCCTTATGTCGGATTTATCCGGCGCACCAGAGCTGAATGTGTTAGCCGATATCTGGACCCCAACACCTGGATGAAGAGAGTTCCGCTGGGTTTTAGTGGGTATCCTGGTACGACCAGCGAGTCCCACACTCCCGAATGTAAATTTTGACCTCATCTGGCGAAAAAAAAGCCTATTAATGTCTCACTGCTAAGCGCAGGCCTCGTCACTTTTAGAAGAGAAGGTTTCTAAAATCATTACATCATTGCAAGACTTTTAAATATTTTTGAAATGAATCAGGATTCGATACTACGAATTTTTCTCCTTAACTATCATAGCATTGCTTCAAACGGCTTCTAGCGAAACATAATTAAATAAATAGGGAGTCGCGAGTCAAGAGCGAGGTCGCAGCGATTAGGCGGCCACGCCGCATACATAGTAAGTCTTCCATTAAGACTGACCTATTTTAAACCGTAGATTAAACAACCGCTGGATTACGCTGTTGAAAAAAAAGTTTACCTACACTGAATAAATAAAAGTACATACACTGCATTTACCTATGCTTTATACCAGTTTACTAAGTTGAAAGCGGTTAAAAAGATTTTATAAAATGTTTTTACAGCACTATTTACATACTTTAACATTATAAAATCTGGTCATTTTGTTCCATTACTCTCAATGTGTGACTTATAATGATATTAAAGAATAACTTAATATTACTCTATTTAATTTCTTTTTTCCGATTACTGCAATGTATATTGTGGTTTAAAATTCATTGCTTTGTTTTTCCTGTATATTAATTTATTAATTTCCAAACCTTTCTATGATTTATCGAAAGCACATGGAAGCAGCGAAAGGGGTCTTAAAAAAATATGATTAGGTTGGACTGCAAATATGTGAATCACTGCTGCAATTTCTAATGGATTGGGGCGGCGGTGATTCGTATATCAAAAATTGTAATAGATTAGGTATATATATTTAAGTTTGTTTATTTGTTTAGTCACTTACACAGAAAAAATGTTTTTACTAACACAATAATATGAGCCTGTAGATAAAGATATTTATGAATATAAAGAGAAACATCTGTCTTACGATTTCGGCGGTTTGTTGCCAATAGTATATTAATATTGATTTATTTCATTTGTTTGGGAAATATACAGTTAATTTCTGCGTAATTAGAAACTAAACAGACAAAACACAAACTAATTATGTGTCCACAAAAAAAAAACAAATACAAAGCACAACTAACTTGAACGAGGGAAAATAAAAGAATGGTATATTATTAAAATGAAAAACTAAAACATAAAACTATTTCTTATCTGCTAGGGTCGCTCTCATTTGCTTCTTACATAAGGGTAAAATATGCTACTAAATGTTTACTATTGAGCAAAAATATACTTTTTTAATCTTTGACAGTTTTTTTAAGTTTTGTACTTATCGGAGAACATTACATTTAAATCCTGGTCTTTTCACCATTCAAAACTATGATATGAAGCCTAAATTAATCAGTGAATTTTGAATTCGACGCTCTAGTGTTTCTAATATAGCGCAAAGTTGTAATCTTATGCCAGGCTCCATGGGATTCCCCCTTGGCCTTTAAAACTTTGTGTGCAAGCAAGCTCGATTATTCAATTCTAATATAAACGCCTCTACATACTGTTGAAGCGCTCATTTTATATAGACTTAGGTATAAACACATCGATATATATTTTGATTCACTGGTATGCGATAATACAACGAAATTATGGCTCTTTATAGTTGGAACAGAGAACGATATATTAAGAAAATTATTATATTTTTTTAGTGAATTTACATAGTCATACACATTATTCCTACATCTTGTTGTAAATATTAATCGTTAATAAATTACTAATTATTGCATGCGTCTAGAAATACATTTTTTAAACTTTATATATATGACACTAGATGTGAATGCAGTTCCTTTATTTAAAATGTTAATTCATTAATTAAATGTAAAAACTGTACTTCATCTATTGAAAACTCTCGCAAAAGTTTTTTATCTATGTAATGACTTTAAAAAGTTCATTGGGCCGGAGAAATAGATTTAAAGATTGTATATTACTTGTTATACAAAAATCTTCTGAAACTCACTTGGTTATAGGTTAGTTTGACTTGCAAGTTTATAAATATGTCTTTAGGTAAATACACTAACTCATTCCTTTTATTGTATGAATTATGGAGGGGGTGAAGTAGTGAAGGAAGGGTGCAGTTGAGGGGGGGAGATATTTAACAACAGACAACCCTCCCGCATGAACTCGAGTCGTAACCGAATTATGCGATCCTTGAACTCGAATAACCTTTACGTAGAACAACGCCAATGATTCACTCTGCCAAATAACAAGCACATACGTTGTTTGCCGATTACGTTTGGCTGCGTATGAAAATTATTCCGTTTACCATTTTGGCTATCCTTTGCCAGATGCGGAAAGCTTCGAATTGGACTAATTACTGACTTAACAAATACGCGCTGCCATGCAAATATGCATTCCGGTAAAGGCGCTGTACAACCAAACAAACATAAAGCTAGTGCTAGGACAAAAGCATTCTTTCTCGAAATTTATAGTAATAACGATAGATAGATTTTAGCGTTTCATTTTTGCAAACGTCGAACTATTAACGAAATACTGCTTTACGTCTGTTTAGACTAAAGGAATTTTGAATAAGCATTCGTTTGTTTGATGTAACTCGAGCCTAAGCTCTGTGTAGAAGGAATCTATACTTAAAACTTACGATAGTATCGCGGTATGTGTTCTACATTGTCTTACAAGTTCGTAATACTCGTAATTTAAACTTATATAGTAAGTGAACTACACAATTATAATAAAACAACCAAAAATAACTTTAAGCCTAAAAATACTTTAATTGAGTTGAGCATATGTAATAAGTTATCACAAACAACCTTGGACTTTTTTTACATAAATTCAACGTATAAAGAACTGTATTGAAATACGACAAGCAGTTGGCATTCTCACAATAATCCTGTAATACAGTTAAAAAATCTCTTTTCCATAACCTACATATTGGAAAATATTAAATTTTAAACCCCAAATTTCACGATCAGGGCTCCCGATGGGATGCGAAATTTAATACTTATAAATTTGCTGCTTTGCAATCGTCCACACACAGCCCTGATGTGCTCTAAAAGGCCTTATTATGCCTACCTCAAAATCATTTTGATACAAATGGATTTTAGGTTTAGGACAATTTTGAAGACTATATATAGCCCGGAGTAGTTAAAGAAACACATTTAAATGATTCGGTTTAGGCGACTTCCATAAAAAATAACTACATTTAAACATTTTTTTACCTTATATACCCTTTCTGGCCAGATAGTACCATTACTCATTCGAAGGGTCTGGGGATTGATTCACTAATCTATCAAAATTTGGACTGCTAACTGGAAGTTGCTCGTGTCAGGTAACTGATGGATAATCCCCCATCCGATTTAAATACATTGCCCAATAACATATGGTGAAATGGCAGTTAAATGTTTATGTGAACATAATAAAAACCAAAAAAGGGTTTTCTCTATATTAAAACCGCTCGGAACATTGCCAACATTCTGCATAATATAAAATGCATCGTCCAGTTATAAACAGTACTGATTCAATTTACATTAAGTTATTTGTGGTATTTTTTCAGAAAATTATGATACGTTTGTCATTTTACTGGAGAGAAACTGGGTATATTACTAGTAAATAACTAAGAACGGTGAGTTATAATATAAAAAACCTGCATAAACTTACGCAAGTGTTACCATTGAATCCGTAATTGTGTAAATGTGAGAAGCCGCAGTTAATAGCTAGAGAAAAATATGTGGATTTCCAACAAGGATAAAGCTTAGATAGTCATCAAGATTTAAACGAGAGTTTAGAGGAAAGTAACTAAGATGTATACATTTTTCGATCCGTCGACCACTGAAACTGTTATTTTTATTTCATCAGTATTGCAAAAAAAAATAATATTGTTATAAAATTACTAACTCCTCCCACCTGATATGAAAACAATTGTTTATTGGATCGAACTGTCAATGCATATAGCATGCGTGCATCAAACTGAAAACAAAAAAAAGTTTATCTATCTTGGAAATCGGTAGCACACAGACAAATTATATATACAAAGCATATTACGGGATAGCGTAGAAATTTGGGGAAATCCATTATATATCAGATCATATTGTCAATATAACGATACTTGAATTCCCCTGAACACAGGAATTTTGTATCTAAAAATATATATTGCTATTAAACTATATAGAATATTATATAAAAATAGTTTCACTATTAAAACCACCTAACAAAGTTATATCACGTACAAAGAAATGTTTATCTAGCTAGTTTATGTGAACAATTTCGAAATAAAATATACTTAATCACTCATACTCAA
The DNA here is from genome assembly GCA_015832385.1 of Elymnias hypermnestra. Lineage (NCBI taxonomy): Eukaryota > Metazoa > Arthropoda > Insecta > Lepidoptera > Nymphalidae > Elymnias > Elymnias hypermnestra. The sequence continues at coordinate 203,199 of JACTOM010000013.1, read as the reverse complement.
ACCAACGAAATATACACAAAAACATTTATAAAAATCGGACAAGCTTGTTCGGGGGAGTTCGATTATAAACACTGTGACACGAGATTTTTTTATATTAAACATGAAAGTCTACGATTAAAAATTTTATTTTGTTCAAATATAATCAAGATTTTTGACGGCTTCGATGGCGTAGCAAAATGCTGTATACTGCATTTCCAATTTCCAAATCGTCCCAGCTTACTGTGCTTCCATCTTAGACTGTATCACCATTATCCATCAAGTGAGATTGTGGTCAAGAATTTAAAAAAGGTGCTATATTGGTTAAAAAGCGTGTATCTAGGCAGATTATGTTTGCACGACTAAACTATAACATGCCATCAAACCGGAAGACTGAAACCATTACGAATGATTTACAGTTCTTGTTCCGCTTTTAAGCTTCGTTGATACTGTGGTGGTGCACAGTTGAACTTTCCGGTATTCACAAAAACCATCGATATATGGCATATGAAAAAAATGGTGTGCTATATGAAACCACGTTGCAAGAGTATTTAAATTTGTAAGAATGAGAATACTTATTTGATAGAGATATGAGAATACTTATTTAATGAGAATAAGTATTAGACGGTCTGCTGATGTGAGCCATGGGCGTTGCCATATTAGCTTTGGCTCTACCGAGCACCTTTCATTTCACAAGTACTCCGCGGCCGGCTGTAATGCGACATGCTATAAATGGACGAAAAATTTGAGACTGGCTTTTGAAGTATAACCGGAAGGTGTGGTTAACGCAGAAGCTCCACCGTGATGAGGAGCCTGTGGAAAGGCGTCGTGGGGACTTCGGCCTTAAGGGCGCCTCCTGTGAGGCTCGGACCTCGGTATAGAACAACGTTGCTGCGTACTAAAAAGGGATAAAGGGACAGTTGCTTAGTTTCGACCTGGTAGTTTTAAGTAGATGACTTTCGTTAGTTGTTACATATGCAACGATATATGAAAACTGTATTACCATACAAAGCAAAGTCGTTTCAATCATATTAATAACCGCTACATTAAACTGATACAATTGAAGTATAATATGCGGTGAATATTTACATATCAGCGGTAGGCTGTCAAGTTCAGTTCAAACGCAATATTCAATTTGAACCTAACTAATATATAACAACATTCGTTAATTGCAGTTCGTTACCGCGATACTGCGGTTGCGGCTCACAGTCGTGTTATCGCAAACAAAAAGCCTGTTAGTCCGTAACGAGTCTCTTTAAGTACACAAGGCGTATTAAACTGTTTATAATTCTCATTCACGTTTTAATCGAGTTTAAATTCAGTGCTATTTTGTTTGGCGAATTAATTAAACGTCACAATTTGCGCTATTTATTTAATAGTCGCGAGGAAAACACTCCACATATTTATTTAACGTAACAAGGTAATGAATGAATATATTGATAAATTGTATTGAAAATGTCATGGTATAATATTTTTAATGATACCTTCTCATGTTAATTTACAATATCAACAGCAAAATTCAATTAAAATGTTAGAGTATGATGGTTTTGACATAGTTTTATTTGATATTTAAAGACAACATTAAATTATATAAATATATGTTTGTATCTTCCACGAAATATTTTGTTGCGCATTCCTTACTATAGTTATTAACTTTTCGTAGTTTATCGACTTATTGACTATTTACCCGTTAAATCAGTCAATATCATGTCTGTCTTTTTCGTGACGTTATTTATTCACCGTCAAAAAGACTACATAATTTATTCTTACGCTAAAAGCGTTCTAAATATAACATCGATTTTAATGGACAAGAATAATAGTTATTTCTGTAACTATAATAGAAAACTCACTGGATTGCAACGAAGTCGTATATCTGACACAAAGAAACATTTACTGCGAGTCGCTTTAACATCGTGTTGAATGAAACTTTCAATAGAGCCTGGCTCCAGCCAACGGTTGTGCGGCTTTCCCCTATACGCCACGAAACTTTTCTGAGCTGGTCTCAATTAACCGTTTTATTAAACCAATAGCTAAACTCTTCATTTAAATTGTTTGGAATACTGAATCACTGAACTTTTGTTTTTAAATTCGTAGCACTATTTCACACTCCTTATAATATAAATCATGATCACATTTTCAATTGCTAATGAAATACTTTTTTATTTATCCATTTACGCTGTCGTCGTCGTAGAGCGACAACAGCAACAGGCAAAGGGATAACAGAAGATGCTGGCGAAGAATGGGGACATTATCCGTGTACGCCGCGTACAGGTTTGGTGCTAAGCAGCTTCCCTCACGGATTGGGCGGGATTGCGATTTCGCTTCTTCCATGCCGACGTAGAAGCGTGACGGTAGTAAAGTGCTCGGCAACATCCCCTGGAGGCCGGTATACCAGACGCGGTCAAAAGCCTTCGCTATGTCTAAGAACACACCGATAGTGCATTTGTTGTGGTTCATCTCACTAGCAATGTGGTGTAGTATCTTTCATTGCTGTGAAATCCGAACTGTTTGAAGCTTGGTAGTACTTTTCGCAATAATAGATTCTCAAACGGATTGACTACGTTTGCTAGTAGCGCAAATTTGACGATAGATTCCTAGACATCTCCAGTCCTTAACTGTTATGGGGAGGGTGATCAATTTCCCCAACTTTCAAGTCGACGGGAGTGTGTGTCCTGTACGGAAAATTCCATTGAGGAGCCTCGTGTGCGCTACGATGCACTTCTTGGGCAGCTGCTGTAATACGGTGATGGGAACTCCATGGTAGTCGGAGCAGGAGTGTTCCGTAGCTCAAAGGGGGAAATGTATTATATACGCCCTAAATAAGTTAATCACCTTATTTCGTGTCCGGATATATTTATACAAATGAATTTACAATAAATTCATTTCAAACCACTTCAAAGGCTTTAATATTGTATACATTTCACTTGTCATAAATGGATTTTAATTATTGAATAATGATTTTCATTTGAAATTGCGGTCATTCCGAAATTGGCTTTTAATAATGAATTCATTTGTCATAAAACAAGGATTAACAGATTTATATTGCGTATCTTGTTTAAATATTTATATATTTAATAATTTAGGTATTTTATAATAAAGAAATACAAAAATAAAATGAACCTATTTTGTAGTAAGTCAAAATGGTAACAATTCAAGATAAAGTTAAGTTCAGTAATAATTAGCAGCAAATATATATACATTTCTCAGTTAATTAATATTACTGAAATGATCAAAATTATTTTATTTATGCTCCCACAAGCCATACCAGAGACCAGAACTGCATCTCTCGATTGTTACCCGAGAGCCCACAAAGGCTTATGTAGAAGGCGCCTCGTTCATTGTCCACAAGTTCTCTTTGTATGGTACTCCTGATTTGATATAATCTCTTATTCTCTGATTTAAATGGAAGTCGAAATGAAAATCGTGTAATGGATTAGTATTTTTAATTTTTGGTAGCCTTAATATATTCGTTTAATTTGCTTTAATATATTATCATGTGATGACCTTTTGTACATGCGGCAAAACATATGCGAATTCATAGATAGACGACCCTGAATTGAACGTCTTGTATGAACAATAATGCGTTTAGTCGCTTCACTATATTTTAGAAATTGTTTTTATTACTGCGGGGTGACAAATATTATTTTCGGCCCCTGTATTCAGGACAAAAGCACCTCTTTCTCTTCCAAGCAGATTTTACTGGCATGCGCCTATCTCACTTTTTCTCCCGGTAACCTAGCACGACTAGTTTATCTATATAGATTAAAACACGAGACGATAGTACATTTTTTTAATTGTTTGAAAATTCAGATAGAAGAGGCCATACTTATTATCCTAGTTTAAGAAAAAAATGTATACGCAACATGATAGAAAATAGGACATCCTCGCCCAGGGTTTTCAACAACCTCGTCTATTCCTCGAATATACCTAAATTACAGTACCGTTTATCAGACGCTTAAGTCGCTGACAGCAGAATCCAAACTTGACGATTTCTTGGTTCAAAAAAGTTATATAATGAGATTTTATTCTGTATTTATAGTATATATAAGTTTTTGTATTTAAAGTGTAACTGAGTACAGAAAAGTACATAAATCCAACATACATTTCAAAAAACCCCAAAATCGGTAGAGCAGTTTCGGATTTCATCACTGTCAAACACTAGCTGGGGATTTTTTTATAAATATAGATAGATATGAAAACATTTTGTTTATATTTTTAAGACATTTCTTACGTATCTGTCACCTTGACCATAGCTGTTTGATAATATCCCTCTTATCCGCTGACCGTGACTTTAAACCTCTTTCACATTATCCAATAAATGTTGAGATGTAAAAAAATGGATCTAAAGATCTATTATAATAAAAAAAATGACGGCTTATTAACGTCCCACTGCTCTCTCATTTGAAACAGGAAGGTTTTTGGAGCTTATACCCACCGCACTCTAATGCAGATGGGGTATACATTCCTTACGGTCTCACTGGCGCAGTGGTTCGAGTACTCGCTTAACAGAGATCCCGGGTTCTATTCCCAACAAATTTAAGAAATTGAAATTTTTAATTTGTATGAGGGTGAACTATCGGAAGGCTTCGGTCGGTCGGCTAATTACTACTTTAAAAGCAAGGACGTTCCACATAGCAACGTCATGTTACGGTACGATGCTGCTTGGAAACCATAACAGGTATATTGCCTTTTAACAACTTGTCGCGCTTCTATCTTAGACTTTACCCTCACTTTCCATGTGAGCATTCCGTCAAGCGATTAAAAAATAGGAGTTGGAGGTAGAAGGAAGAAAATTACTTTTGAAACTATTCCCAAATCTATCATTACTCTGGAGTTCAATAGCAAACACTGTCGCGTGAGATTTTTATATATTAGATATTAACTAAAATCTCCGACCTCCGTCTGCGTGGAATGTTTTTTGGGTTGCATTTTCATTAATTTAGGCAAATTATTTTACAAATAGGAAACATACATAACATACAAAGAGCTTATAATCCTTTTTCAGGCTCTAGATTAACGGTGTACCAAATTTCATTTATGTTTGTTAGGTAGTGGTTATGGTGTGAAAGCGTGACCGAGTTACCTTCCCATTTTCAATATTATACCTATTTGTAAGTATTATTACTTTACACCATATTTATTATTGCACTACGATCGTAAGAACTTCCCTCTGAGATGGTCGTGTTCATGAGGCAGTGGCATTTAAAGAAATCATATGGAATGGCACATGATCAGGCAAGAAATGTAAATCAATAATCTTTTCAGTATATTTCTGACCAAGTTTTACATGCCATAAAAGATATAGTTTGTAAATGTGAAGTTTGAATTATTATTAAATGACCTCTACTTGGCAAAAGGAATATTCCTACCAGATTTCAAGTGTCTACGCCTATCGTCGTCGTCGTCGTCGTCGTCGTCGTCGCTTCTACCGATGAGCGTCTACTGCTGGACATAGGTCTCACGTAATGACGTCCACAACGCCCGATTTTGCGCCGCCTGGCTCAAGCGGCTACCGGCGACCATGTTTATGTCGTCGGTCCACCTTGTGTAGGGGGTCTCCATACACTGCGCCGCCCGGTGCGGAGTCGCCACTCCAGCACCTTCGGGCCCCAACGTCCATCGGTCCGTCGGACTATGTGCCCCGCCCATTGCCACTTCAGGTTCGCGATTCGTAGGGCTATGTCGGTGACTTTGGTTCTGCTACGGATCTCCTCATTTCTGATTTGATCGCGTAGAGAAACTCCGAGCATAGCCCTCTCCATCGCACGCTGAGTGACTCTGAGCTTTCGAATGAGGCCCATAGTCAGCAACCACGTTTCGGAGCCGTAGGTCATTACTGGCAACACGCACTGTTNTTATATATATATATATATATATATATATATATATATATATATATAATATCTAATCATCCATTTTCTTGCGCTTCTCGACGAAGCTAGCTCAGTGCTTTCTTTTATCAACTTATTCGCAGTTTCTAAGTCACCTCTTAACAGCAAGCAAAATATAGTGTGGTTTTGATTACTTTATACAAACACTTTGAGAAGTGCTCGCGAAATTAAGACCAAGCAATTTCCCGGTTGTTGATTCGTCTTTTCATGTCTCTTGAAAGCAATTTGAAACGAGAAATATACTGCTCCTCACAACGTGACTTTTTTGATCTAAGTTAGATCACATTTGTTTTTTTTTGTCGTATTCCGGATCGGTACAATCAAAATATTCTTTATGCAAATAATTCGATAGCTAAGCCCAAGCTGAACAAGGTACTTTGAATCGTTAAGTTTGTCCGTTATAAATAAATCTTTTTTTTATAGCTGACTGTAGAGCAATTCACTGTGATCTCACCTAAGTGATAGTAAGTGATGATACAGTCTAAGATGGAAACGCGGTAATCTGGTTAGAGGCGATCTACACAGCATCGTACCGGGATACAAATCTCTTTGTTTGCCGATACGTCTCTGCTGGTAGGGTGGTAAATAGCCACGGTCGAAGCCTCCCAACGGTCCAGACTCAGTCTAATTAGACAATACAATTTTCTAAATTCGCCTTATTGGGGATCGAACTGCTAGTAAAGCCAGTACTTCCATCAATGCGCCAGCGTGGCCGTCAAGTTACTCTTTGCTTCAACATTATCGGATACCCCGTGATGAGTGAATCAGTGCGTTAAAATATAATTATAAACAATTCTTTATAAATTAGAACTAGCTATATCTGACGGTGTCGCGTAACCCCCGATCCTATAGATATTGGACTGAATTATCAATTTAAACCAACATTGAATCCATCTGAACACATACAAAAATCAACAAAACCATTTCAGATCCTTAAGGGTTCATTCATTCATAATGTATATAATGTTATACTTAGATAAAAAATGAATAAATAAAAGGCACCTTTCCTTTTTTCAAATACCTTTACACTTGAAAGAACGAAATTACATACGTTTAAAGGGTACGATATATATATTTGTGGCATTTGTGGATATACGAGCTGTATCGTACAATACTGTTCAATTTCAATTGCATACAAGTGCTTACATGAATCTAATCTTATAGATAAGTACACATACTACTGCTAGGCTAACCGCAGCAAACCTATTATACCCTATAACAATCGATGTGATTAGCTAAATTAAGAGGCTCATTGAATATTAATAGCTAACAAGATTGCTCATTTCCTTCGATTAATTGGACGTATTCGTTGTAATGAGCTGTGATGGCGCAATGGATTAAAACGAGGAAAGAAAAATGTCTAGCATAATTTATGTTTAGATCTTTACGTCACAATTAGAAAAAATTACGACAATATTTAAATTCTACATATAAGATGAATTCAAATTAAATTATGTTATAGAATTTAATATAATGTAAGTCAAAGAAGTTTTACCTCCTTACCCTTTTTTAAAAAGAATCGCTTTGAAACTTGTATTGACAGTTTTATCGAATAGACTAATATTATAAAGGGGAAATATTTGTGTTTCTGTATGTATGTTTGTGTTTTTGGCCATTAGCAAGCTGTATTTTCGCTGAGCGACATCAGCTATATTACTTTCTCGAAAAATATGGATCACTAATAAAAATGCATTAACTCAAGGTGTGGAAATATTAGTTAAAAAAATTTTGTCATCGCGTGCACTGCGATGATAAACTATTGATGATAGAACAAAAAAGTGTTCTTCAATATTATAGAACGTACTACCAACGGTACGGTATATCTAAGTAAGTAAGTCCGTGACACCATATGTCCAACTACTGTAGTTATGCCACTATAACTACTTTTTGCATTTTAAAAGTCAATATAAGTGCCAACAATAATCAAACCATGTCAGTCATACCTCTATATTTAATCCTTATCCTATTTAATGAGCTTTTATTTTAATAAAATACCTTCAATACCTGTAAGAAACTTTTTAAATGTAAAAAATCAGACATTCCATTCAAAAGGTATTACGAATTTAACAATGTCAATCTAAAGAAAATTATGTATCCAGAGTGTCAAATGTTGTGTATAGGGAAGTTCTGAGACAGTAAAGTATTACCACGAAATTTTTGTTTTTATTTTTAACAGTTTATAATAATCAAACTAAAAATTACTGGACCGATTTAAAAAAAATATTTCTATACCTGTAGAGTATTTTTAAATTTACTAATGTCGGACAAAAATGTATTAGTTAGATATATATTCGTTGTAAAATAAAATCTGTATATTGATTACATAATCAATGTGAGTGTGTATTTAATAATATGAAAGGATGTAATTAAAACTAAGTGAGATAAAACTTTTATTTTAACAAACACTTTTATAGCACCAGTTAGAACAATTTTCACTGCCATCATATGTTCATGAAAGCTTTATTGTTGCATCAGATAATACGTGTTTTTCTTCAATTTAAACCAATTATATTTCTGTTCAATACAATATAATTCCAGGAAAGATTCTATAAGCATTGAAAATTTCTTCGATTCAAACCGATTATATATTTTTTCAATACAATATATTCTAACATAGATTCCATAAGCTTTGACTTCCGTTCATTATGTAAAAGGCTAAGACGATCTTTAGTCTGTAATTTGCTCGAAGGTTCTTGGTTATAATATGGATAAGAGACTTATATCGATTGATGTTATATCGATGTAGAAATAAATCTACTTAAAAAAGCGTAACTCTTTATCGACAAAGATTTAATACTTACTAATAATCTTTCCATTAATAGGTTGGGATAGAGTTACTAATAATCTTCTAAAAAATTGCAAAACAAATCTAATTCTAACACTGACATGCATTTGTAACTTCAAGATGGTATTTCTGCTGTCACAGCTGCCATCGAGATGGAAATTTTCTTATAGCATTAAAGAAATCTGAAATAAGACTTGCGAAGACAAAGGTAATCTATCTAAACCCCGATTTCTATCTTGCCCTCGCTTTCAAGAATTTTAGAAAGGAATAATCTTTATGTAACAATCAATTTGGATTTCTAAGAGGAAAGTCTACAAATGATGTTGTATATGCTTAACTTATTTATATTGATATATAGATGATGGATAAAATTGTTTATGTATTTTTCTTAGACCTTTGACACCGTTAACACGCCTCTTATGCTTAAGAAATTATAAATGATCCATATCGGAGATCTTTTAAGACTTTTTAAAGATCTTTATGAAACATAACAATGCGTGAGGTTGGAGACCTATTGTAGTAGTGGTCTACAAATTACTCATGGACTTTAACAGATCTAAATTTCTCTCTTACCGACGCTCTTAGACCCATATTATAAATCTCTCGAACGTACCTTTCCTGCAGTACAAATATTGTATCTATATCAGCAGCATTATCCCAAAGTAGAATGCTATATGATATAATTCTGTTAAAATAGCTGATATATACCACTCTGGCAATTTCACCTTCTGTCGTCTAATACCTGCATATATATAGCCTGGAGCAGCGTGGTGGGTCTATAAACTAAGACACTGTCCTCTGTTAGTAAGAAGGCCTGTTCTCCAGCACCGGGTCCTTAATAGGCTGCTTTTTGCCTTTTACCTTTTTTAATAAAGTTATGTATTGCCAATTGAACATTGGGGCATTGTTTGTTACATCACAGAGACCTGAAAACAGTTGTAAAACGAAAGCTACCGTTAGTCACAACAACTCATAATTGGGCTTAGCTCAAACCCGTAAACTACCGAGTTTTCACAAAATACCAGCGTGAATTAGCAACATTTTTGGGCAGCTATTCACAGAGCGAGTGAGGGATTCAGAATTCTGAAAATCCGCCAATGCATTTGTAGTCTCACTGGTTCTGCAAATGTCTATGGACGACGGAATTGTGTTACCGTTAGGTATGCTCGTTTACTGATTCATTGTGAATTGTGAATTGTCAGATTTCAAACGAGATATGATAAATTTTCCAGTACAAGTCGATAGATCTAAGAGTTAAAAAATTTCTCACCGGGAACTTTAAATCTTAATATTATAAAATAACTAGCAATATCTTATGGCAATTAATAATGGGGATTAGCGCTAGTAGAATGGAAAATACTTTACGACCTCTTCTCTGACCTATTAAACGTACAGAAAAAGAATAATATAAATCGGTCAAGCTGTTTCTGAGTAGTTGCGTAACGAACACTGTAAGACAATATTATAATAATACGTAAGATGTTAAAGCCTGCTACATTGTAAACAAAAAATCCTGTGAGCTAAATGGAAACAAACCAGGTTTATACATATTAATTGTCTACAAATATTTAAATGTGTTAAGTTCGCCGTCCGTTTGCTTCGCTTCGCTAAACTGTACTCAGTAAAAACAAGCAATAGAAAATCAAGCACGAACTTCTTAAATTCATTATGTAGAAAAAAAAAATTAAAACATTAACATAAGTTATCAATAGATGGCTCTATGATTTTTAAAATTACCTAGGTTGCCTTTTACGAATATTTAAAAATTAATATTTATATATTTCTTTTAATATTATAAATTGCTATATTTTACATACCGGCATATCAATAGTCAGATCTCTAAATCGCAAAAACGTGATTTGCGTCACTTTAATGCCGAGCGTATACGAGATACCATGGCACGCAACAAAGGCACTAAAGTGTTCGCAAAAGATCTGTCTATCGGTCAGAGCCAGTTAACGCTTTTTTTTTTTTTTTTTTTTTTTTTTTT
>JACTOM010000013.1:0-190380 GCA_015832385.1 Elymnias hypermnestra | reverse complement strand
AAACTGTTCTCGAGGGTCATCACGAATCGTCTCGCTCGCAAGTTTGACGACTTCCAGCCTCCCGAACAAGCCGGATTCCGAAAAGGCTTTAGTACCATAGACCACATCTTTACGCTGCGGCAGATTATACAGAAGACCGAGGAGTATAATCGGCCACTTTGCTTGGCGTTCGTGGACTATGAGAAAGCCTTCGATTCGGTGGAAACATGGGCCGTGTTGAGATCTTTGCAGAGATGCCGAATTGACCACCGGTACATACACGTGTTGAAGTGTTTGTACGAAAACGCCACTATGTCAGTCCGTATACAGGACCAAAGCACAGAGTCTATCCAACTGCAGCGTGGAGTGCGACAGGGAGATGTAATCTCCCCGAAGCTCTTTACTGCGGCGTTGGAGGACCTGTTTAAGCTTATGGAGTGGAACGGATTGGGCATCAACATCAACGGCGAGTACATCACTCATCTACGGTTTGCCGACGACGTGGTCATTATAGCAGAGACTCTGGAAGATCTCAATGCAATGCTCGATGACCTCAGCAGAGCTTCTCGACAGGTGGGCCTAAAAATGAACATGGATAAGACGAAAGTTATGTCCAATATCCATGTTCCGCTCCACCCAGTCATCGTTGAGAACTCAGCACTCGAAATTGTAGACGAATATACATACCTGGGACACATAGTCCAGCTAGGTAAGTCCAATTTCGTAACAAGGAGGTCAACCGCCAATCCAACTCGGTTGGGCAGCGTTCGGGAAACTACGGCAGATATTTTCGTCCGATACCCCTCTGTGCCTGAAGACAAAGCTCTTCGAACAGTGCGTGTTGCCAGTGGTGACCTACGGCTCCGAAACGTGGTCGCTGACTATGAGCCTCATACGAAAGCTCAGAGTCGCCTAGCGTGCGATGTAGAGGGCTATGCTCGAAGTTTCTCTACGTGATCACATCAGAAATGAGAAGATCCGTAGCAGAACCGAAATCACCGATATAACCCTACGAATCGGGAACCTAAAGTGCCAATGGGCTGTACACATAGGCCGACGGACCGATGGACGTTGGGGCCCGAAGGTGCTGGAGTGGCGACCCCGCACCGGGCGGCGCAGTGTAGGGAGACCCCCGACAAGGTGAACCGATGACATAAAGAGGGTTGCCGTTAGCCGCTGGAGCCAGGCGGCGCAAGATCGGGCTTTACGTGAGACCTTTGTCCAGCAGTGGACGTCCATCGGTTGAAGCGACGACGACGACGATATTTTACATATATTATAGTAGTACATAATTGTATAATAATTTATTGTAATAAATTATGTAAACTTGATACTGTGTGCAATAAAGAATGTTCTACCTGTCTAGGTTGATAAATAATCATCGACACTACAAAAATGTCGAAATATCAAATAAATCCGTACGGGGCATCAATAGGGAGTATGAATTTTAGAAATTGGAGAAACGAAATGTACAGAACAGAAGTTTTTGATTTATTGCCTTTTTCTCATTTGCCAGCTTGACAAATTTTCATTAGAGACCGGATATCCAGACATTCCGACATAAATCCCTGCGTTTCTCCTGTGTCAGTTTATTGCAGTGCCGTAGGCGGTCCATAATTCACCGGCGTCAACCGCCGCAGTTGCTTTACACATTCATGTGTACGTAGACGAACCCCATGCTTGAAAACTATTTATTTATTAATAAAAAAAGTAATAGATGATAGATCATATGCTTTATTGCGTACAAAGAAATATACACTTTTTTCAACATTTAACTGTAGTAGTAGATGGAGTTAAAGTAGTAGATCTCTTCTAGACACATTTTTCACCCCCACGATGATTTTAATCTACTATGTAGTAATTTGGCCACAAGTCGTTACTTTTATGTTACTCGTAGATCTTTATTGAGCGGTTTATAAATATTGTGCATCACTCTTTTAAACAAAATAATAAAAAAAGAGTAACTAGAACTTTGAAAATTATTTTCAACACGCAGTAAGTAAAACAGCAGAGTTATTTTTTCGTGATACGTCGATGTTTGTTTACATGCACCTTTTTGATGTTATCACTTTTATTTTCACTATACACGGTGCAGTGTGATAAATATTTGGGCTATTTCAATTAGTTTTAATTTTTATTGCTGACAGGATGCTGCCAGCGCTTAATTATAATAGCACTTGATGGTAAGTGATACCACAGTCTAAGATGGAAACGCGGTGACCTGGTAAAAGATAATTTGTCTTTCTACACGTACGCAATATTTCAGCTTGACGGTACGTCTGTACAGTGATAAGTTGCCACTAACGAACCCACTCAACGGTTCTGAATCAAATTAGAAAATCCAATTCTAAAATTTTTCACGCCTCGTATTAATCCCAGGCCATCAAAGCCGTCAAGTCGTTTTTGGCAGGTGACATCCAAATGTAAGCTTATAATTTCCATATATATATTAACGCTCTGGCCACTGGACGGTTATAAGCAAAATCAAAAAATGAATTGTATGTACGACGTCTAGTTGCTTCTTATAAACGCTCAAATTTATTTGTCACTCTATTAACCTGCTATTACTTAAATGGAGGTACCAATTAAGGCATAAATTATAAACTCCGAACGCTATAAGTTTCGTTTATAGTTTCCAATGTTGATATTATAAATATAAGCAAGTAATTAATACTAGTTATGATAAGGCAGGGACTTAACGAAGACATTTAAAATCCATCGCAACTAAATAAAATTAAAAATCGTCTGTTCTTTACATTAATAAGGAAGAATATAAGTGGAAGGAAACTCACGGCCACTTTGGGGTCGATAAGGGATTGAAACAATAATCTGTACTCTGCTAAGCAGCTTACTGTTTATTAATTATTCCGATTTGCGTTTTTTATATATTAATAAGTAAATACGAGAGTCTGTCTGTTTACTAATTGATTTCTCTTCTTTATTCGATTGAGACACACATACAATACAACCAAACCTTGCGGAATTACTATATAAACTGATTTTATAAAAACAAAATTGGTAAATAGCCTTAAAACTATTCAACCTATATGCGATTCTGAACCACTAAATTGACACAATCATTATTAGTGATTGACTTAAAACTTAGCTAAGTAATTCTTTTCGCAATGTTACTACAATCATGCTTATACCCTCGGAATCGGGAATTACATGGATGACAATGCGGGGAACAGCTATGTTGTATAACATACCAAAATTGTTGACGTCGATACCAGTCGATGTATCCCAAACTGCATTAGAAAGGGAATAACGCGTAGATGATTTTCCACTAATAATTACCTTCGTAATTTAGCAAAATGACTCCTTACACAATGAATGCTTAAGTGTATATATATACCCACTACATCGAGATATACGCGGATGACACCACAGGGAAATGCTAGTTAGATTCAATATTACATAATGTTTACAGATTATGCATGTTCTAAAAAAAATAATAAGCTGAATAATAATTTTTATGATTCCCACTTCTCTCTGCGAAACAATGAATACAAAAATTCATTTTACAATCACAACAATGACTGCTTACACACAATGGAAACCTTTTTATCGTTGTCTCAGACATAGACAAGAAAATTAGTTTATATATGATATTCTGGGCATTATTATGTTAGTACTAGTTACTCACCGTGGTGCCACTCGCACAATTTCTAAGAAAATCCGTGCTGGGTATCTTTTTTTTTGACGTTGAGAAATGCCTTTACGTTTTCCAGGTTGTGGGACTCTTAACACGTCAGTATACCTACTAAAACTCAGAAGAACCTTCGACATCGTTGGTTGGAAAATCAGAAGTTCGTTCGTCATCACATTAACTGCCAGTCAAACTCTTGTCAAGGTCTTCTAACATCATTGCAGAGTATATTATTACATTCAGACCCTTGTAGTCGACAATCGTGAGAATAACAAGGATATTGACACAATGAGACAGCTACAAAAGCCATTTTTCATTGTTATTAATTTTATACTTAAAAATTACAGGAAAACTTAAACAGCACTTTAAAAAGCAATTTCTTAACAGTTAACCTTTGGGTGAAAGAAACTGTAAGTGAAAGAAAGCAGGTGGCGCGAAAAAACAAGAAAATCAATTAAAAAGTACTCAATATGACTATGTAAAATACATAAAGTAATAATAAATTAAACAATCATATTGAACTATTTGAATATGTCAATATAATTGTTTAATTATATGTATAAATGAAATAATTATTAAACAACATAGTGTTTATCCTTGTATCCTAATCACAACATTCTTTACTGCCCCTCCAGTCAAGATGACATTCTAAGTACGATAACGCTAGGAACGACTAGAATACTACAATATTATCATGTGATCACGTGACACGATACGATGCGTCATTCTCATACACTTTTTAAGCGATCTACTTGCGTTAGCATACTTAGAATGTCAATTGCTCTGTCTATAGTTTTGTTGGACATTAGTTTGAGCTAAATATAAACATACGTTAACGCATTCAGTCAATCTTTGTCAATTTTACATTAAAAATATTATATCATCAAAAGCACTCCCTTTCTGATGTTTCACGCCACTATCTTATTTTTTTCTTTCATAACAACCTTCTCCTGACAATAACAAACGCAAAAAAAAGAATTCCCGAAATTAGTCCATCCTTTCAGACGTGATGTCGTGACAAAAGGAAATAGAGACTCATTTCTATATATTAAGATTAGTATTTCATGCTTATTAGTATTTATTATATAAGTCATTGCGGCGTATGATGCCACCGCGTCACTTTTACAGATTAGATTATGATCTTTAGTCGTTAAAAATATAGACATTTGTGCTAAATATATTAACCCATAAAGCAAAGTGCAAACAAGAAAAGCGGCTTGAGTTTTACGATGTAGTACCTTGTAAATAACAGCAAGACGTTGGTCTTTCCATTTCAATTTTAACATGATACAACTAGGAAACGAGACAAGATTACAATAAATGGATAACATAAATTCAAATAATATATATATATTTTTTTTCTTTTCCACACTCTAATTCTAATGTACGTCTGATGTTGGTACTCCAGAACGACTTAAAATCTAAATTTACGAGGGTTGCTTCGCGCCCTGATCCTGATGGGAGCGGGAACTACCCGGGTAACATCGCAAGGAATATTATTATATATTTTTATGTAATAGTTCATAAAATTTTCTTAAGACTCCTAATCAGTAGCTCGTTAAAATAAGACTTTTTGATTGGCTTAAGCTCTACTCGACGATATTAAGTATATTGAAAGGATTTTTATCTTAAAAAAAATCCAATATTTAAAAAAGCTGATAGAATTAACGAGATAAAAGCTAATTGAAATCAGCGAGGAGACTATCGTTATAAAAATTTAATTAAGCCCGATTAGTTTTATCCCCTTTTACCTTTATAGATAACTAGAATAGTTAAAATGGATTGAATAGTAAAGAGTTGGAAATAAAGTTTTATGAAGCACTCGGTAGACATGTGTACCAAGTTTGTAAATTTAAATCAAGCAAACTAAATTTTAATTTATTATTTATTTACTAACATATTATTGAATTACATTTAAAAAAATCAACTGTGTTTTTGAACGATTTGTATTTAGGTTATAAATAAATTTATGTAGGAATATAATAACAATATTTGTTTAACAAATTCGAAAAAAAAATCGAGCTAAGGAAAGTATTATATTATAGATATTAATAATGTTAGTTTGTTTATATGCTACTTAGAAATAAAGTCGTTTCTTCGAGCCTATATCCTGATTATTTGCAAGTTACTTAAACATAAGCTAACATGAAATTTGGATGGATTATATTAGTAATAAGACTTTAAATGTATGAACCATTTTTATAAAACCAAACAAAGTGGATATTAAGCTTCAACAATTTAACATTTTCATATAAATAAATATTATTAAATTAAATTAAGTATAACTTGAAAGGTATAATAAAAAGTATGTTATTAAAGACAACCAGTTCCCGCGATGTATCGACAGTTGTTGTCACTTTTCTTTATATTTTTGTTTTCATTCGAGTTGTTTATGTATTTTAATGTCATTGTAGAACAAATAACTATAATTTATTTCCGTTAAATTTCAGATATTTTAATAGCTGTGCTGTTATAAATGGCTTAAATAACATGACTTTGTTATATATATGGATATATAAGTCGTAGGAATTGAAAGGCACTTTAAATATTAGTAATAACTGAAATGCAGTGAATAAGCTATAAGTATTTGATTGTGTCATTGCTTCGCCCGCGCTTGTTAAGATTTCTAAAGACGTCATTCAAACACGTAGAGAACAGGAAATCATTTTCTACGGTCTTTTCATACATGTACTATGAAAGGGGCTGCTTACCGTGAAAACAAGTTGCATCGAGTGCGGTTGACGTGAATGCGACGGGGTCGTGGTTGGACAGCTTTATTGCTGCTTTACACTATCAAATTTATTAGCAGAAAAATATTGTCGTGTATTTATATTGAATTTTTCAATTCGTACAAGCTCACATTGACTTTCTTAACGGTTTCATATCGGTAAAACACATTTACAAACCGCTGGAAGCATCGTCACTGACATACTAATGTCGATTTAAAATAATTTATTAAGCAGCCTGTATTCAGTTTGATTTCGTCAAAGTAAAATTAAATGTCATACAGTTAAAAATAAGACGATTTTTCTACGGGAACCCGATTTTTCAGTCGTTTGTTAAAATTTTTATCGTACACTAATTTTACATATGCTCTGAGTTTTATTTCTTAATTCTTATCTGTTTCTTTTTAAATACTAGTTTACTTATATATTCCCTATGATATTACGATTGACGTCAGAAAGTAGGTAAATTTTCCGACGTATTTCCGAGGCGTAGACAAGTGTATACAATCAGCGAGTTAAATTAGCTTGTAATGATACCACACTAACCATAGAGTCATTATCTGTAATGATAGGAAAAAGAAACTGCACCGGCTAATGCTTCCAGCTGTTAACTGATTTAATGTATACCTCAAAATACCTTTATATATATATATATATGTATATATATATATTCTTTCTGCCGATGTCCCTATAAGACTTTGAAACCCTTAAACCGATACGTCCCAAAGCATATTTTCATTGCAAAAATTAGTGGTTTTAGACCACCGACTGGATTGATTTGAAATTTAATAGTGACTCCTTTCGCAATACACTAAGTAAGGAGATGATCAAAACTCATGGACCTAAAACAAAAACGAAATGAAATAACCAAAGCTAATATCCCCTATATAACTCGGTTATTGGAAGTATTATATTATAATTTGTGTAATCCGTATTTGGCCTTATTTTAAGTATATTAGCTATTCTATGTAACAACTTGATAAAACGCTGTTGGAATATCAATATAAATAAATAAGTACAGGCTTTCCCATATTTCCTCGGAATCAGAAAATACGCGGGTGATACCGTGGGAAGCAGCCAGTTTTTTTTTAAAAGCAATTAAAGATACAGTTCATTAGATTAATGAGTGTACACCTGAAAGTAGTAATACAAACATCGTGGCGGTTTATTTGCTTTAACACATAAGTAAACTTTAAAAAATAAAAATTATTTATTGCGATTCGAAAATATGTACAAACAAGTTGCAAGGGTCCCTGTACTGAGTTTGACATCTGTATTTCTGGGTGCACCGCTCTACCACCATTTCATTACACAAAGAAATAAAAATTCAACATAGGTTAGGTTAATTCAAATTTTTACATTGTTTAAAAGTTCGTGTGAGGATGCCCGCGCTAGTGAAAATGGATGAGTCAGGTTTTTTTTGTTCGGACTGTGTTTAGCTGTTAGTCCTACTGGCTTTTAAAGCGTAACCGGAAGGAGGACGGACTCTTACGGAGGCCGCCACATTTCGAGTGGGAGCCCTGAAAAGGGCTCGCTATCCGGAGAAACGCCGCTCCAAGGGCGTCTCCTGCGAGACCGAGCCTCGGCTTGGAGCGACGTTATAGCAGAAACATCACCTGAAAAGGGAGAATCAGAAGCGCCCCCGGGAACGTGGGTGAAGTCCACGTCCGGGTGACGTCAGAAATCGGGGGACCTGGGTGAGTCAGTGTGTGTGTGTCTGTGCGCGTCGGTGTGAGTGAGTGTGTGTGTGTGCGTGAATACGTGTATGTTTAAGTCTGCCTACCTGAAGTTGTATGTGAATAGAAAAATATACTTAAGGCCATTTTTTATTTTCTACTAAATCGTGGTTGCTAATAAATATTTTGTTTCTGTGTAATTTAATGTGACTAAAAATTGCGTTATTAACCGTATTAATTCTTTCCGCTTCATCGGGTGTATGTTAAATTTGCTTATAAGTTTATTATAAATCATCTGCGATTGAAAACCATACTGTCTTTGCTTAAAAAATATGAAAATCTATGGAATAGCAATTAATATCTCGTAATTTACATTCAAACCCCTCCCTTCTGTAATGCTCAGCCATTGTATTAACTTCGTCATGTTCACGATAAGTTGAAGGCAACTGCCAACCTACAAGTGCAAGAGGGACTGAGCACCCGAAGCCCTCTCCTTTGAGCGAAGGTACAGTAATTATAACTTTGTTCAGATAAGCAGACTTGAAGATTGCAAAATCGCTTCATACTTTTTAGAGATAATTAATGCTTATTTATTATTACCTCAGAGTTTGTATATAGAGGGTTTTTTTTTTATTGCTGACAGATTAGCGTACTGAAATTTCACGTGATGGTAAGTGAGGATATAGTGGGAGATTGAATCTCGGTAACCTGGTACGAGTTAACTTTTATGATTTCTACACAACATCTTGTCAGACTACAATTTTTGCTTTGCCATTGCTAGTAGTTGCTGTTGTTTGGCCGGTTGTTATCTAAGAAGTGAAAAAATTAACACTAAAAATCTGTCATCGCGTGCGCTACGGAAACTATTGATGATAGAACAAAAAAATGTTCTACAGTATTATAAAACGTATTAATATCTAGAAAAAAGTCCGCGATGCCATATGTCCAACTACTGTAGTTATGCCACTATAACTACTTTTTTATATTTTAAACGTTAATAAAAGTGCCGACGATAATCGAACCATATTATTCATATTTAAAAGATATAACGAATTTAAAAATGTCAATTTGAAGAAAAATGTAGCCACCCTTATTACTGGCCCTGGACTGTTGAGTTATCAAATCAAATCAAATCAAAATATCTTTATTCAAGTAGGCCTATTACAGCACTTTTGAATCGTTAAATAATTCTAATGTACCTCTGATGATGAGATTAAAGAACGATTTAAAATCTGAAGTTCGCGTCCTGATCTCAGAAGAGCCCACAACAAATAGCTCATATTCCAAGGATACCAATAATCCCCCTTTGGTTTTATTTTTATCAAGCTAACAATTACTGGTGCGACTAAATAAGTTTTTTCATTTCCTCCTTGAAATCAAGAATCATTTAATACCTGTAGAGTATTTTTAAATTTGCTAATGTCGGACATTCTACGTAATCCTCGCTTCAACCGATGGGCGTCCACTGCTGGACATAGGTCTCACGAAATGACGTCCACAAGACCCGGTCTTGCGCCGCCTGACTCCAGCGGCTACCGGCGACCCTCTTTATATCATCGGTCCACCTTGTGAGGGGTCTGCCTATACTGCGGCGTCCGGTGCGGGGTCGCCACTCCAGCACCTTCAGCCCCCAACGTACATCGGTCCTTCGGACTATGTGCTCCGCCCATTGCCACTTCAGGTTCGCGATTCGTAGAATTATGTCGGTGACTTTGGTTCTACTACGGATCTCTTCATTTTTGATTAGATCACGTAGAGAAACTCCGAGCATAGCCCTCTCCATCGCACGCTGAGTGACTCTGAGCTTCCGCATGAGGCCTATGCGGAAGCTCAGAGTCACCACGTCTACCACGTCTCAGAACCGTGGTAGTATTCTACGTAATAGAAGTTATGAATTAAAAAATGTATTTCTAAGATATTTATTCGTTGGTGCAATAAAACTTTTATATTAACAGTAAAGCTGCCACGAGATCGGTATCGACGTGGGTGTAACCGCGGGGCAAGTAGCGAATAAAGTGTACTACAGTTGTAATCTATGCCATATACCAGGACTGTGTGATCTTTAATTAAAAAACTTAATTATTTAGGTTTAAGAAAGTCAGATATAACTGTATTTTTAACCTTATCAAGAACTTCAACAACACTCGGCAAACTTAGTCTTACACTGTGTTTGAGAGGAATATGAAGTTATAATAGCATCAACGTTCGTACTGAAATACGTTCATGTAATGTAGAATTGCAAACATTTCCAGGCTTTAACTAGTTCCTACGTAGACATCTAATAGAATAAAGTAAAGCCAATTTCTACTCCATCCAGCACAAACTTTTTGAACTTATTACGTAGAAACCTTTAAACCTTTTATGTGTGCTTTCTATGGACTCCTTTGAAATGCGTGTCTTATAACATGATTTTGTGCTAACGGATAAAAACAGTCATTCTGGAATACATAAAGTCTTTTTTGTTTGTATGAGTGGATGATGACACGAGAATAAAATGGTACACTGCGAACAAAATGAATATGGCTATCGCTATACTACTACATAATATAACTTATAATAATAATTTTAATTATTTGGGCATAAAAAGAATGATGCAGAATTAAAATACCCTGGACCTCTAAACTAGGTAAGCCCGTGACTTAGGTCAGTGTCTTCCCAAGTTTACAATTTATTCTACGCCTAATCTAGTTATTTAAGGGGAAATGAAAAATGAAAACTTAATTTAAAACTAAAACATGAGATCATAACATTATTTTCTTTAAATTTTTTATATCTTTTGAATAGAATGTCCGATATTAATAATTTAAAAAGTATTTCACAGATATTAAAAAGTCCTTAACAAAATAAATAAATATATAATAATAGGATAAGGATTAATACAGAGATATGAATAATATGGTTTGATTATTATGGGCACTTTTAATAACTTATAAAATGGCAAAAGTTAGTTATAGTGGCATTGTGAACCGTACATGCTCCTTGATAAATGCCTACAATTGCGATAGGTTCTCCTTTTCTTTGGCCTCTTTCAAATTGTATGTAAAAACTCGTTTTGTTTAGTTTTAAGACTAATTTTAAAGTTTTAATGTAGTTTAAGTTGACGTCTACGTCACGCATAGTAACGCAAGCTGTGGTCACTTCGAGTAGGTAAAAATCCCGCACAAGAGATCAAATTGACCATTCAAATTGTAATGCTAGGGAAAGCCACTAGTTTAGTGACCCAATAAAAAAAACTAACAACAATAGTTGGACATATGGTATCCCGGACTTCTTTGTAGATATTAATACGTTTTATAACACTGTAGAACATTTAATGGTTAATTTATTCACACCTTGGGTTACTTTAATACATTTTGATTAGAAATCCCTATTTTTTTTAAAGTAATATCGCTCAGTGAAAATCCATCTTTCTAATTGTAAAAAGAAAAAATTGATATTGGTCCAGTACTTGTGAAAACACACAAATATTTCCTTTTTATAGTATTAAATTAGATAGTGAAAATATTAACAAGAATTACGTGGATAGGGAGAGTGTGAGCTAATAATAGGAATTAAAATATGTTACGAACCAACTGTAATTTCAGACAGACTTATTCAATTGTTTCCGCAGATACCCAATAACAGTTGACACAATTTGATTTGTGTCACTTCGGCCCGACCGAGTTGCGGTTTCGGATATCAACGTCAAAGCCTTTCTGATTGCAAATGCTTTACGCAATTAACCACACAGTTCTGATCGTCCGGTAGAGTTTAGTGGTGAAGGAACGTTAGTCCAAACAATTATACATTGGAGATAATGGACAATTAGTATAACGTCACTATCGTACTAATTTTAATTGAAATAAAAACTTCTTTAGGATCGTTTTGATTTGACAGTCGATGAAACGAAAAAGCCACAGTAAAAAGAGACAGATACATAGATCCATAAGATTTAGCGTGGGTGAAAATGAGATAGAAAGCATTATTCTTATGTTCGTATATACTATGAAACTGCACACTTATGCCCGATTTCACCAACCTCCCGTAAGCTTTATATATATCCTGAGTAAATTTAGGGGCTATTTAAGGGTATTATAAATTTAGCTAAGTTATCCTATGTACATTTAGGGAGTCGGTTAATGGGACTGTTTCCATATAAATGTTTGGAAGTTTCACATTTACCACGTGTGAATTGCACACAATGTTTTTTTATTTATTTCTATATAGACTAAACGATCCGCGCTACTACATCTGCGTACACTTAATTGTGGATCTTAAAGTACGGTGACATCTATTATGTAACTTAGTTGAGAGCAGAATTCATCATCAACGATCTCTGGCATCAAAAAAGCAAATGCAATAAAAAACTTTATTTATAAATTAAAATTAAATTTAACCTATGTCTTACTCGTAAGACCCATTAAATCATGACTGAAAAAAAATTAGATTATAAAGATAAAGAATTCGAACACGTTAATGCTTTAAAAGAATAATATTTATTCTTTTAAAACATTTAGAATTGGTTGGCCCATTTATTGAGGAAGGCTTAATATCATAATATGACTAACAGCAGCGTAAAAATAATGAATATTATTTGAAAAAAAAAAAACGGGTAAACTTTCTTTCTTTTGTAAGCTTCCGTTGCGTGCGTTGCTTAAACGGTTAAAGTTACGCAACAATCATGTTAGTAAAACTGTATTGTTCCACTTGAAAATGTTTGTGATAGCGCATGTCTATCTTTTAAGACACAATGATTATAAAATGGTTCTCATATTTCCTCATAATATTGTAAATGAGAAAATACCTCGGTCGCATTTTATATAAAAATGCGTTTATTTATTAAAATCAATATATAATCAGGAATTTTTATAAATAATATTTCAAACTAACTTGAACAAACAAAAAAAAATGCTCTGATGTGCCACTTATAACCTCTTTCGTTTTGTGAAATATTTGATAATTAGGTGTTATCTCAGAAGAATACGTCATACCGACTTATTATTTTATAAATTGAGATAGCTTTTTATAGTGTTTTGTCGAACTAATCATATTTATTAAATTCCCAAATAATCTATAATTCGATTGATTCCTATGTAAAATATTCGAAATCTTACGATAAATTACTAAGGCAATTAATAAATAAGGCGTATATGATTGGATGATTATTATTAAAGTGTGTCTAATCGAAACTTGACAAAGTGTTCTAAGTTTTCTTTATAAAAGTATGCGACTAACGTAAATTAGCTGTTACTGAAACAACAATATCCATGTGTCCTGCCCATGATTCAAACCCGTGATTCTTAATAGAAATCCATACGTCTAATCATTCAGCCGTCGAAAGCAGTATTAGGGAGATGTGACTTGAAACCTGAAAAAGACATCCCAGTTTTAATTAAAATAAAATTAGTACAGGACAATATCAGACGACTCGTCTAGTATGCAATTAAAAATGCTAAGCTCATATAAAAAATATATGGACACTGCTAGAGCCTTCGTACTGAGGCTGTTTTAAATTAACGACAACCAAGTGGAATAAATTACGCCCGTAATCCCAATGGAAACAAGTCTTAACTTTCTTTAGAGGAAAATTTTACGGTCTACGTATGCTTTATGAAAATTCAAAACATAGTCCTAGTCTTTTAACGGGCTGGTAGATAGGAAGGTGGAAGTTGTAAGTTATAAATATTCCATTCAGCTTTGGCAACACTTTTGCATCGTTTTTTAATATTTTTACCATCATGTATGAATGTGAAATGCAGAATTTACCTTTTGGCACGAAATGTCAATGATAAAGTTAAATCTATCTGTACCTTTTTATGACAGATAAAAAAATGCTAGTTGGATTTTCATGTTACGTATTTTCCATTCTTTTAAATAACCGCTTTCTGAAAATGGACGCTAGATTCACTACAATAATATTCAGCGAATATTAATTTTTTAAACCCATACTAATTGACACAAATTATTTGAGTTTTAACACTAGATATATATTTTCTATTGTACAACGTTAAACGATTTATTTAATTTTGTTTAAAAGTTCTTATGAAAAGTCACAGGTTCAAGTCCTGGGTAGGCATCTTCTGTATTGCAATCTGTGTCACTATTTATAAAGTTTACGTGCCTAATTGTTTAAAATTCATCATCGTGCTTTACGGTTAAGGAAAGCATCGTAAGGCAACATTCCTAGAGCAATTCTCGAATTTGCCTAACTTGCCAATTTGCCGTAAAACAGCATGATGAGTTTTTTTCTTTTAAAACATCTCTTTTCATTAAGTTAGGAAGCCTATCCCAGATAGTGGGAGTTTAATAGGTCGCTGCCTACCCTTTACTTTCTATATTCTGTTACCCTACAGAAGTTGTCTGTTTGAACTAAGATTGTAATGAAATTAATTCAGTTTTATTAAGCACCACTGACAATTTATTTACAGACGGATATAAATTATCATTTTAACTTCGTTCTGCAAATGAGTCACAGGTCATCGTTAACAGCGACTGATGCATGTTGTTAATAGAATTTCCTTGATGAATATAACCCACTGTGTCATAGTTCAGTGTAACGAAGTGAACTGGTCATCTTGCCATCAATATGTCGAAAGTTAACTCACAGTTTCAATGTGTG
This sequence comes from Elymnias hypermnestra, assembly GCA_015832385.1. Lineage (NCBI taxonomy): Eukaryota > Metazoa > Arthropoda > Insecta > Lepidoptera > Nymphalidae > Elymnias > Elymnias hypermnestra. The sequence goes on along the minus strand of JACTOM010000013.1, from coordinate 175,752 downwards.
TTTAAAAAAGGCGAAAGTAAGAAGAAGATTTATATCTATTGGCATAAACATTTCGTTGCTTTCAATTGTTTTGACGGCCTCGCTAGCGTATTAGTGCGAGAACGTGTTTTGTTGGCAGAACACCTGGGTTTAATTTCTGACAGGAAGAAGTATTCTAATTTGGCTGTATCTGGGCTAGTGTAGGCAATGGTTGTAAGTTAACACCTTAACAGCAGAGACGAGGCGCCAAGCGAGAAATTTGCATCCCACATAGAATTTGTGTAAAAATTATAAGAGGTAAATCTAATTTACTAGGTTAACGCGCTTCCCTCTTAGACTGTGTCACTTAGCCACGGAAGATATCACAGTCAAGCCAACAATGAAAAAAGCAACAATGTAAGATTATCATAATGTTCTTTTGTTAAAATTTCTTGTTCATGTAGGCAAAAATTACAATGTGGTACTTCTTCTAAAAATGTCCATAAGTGTGTAAATTAGTTCTGTGGCATCCAAGCGAATACGTTTATATACACTTCAGATAGGTGTCATATTAAATCAGCGCAATCGAATGGAAAACGTTCAAGAATTTAACGTGAAATTTATAAAACGGGATATTCCAGTCACCGGTGATAAAATATGATAAAGCCTGATATCGAAAATCTCAGAAAGGAGAGACGAACCGATTGAGATTCATTCTTACGTGAGAACTCTTTCGTAATTCAAGTTACAAGGCAATAATATTTCGTAAATCAGGCGATTTTTTTTATAAGCGTTACAGGTTCAAATCCGAGCAAGGCAACACTGAGTTATGTGTGTAAAACTTTAGTGCCTGATTTGCTCTTTAAAACTTCTCACTGTGCAATTTTCGATGCAAAACCTGGAAGTAGTTTTAGGTTGTTTGTAGTTTGCAAATGCGCAGTGGAACGGAGTTTGATGGGTTTGTTCTGTAAAAGGTTTTTCTTTTGGATAAGGAGGCCCAAGAGTGAGACGTTCATTGGCTGCGACTTACTATTACTTTGAATAGCACATTGCAATCGATGATTATAAAGTCTCTTGGGGATGCTTTGAGCACGACCCAAGTAATATTTACCAATACAACTTCCTTCGCTAAAGAAATTAACAGGTTCAATCTTGATCTGCGTGATACAAGTATAGTAATTTAAGTTCTTGGGCTCTAGACTGTCATGAAAGTAAATAAAAGACATACAAAGGTCGTCTCGTCGTCGTCTCACAAGAGAGCTTAGAAACCAAGTGAATTAATTAATAAAATGGCAATAATCATTAACAGAAAGATTAACAAAGTTATTTTTGCTTTATTATTTATCATTTTAGCATAGAAATAATTAATTAAAACATTTTCTCAACAGGTGTATTTATAAAGCCTGTGTTTCTATTGTTCTCCGCTTCTCGCACAAGTGTCACGCTTGTTTGAACGTAAAGCGGTTATATTCATGTGTGAAATGTGACTAATTTTGTTTAATAAAATTTTCTTGTAATATTTTTAATATAAAATTATTCATAAACTGCACAAACCCTATGGAATTGAGTTTATAAACGTCATATTTAGAAGAACTTCCAAATACTTTTATTCCTTTATTGATTTCCAAAAATGATCTCGTGTCCCACATAGTACGGATTGCCACATATTTCCACAGGATCGGAAAATCACACCGAATAATAATAAGTATAGAATAATCCTCCATGATGCTGATGTTGCTGATATGCTATTTTTATTGTATGTAATTTTCACACATATTATCGCTGGACAGGTGATGCGGCAGATGGATCCAACTACAGGCCGATATCCCTAACGACGATCTTAGCTAAGGTTCTGGACAGTCTGCTTGGTGTACACTTAAACAAATCAGCCGAAATACACGATGCGCAGTTCGGCTTTAAACCCAAACTTTCAACTGAAAGCGCAATTTTGTGTCTCAAGCAGACTGTTCGGTACTATACTGACAGGAAAACGCCGGTATATGCCTGTTTTATGCATCTATCTAAAGCTTTTGATCGTGTATCCTATAGTATCCTATGGCAAAAACTTAGAAAAGAAACCACCTTAAGACCTGAATTAATTTCCATATTCAAGTACTGGTACTACAGTAATCCAGCTAATATGGTCAGATGGGGCAATGTACTTACTGACCCGTATAAGCTGGAGTGTGGAGTGAGACAGGGCGGGCTGACGTCACCTAGGCTATTTAATTTGTATGTAAATCAACTGATTGGTGAGCTTAGTAGAACAGGTGTCGGATGTTCAATAGACGGAATAGCTATGAACAACTTTAGCTATGCAGACGACATGGTTTTGGTGAGCCCATCAATCAATGGTCTACGAAAACTGCTCAGTATATGTGAGAGATATGCAGAAGCAAATGGACTCAGTTACAACGCCGAAAAATGTGTATATCTTGTGAAATGTGTGTAGTAAACCCACCACAATTATTGACTGAGTTCAAGTATCTTGGTCATATAGTTAATGAACGCTTAGGTGACGAAAGTGACATTGAACGCGAATGTAGGGCTCTGTCGGTCCGGGGCAATATGTTGGCCCGTAGATTTGCACTCTGTACAAGAAAGGTTAAGCTAATATTATTTCATGCTTATTGTCAGTCCTTCTACACGTGCAGTCTATGGATCGACTATACAAAGCGAGCCTACGGCGCTCTGAGAGTACAGTACAATAACGCGCTGAGGGCGGTGCTAAAAAAGCCGCGAAGTTGCAGTGCAACGGGGATGTTTGCGGATGCTCGTGTAGATGACTTCTATGCGATCATACGCAAACGGACCGCGTCCATGATGAACCGAATTGCCAGTAGCGGCAACACCCTCCTCAGCGTGTTGGCGAACAGGATGAATGGCCCCTTCTGGAGGTCCTGGAACGATGCACACACAGGCACGAGGGGGATGCGTGTGGGCTCTGTATAGGTTAAGTGTAGATTAAAGAAAATTTTCTTTTTAAGAACTAACCTAGTTTAAGTATACTGTTACTAACACACTGTAATAATGTAGGTCTAAGAAAAATTGACATATTATATGGACTTATGGTCTGAAATAGAGATTTATTATTATTCTACTTTTACACTCACGCCCGTTTACGCAAATATATATAATATTTGTATTACATATAGATAGAATTATAATAATTACTTATATACAGATATAAAATCAGTCTGCGAAACCGCCGGACTATCCTAGCCGAGTTCAGCAACACCGCCTTTTGTATTCTTGCTGCGAGCGAGCTGCCACGGAACCTGTCCGTGATAATGGAACTGTCCCAATAGAGTCGGACACCGTCGCGTTCGAGTACTAGCACCGGCTAGTACCTATAATACGGCAGCCTCTCATCAAGAAGACCGTACATCAGGGCGAGCTCTTGATGAAGGATTTTGGACGCTTTATTGTGTCTTTGGAGATACTCAGTTTATTATTATTATGTCCAATATATGTATGAAACGGGATTAAATAACGGATTAAAGTTTTAATTTACCAGGGTTTTTTCCGCACCCTTATTCCATTATGTCGTCCAAATTCTTTTTTCCGAATTGCTTCATACTGGTGCAAAGTAAACGAAACTGTTGTTAAGCAATTTTTAGCTCACTTATTAAATTAGTAGAAGGTGATACCCAAACTAGATTATTTGCCCATACTAAGCTCTCATAACAAACTGATTGGCAGGTGTACACAGTGCTTAGTATTGCAAACAATTCAATAACTGCGTCGAGGTGTTTGAATGGGCCGTGTTTATCTACCACCTATCCAAGTTACATAGCCTATCCGATATACGTCCCTGGGTACCTGTCGAACTAGATTAGCTTATATACTGTACTAGCTTCGAATCGTGTTTCCCGACAGTGTCTACCTAACAAAAAAAATAATTATGCACGCGTTATAAGAAGGTCCGTAAAAAGCCAGAAAGTAATATATATGGCGGGGAATAAGAGAAATGGAAGCATAAAGTATAGGGGCGTAGGGTTCTCCGCCGACATCGTCATTAGTGGCATCCATAATTCAGTTTCCATACGGTGGGCGTTAGTGGGTAATGTTGGTGCAATGAAATACTTTATTGATTAACTCAGATTATATTGTTCAATCACTTAATATTCTCGATAACAATTTAAACAAACACATTAACAATAATAGCTAGGATGGCGACAGTTTCGATAGTCGACTGATCTGGCGGACCGTCACCCGAGAACTAGCGAGTCCGCCGCCGGCTCACGACACATGACTCTGTCCCACGCCAATAGATAGATGGCGCCAGCGTTTCACAGACTACTGTACTCCGACATATATATAAATAAGTCCCTCTTTCATCGAAAAACGGCCAATATCTTATTCATCATGATGTCTTATAAACTGATTGCGATTGATTTGAAATTTAGTAGTGACTCCTTCCGCAACGTAGACGCTCACTTTGTACGAATTTTACTAAATTCGGCTCGCGATCTACCTGGGCCCATCATGGGGAATAGTAAATATTGTATATCAACAAAGATTTAATATGAAGCCCCTGAAAAGGAATTACATTTTAAATGTAAGGATTATTGATTCAGTAATTTTAAATAATCTAATGCAATATTATCTAAATATAGTTACACCGTTGACGGCAGGAACATAAAATTAAAAGTGCGCGCGTACAAAGTCCACATGTCAGAAGTAAAACTTCTTTGGCAAACTAATTTTTAGGTCTTGTTTATATTTATACAAATTTAACACTCTAGATTTCCGGCACTTGGATGGAAGGAAGTTAATGAATTTAATTGTAAAACTATAAAGTGTCAAAAATTAATACAAATAATTTATCATACACAATACAAATACAAATAATATATCAAATGACGAATTGTATATAAAAATGCCACGTGTTTTTTGTCAATATTAGAAGTTATTAATAAAATTTTGTTTTTGGGCAGCAATTTGGACTCGGCTTATTATTTGATTTAGTTATTTTTGCGCTTATGTAGTTTTATTTGGTTTATCTAGTTTTAAAGACTAATTATTTAAAATATACAGATTGAATGAATAATACTTCTAATACTGATGAAAAGAAAATTTATGAAATAGTTTTACTTTGTTTTATGAAAAATAGTATATTAAGTTATTAAATGGCGAGTGGCAAATTCAAAATGCCACATGTTATTTGTAAATATTAAAACTACCTAATCTTCAAACGAATTAGCATAAAAACGCTGCACATCTTCGTGACGCTAATCACACGTTTCATTCGTAAAAAAATTACCCTCATTTGCCTAAAGAAGTTTCATATCTTAAAAATACTAAGACTAAGAATTATATGAGAAAGAAGGTAAGGTTATATGCATTCTTACTTCAATTTTAAAAACATTAGTGTTTTATTTCCAAACTTTAGATATTTAAATTCAAAACTTCTTTATCAAGTAGGCTTTTACAGCACCTTTAAGTCGTCAAATATTGTTATCATATTTTTTGTAATGAATGACTGGCGATGATATTAGGCATACGAGTCTAAGGATACAAGAGTTCCTTAGCGCCCTGTTCTCAGAAGAACTCACAACAAACTCAGTCGTTTCTCACTATTTATACTATTAAGGTTAGAGTAATTTATTCACCGTTTTTTATTGTCCAAGTAATCCTTCCAATTATACTATAGTTTTCCATTGACGTACAAAAAGTTTTCAAATATGTATATGCAGTAAGCCTTCTTTATTTTAACTGGGCTAAATTTTTCTCTTAGCAACACTCTTGGACCGACATTATAAATGACACAAACAGCTAATAAATAATAATGTAAAACAAAACATTGCAAAAGCTTCTAAATGATAAAATCCGTACTATTGAAATGAAGTGAACATCACCCGTCGGCTTAAGCCCTCTTTTGAAGTCGACCCCACCGCTTGGGGCTTAAATTGCAAACGGTACTAATTTTCAGCTACCAATAAAATAAAAACTTGAAACGTTTGTCGGATCCAGCCAATTGAAACGCGGACCCTGCAGTTCACACTTCATACTGATATAAGAGAGAAATTAAATGCAATATTTATTTGTGACTGATTCAATTGGCATACAAAGGGCTCTTTCTTCATTCCTTACTATTAGTTTACGATTCATCCTATACAGTGTAACTATTGTATTCGTGTAACGAATTTTTGTCCTTGCCTTAGTCTTAAGTAAGTAACCATTTCAGTAGTAACTTTTATACTACTGGAATCCTAAAAGTAATAAAATTCTTATGAAAGAGCTTTACCGCCTGTCAGTAGTACTAGTTTTAATACTACTGCAACTTACTGGGCCAACACTTGTATAAGAAATATCCAGGTTGAATCATCACGATATCTCTGGAACCATAAGGCGTAGAGACTTGAAATTTGGTAGGAATATTCCTTTTGCCGAGTAGAGGTCAGCTAAGAACATATTTTACGAAATTCCACCTGCAAGCGGGGTTGCGGGGGTGTTAACTATTGACTTATCACGATATCTCTGGAACCGTTAGGCGTGGAGACTTAAAATTTGGTAGCAATATTCCTTTTGTCGTTGGGTTGCGGGAAAGTTAATTTAAAAAATTCAAATGTTCACATTAACAAACTATATCTTTTATGGTACGTAAAACTTGGTCACAATTTTTTTTTGACATAATAATACTTAGTAAACATAAATGAAATTTGGTACACTGATAATCTAGAGCCTGAAAAAGGACAGTAATATACAGCAAATGAATCAAAGTATTTATACAAAAAACATTCCACGCAGACAAAGTCGCGGGCTCAGCTAGTATATAATATGCACCTGTTGTTAAAGAAATAATTATATTTCATTTTCAATACATATTTACTTCACGAAAACATTTGTGACGAATTATTAATCATTGCAAAAGATGTTAATATATATATATATATATTTTTTTCAATATAAATGATTTACATAACGTATCGTATGAATTATTTCTGCTTGATTCCACAATTCAATAGTAATTAGTTACCTCAACTAGTTCATATACATTAAATTATCATATCATAGTTCTTCGTAAAACAATTATTTGTTTGATACTAAGTAACAAGTATTTTTACCTTCTTAAAACGAATAGTAGTCCACCCAAATCTCTATATCACAAAAGATTATAATTGCATAACGAATATTTTTTAACTCCCTTCAGTTTATATTATATCGAGTATGCACTATTTTTATATCTCTAATTAAATATATTTGCATTCATTCTCTAAAGTTCAAATACATTTAATTAACTTGTAGTGAATGACACTGCTCCTAAGTTCGTATCAACTCTGGTTGAGGATTACGTCCCTCCGGCCATTTGCTCCATTACCCGAGCTTAGCCTCAGGCATCACGCAGTTGCTGGGTAATTTATATTTCCCCGTAGTGTCACACTGGCTGGTTCCCACCGGCCACGGCAGCGGCCTCATCCAGGTTCAATCCAGTGAATGTCATTTCGTTGTCACTGCCGTCGCCGTCTTCTTTTTTTGACTGGGGGTAAATCTTCTAAACACACCCGGTCTCTTAGGGACTGGTCTAGGTGATGTAGAACTATACCCACTAAAATCCTTCGGTGGCCCTACTCTGCACATCTAAGGTGCACCAGGTTCTCCGTAGGAATTTTCCTCTGGTGCTACCCTTGTGCGACGGCATGCACATCCCGTGGTCATGTTACTGCAATGGAGCTCTTGGTGAAGCGTTGAATGAATGCTCTCCCTGCGTCTCCAATTCTGTGAGGGATCGGCCTTCTCGCGTGCTCGTATGGCGGTCTCCTTTTTAATCGAAACGTTTTCAGCAAAAGGAGTCCCCGTCATCGTCTAAGCCGTCATGGCCCACGTCGCTTAGTGGTGACAGCAGAAACTCACGAGTCAGAAGATGCCCAGTGTTTGCCAATCCAGCATGGTGGCTGACAATCCCGTGGGGGTGTGTGTGCGGGGAGTTCTCCACTAGGCGACACATCCTTCTCGCCAGCTGGCAGACAAACACATCTACGGTGAGCGTCCTGATTTCACGGTGGACGATGTTATTTCTGACTAACTTAGGAGCTCCTATTATCATAGATCTTGTTCTGCTGAATCTGAAACCGTCTGACACGTGATGTTAATAAATCAATGTGAAATAAAATTCATTAATTAAAAGTTGTACCGTGCAATTTATTGAAACTCACGAAAAAGGTTTAATGTCCCTTTCTACCAGTTAGGAAGGTATTGCAATATGGCGTAGGAGTTAACTACAATTTCTTGTTTTACTTGATTTTGTTACTGAGAGGTTAATGCTGAGGTTAAAACTGAGAGGTTTTATAATTATAAAAGTACAAACCAGTAGAATTTTGATAAGAATAAAAACATTCAAAAGTTATTTACTTGCGTAAGTAAAAACCACTTGAGAACTGGACACCTGATAATTTCCAAATGATTATGTAATTTGAACGAAATTGTTTGTTGACACATATATTTTGTTGGAAAAATTGGCCGCGATAAACGGAAAATGTTACAGGCAGAACGGATATAAGATATTGCACACGGTGCTGAGTGTAAAATGAAAACGTCAGGAATCTTAAAGGAAATCTTACATAGGGACTGTCCCAGGGACAGCTACGGTATTCAACGTTTTATAATGTATATTCTCTGTGGACATTACTGGCAAATTCTTGCTCTTCTTGCAATCGTAATCGAATCCTCAAATTACCACCATCATCCTTGACGTCACGAAATACCAATCGTGAACAAATCGCAGTTTTTTATGAACCTTGATTTTAACACATGAATCAAATGAGGACATACATGCTTCTATTTCAATAAAATAAATACGTATATTTTGTTCTCCACTTTTTTTTCTGGGATCTTGGTTCTTGGTATCTTTTGCAAGTTCTTTTTAGGCAATTTTAATAAAAAAAATATTCGTAATTTATATAATAATTATGACTGACGTAAGGCTGCAGCAGAAAATCTGGTCGTGTGTTAGGTATATGGCATACAACATATAACGAGCTGTTTTGTCTTCAGTCACGTGGCTGCGTGGGGATTATTTTTATTATATTATTAAAATTGTAGTTAATAACACAGCTCTGAATAAAGATCTATGTCTTTCATTACATATGCATTCTGAAAGACAGCCAGTTTTTTTATGGGCATTTACCGATTTGAGGGTGCATCTCTTAATTGGGACTAGATGATCCTTACAGTGGTAATCGCTTAGTTTCACATTCCATGGGTATAAAGGGATATCCGTACTAAATAACCGTCTGCGAAGAAAACTAAAAGATTCAATTTGCTAAATTTCAAATTATTTATTAATATTTTCAATATCTTGTGATGATTGAGTGAGTGAATTAAGTGGTCTTCTAACTAAGCAACTGACTACCTTCGCATGATTGTTTCTCTAATGAAACTAGTAGGGCACATCGGCTGTATAAATTCAAAGCCTATGCGAAATCCGTAGAATTTTGTTATTGTCTTTCTTTATATTTCATATATATAGACTAGCTACTCCCCGCAGTCAGTCTTGCATGTGTAGTTTTTGATCCCGTGGAAACGTGGGGAAATCAATGCTTAGTATATTATGTATGCCGAATTTCAAATCATTGATAATTGCATAAATAGTTTGGAGATCTTGCAAGAAGTAATCGCTCATATTCTCCGATCCCGTGCGAATATGGTATATCTTAGTGAAGTCTACGTTGCGACAGAAGTAATCGTACCAAATTTTTCAGACTATTGGCCCTATACTTTTGGATATATATAAAGAAGATTGCTTATTACATTTTAATTATATCCTAAAAGTATCTTCGCGGTTTTCAAGCCCTTTAAGTTTCTTGCAAGTGGCATTCCCCTAGTCAAAGTAATACCATTAACAGCCATCTCCGAAACGAAAATGTATATTCAAACACGATATCAAAAGTATTTAATAAGAAAACTTCCTTTGGCATTAATAATCAAGTACTTATATTTATGAAAGCAATGAATTTAATTGATTTAAAGAGGTTTTAAGCGCGAGTGATTTACATATTCTTATTGTAAACATAAAAAGAGATAAAAGTAAATTCCTATGCCGTGTAACACATGAGCTTTCAATAGATGACACTTTACAATTATCCGCAAATATGATTATTGATTGATTAAATTGAATTCAAAGACTGCCTCATTGGCTTAGTGGTTAGTATGATCGACTACAGACATGAGGTCCTGGGTTCGAGTCCCGGGTCGGGCCAATTCAAATATCAACATTGAGTTTTATATTAAGATTTTCTCAATATTTGCCCGAAGTTAGGAAGTTGGCGGTGTGATCCACCCCCGTGCCTCAGAGAGCACGTTAAGCCGTTGGTCCTGCGCCTGATCTCTCTCCGGTCGTGTCAGATTCTCCCGTCACATCGGACTATGAGAGTGAAGGTATTGAGAATGCACTTGTATACTATGCCTGCCAATCCGCACTGGAGTAGCGTGGTGGGTCTATGCTCTAAAAACCTTCGCTCCTCGGAGTGAGGAGGCCTGTGCCCAGCAGGGGGCTGCTACTAACTAACTATCTAACTAAATTGAATTACACTGACTCACTGGTCTAGTGGTGAGCATGTTCGACTATAAACATGAGGTCCTGGGTTCGAGTCCCAGGTCGGGCCAATTCAAAAATCAATATAGAGTTTTCTATTACGATTTGCTCAATATTTGCTCGAAGTTGGGAAGTTGGCGGTGTGACCCACCCCCGTGCCTCGGAGAGCACGTTAAGCCGTCGGTCATGCGCCTGATCTCTCTCCGGTCGTGTTGCCGTCACATCGAAATAAGAGAGTGAAGGAATAGAGAGTGCACTTGTGTACTATGCCTGCCAATCCGCAGTGGAGCAGCGTGATGAGTCTATGCTCTAAAAACCCTGGCTCTGTGAAGAGGCGTGTGCCCAGCAGTGGGACGTTAATGGGCTGCTACTTACTTTACTTTTATATTGAATTGATGTGTTAATATTTGATAACCTTTTTTCTTTCTTGTGAGAAGGAAAATTCCCTTTGAACTTATGGTTTCCGGCTGAGTAAAACAGCAGAGTGAATGTATAAGACAATGTGATTTATCAACAAATACCTTTTAATAAGTGCAATATCGGTAAAATCTTGTAGCAAAGTGCCCGTAGCGGCGCACAGGAACTGCTTCATTATGCGGGAAACAAACTTATATAAAGTGGCATTTGCTCGAGTCCGCCGCCCTAATAGTCAATTAGAAACATTTCCGCCTGAATCTCTCTAAAGAAAACTTACATAAATTGAAAACCCATCACTACCTATCATTATGTATGACCAAACTGACATAATCTTCATGATGGTAAGAGACCTGATGGTATGTCGCCGATGCCTTGGAAAAAAGGAAGGTCGTTGGTGTGGGATGCTACATGTGTTGATATGCTTGCACCATCTCACATTGACGCGTCCTCCTGAAAACGGTAAGAAACGCACATACATATGTATGAGCAAGTGTGCCTTTCGGTGTGGAGACATTGGGACCGAGGAGTCCTGAGGCTAAAAGTTTTTTTAAAGAAATCTCATCTCATGTAGTTGATGTTACCCGTGACCCTAAGGCCGGGTGGTGTTTCGGACAGCATATAAGTATCGCTGTCCAAAGAGATAACGCTGCCAGCCTTATGGGTACCCATCCATTTGCTACTGATGGCGCATTTTAATTACTTTTATTTTTTTCTATGTTGTATTAAGTTTAGATATAATGTTATTATAGTTAATTGAATTAAATAAAGTGTATAATGAAATCCTGATTAAATAAAGATAATTAACTTCTTACTATGTTTCTTTAAATTATAACGTTTCTCAAAAGTAACGTTTTAGTATATTTTTTAACCGACTTGAAAAAAAGGCGGAGGCTATCGATTCGTCTGTATGTTTATTTTTTTAAATGTTTGATGCCTTATAACTATCGACTGTGTGAACCGATCTTGATGGTTCTTTTTTATACGATAGGTAGTGCCTCCCGTAGAGTTGTTTTGGATGTTGGCATCCATGAGAAAACCTTTAATTTGCATTAAGCATGTGCGCGACATATGGATGAATCACGCCAACCGATTTCTATGATTCGTTTTTTATTAGACAAAATATACTTCAACGATTGTTTGATGACAGTTTCATTAGGTTTTGATCAGGCGAATCCTACAGAGCGTGCTCATCTTCTTCCTGTTTCGACTAGGGAATCAGGTTTTTGGTTGCGAGCTCTTCCATCACCTAATTTAGGAAGGTTATAGGACAACAACTCTTTTTGTATTAGTATGGGTTTACGTTTAGGTTTGCCATTGGTTCATCCTCATTGCCGTCCTTGTGGAGTGCAAGTCGACCGCTTAGGACACCACGGTCTTCTTGTCAGCGCAGCGCTGGCCGCTTTTCAAGACATGCAGCGTTGAAAGATATTATTTGTAGAGCTCTTGCCACTTCTGACATACCGGCTCAATTAGAGCCGAACGGTATTGTACGTAGTGATTGCAAGAGACCTGACGGAATTACTTTAATTCCCTGGAGGAATGGAAGGTACCTGGTACGGGATGCGTTGATAACATGACATGTTATCAACCCCAATGGACCCTATGGACAGTAATTTGGTTGCGGCTTATTATTTGATTTAATTAATATTTTTTTTTGTCCTCGTACGTAACTGATGTAATATATATATATATATATATATATATATATATATATGTGTGTGTGTGTGTGTGTGTGTGTGTGTGTGTTAAATGACACAAATGAAATGAAGTCATATTTATTATATAAACTTTTTATGTTTGTGCAAAAATTACACACTTAACAGTGAACAAAAACACTTTACAAGAAAAAATTCTTACTTCAATTTTGGGTTCTATAATATCTATAAATTAATGTGAATACATAATTAATCAATAGGTGAACGTCTACGGGAGGAGTACATTAAATATGCAAACATCCTTGATGTCGCCTGAAATAATGTTAGGTATGGCGGTAACTTTACTACAAGTGACACAAATTGTGTTCATGTCACACACATGGTAGCACATATGTAAATGTGCTATCGTATATGTAGCTTAAAGGTAAGGTAGCGGCCTTTTAACGTCGAACAATAATAATACTAATATTGTACACCTTAAAAATACAATGACGAACTACTAATGCACAAAGCTTATACAAACAAATGAACAAAAGGCAGTCTTATAGCTAATCAGCGATCCTTCCAGAAAACCTTCAGCAAAAATAGCTGGGTGAAGCATATAGAGATCATACATTTAAACACACATTGAGTATAAAAACATACGTTTATAATACTATCATCTCTTACATCTGTAATTTGGGAGAAGTAATGTTCTGTAACATCGTCTTTGAATTTTTTTAATGATTATACTTGTCTTATATTTGCTGGGAGTGCATTCCACAATCGGATTGCTGTAACCGTGAAGGGATTCTAAAAGAACTTAGTGTGGTGAGTTGGTATTTTCAGCGTTTATAGTGAAACTGATAGTAGATCGTTGCTATAGTGCATTTCCTGAAATTTAAATTTACATTTTAAATATGGTATAGTGGGGTCAAATAATATAGAGTATAGAAGTGAGAGAATACATAGATTCCGGCGAAGTAGAACTGGTAACCACTTGAGCTCAGATCGAAATTCGGAGACAACCTAATTGCAAGATTTTGAAGTCTCTCATGTTTATTTACAACTCATTGAAGAAATGATTGTTAGACCATAGATTCACCAAGCTGAGATGGCAATATAAAACAAAATCAAGCACATAAGTTTCACAAAACTTAGTATGCCTTCCCAGCACTCTAACTTGACTTTCAACAAGATTTTTTACAAACACCTATACTTTATTGTGTTATTTATTGATAAAGCAATACAAATACAAATTTAAACTATACAAATACAGATAAGCATCAGTATAATAATAACGATCTACGTCTATTTAAGCGGTAGTAAAAAAAGCTTTTGATAAAACAATTCAGCTTAAAATAAAACATTCAAAATAGACACGAGCAATAATACAAAACTAAGTTGTATAGTTCCTCGCAATATCAATAAATTAACCTTAAATGTTGTTGGTAACATACAAAAAATGTATATTTTTTTTTAAATTACAAAAATAATTGCATAATTCTTATCCTTTCAGCCAACTTGGCCTCGGCTGTGGCTAGTTACGTTCCTGTGTAGTACCATAAGAGGCAAATTACTTCTTACCAGGATATTTAGCGCGCTTCCACCTTAACCTGTATTATTATTTTCCACCAGGAGAGATTACAAGCAGCAGCAACCAAGTATAAGCAGTACCTCACTAAATTCATTAAAATACATAAGATTTAAGGACAATTACAAAAAATAATTTGACGGCCTCGCTGTCGCAGTGGTGCGAGATGGTCACCTTTCTAGCAAAGGCCCTAGGTTCGATCCCAGGTAGGGCGAATTTAGAAAATTTTATTTTTTAATTTGCCTGAGTCTGTTCTGGTGGGAGGCTTCGGCCGTGGTTAGTTACCACCCTACCAGCAAAGACGTACCGCCAAAACAAAGAGATATGTGTTCCGGTACGATGCTGTGTAGAAACCGTAAGGGGTATATCACCTCTTACCCAGATTAGAGCGCTTCCATCTTAGACTGTATCATCACTTACCAACAGGTGTGATCACAGTCAAGCGCTAAACTGTCAGCAATTAAAAAAAGAGAAAAGCAGAGAGTTTTTGTATGATTTTTAAAAACTTGGCTAAATTTACGTTTGCTAATTGAATAGTTGCCTAAATAAAGTTAGTGCCCTATCAAATTGATACGGCAAATCACATTAAGCATCGGATTAATATTAACTAAATCCTTTGGCTCGTTAATTATTTCAAGACTGTGCCACTGATATCTCAAGTTTAAATGGTCTTAATTGTTTAACGTAGTCTCCTCTAAACGTCCATTTCTACTCGCATTTCCCCTAGCATTGAAAGGATAATGAACAATATTAACGCCATTTGTTTTTTCGATCTGCGTGTCAATTAATTGTGGCTTTTAGAAATAAAGTTTTTCTTGACCTTAACTGCGAACTCGCCTGATGGTAAGTGGTGTTATAGTCTAAGATGAAAGCACGCTAACTTGCTATAAAGCATTGTACCGCAACGCAAATTTATTGCTAGATGGCACATCTTTGCTGGTAGGGTAAAAAAATACCGTTTCATTAATTTAATTACACCATTGCCCCATCGCAACTTTTGCATTTTCTGTCTGTTCTCCATCCAATATGAGTTGTAGGATTTTTATCACGCGTTTGGTAAAAGATTTTATACCACTTTTATAGCTGAGTAACTCTTTTTGATTTGATTTGATTTGATAAAATATGTAGACTTTTAATCCAAATCTATACAAAAGTTTAACGTCGCAGAGATTTTGAACGATTAATGAAAACAATGAATCATTTGCATGGAAATGTTCATGTTGGCTGGACAACTATGATTGGTTTCACTTTGGCTTACGGCGGTATGTCAAACTGAAAATCTAAATTATTTTACCTTAAGAATTCATTTGTTTGAGTGACCGTTGTTATAGAGTGGCAAATATATATTATATCCGCTTAATTTCGTCTGCGAATAGAATAGAATTCATACGTAACCTCTCGGTTTAAAAAAATATCTATTGAAAACGTTTATTTAATCGAAAATCATCCTATCCACCCATAGTCAAAGTTAATACAGCAACGTGAAAAAAATACATCGACATCGTTTGAGTAGTTTCGGAGTTCACTGCAGTCAAACGCATTGACTAAAATTTTGATATATGCATAGAAAGATGTAAAAATTCCCTGTCATTGTACATATAATAAAAAAATATATTATGTTTTTTGAAGTAAAACTTCTTTAGGCGCATGAGGGTAAAATTTTTAGGATGAAACGCGTTATCAGCGCCACGAAGACGTGCAGCGTTTTTTATACTAATTCGTTTGAAGGTTAGGTAGTTTTAATATTGACAAAAACACGTGGCATTTTATTTACAATTCGTCATTTGAGATTTCATTAAATTATTTGCATTAATTTAAGACACTTAATATTTTAATGACAATTAAATTCATAACATTCCTTTCTCCCTCCCTCCAAGATTTGTATATATATATATAAATATAAACAAGACTTAAAAATTAGTTTGATAAAGAAAATTCCTCACATGTGTACTTTGTACGCACGCACTTTTTTTTAATAATCAGTGTTAATTGTGAGAAATATTAAATATAATTAATTTTTCCCATATTCTGTGCAACTCTTTCAAAGCTCCTGTGCCCAATAAGTGTCATACGTACTAGTCTGATTAATTTTAAGATGTTATTTTCATTAATGATCTATCCGGAATACGTATCCAGGACAATGGACAGCACCTGCGGTACAACTTCGTTAGGGTGCTTTAGAATGAATAATATTTTCTACATAGATATCATAAAAAAAAACCAATAGGTCTTATACAATAATAGCGGAAGGGGAGTATTTTAATATTACATTCCATAGACTACGCGATAAAAAGAAATTGAATTTCCATTTTAATTGAGTTTTTCATCACCCTTTTTAAACCCTCCTATGATAAATGGACATTTTAAATAACGGCCAGGTCAAGAGTACTCTAAACCGACGAACTTGTATGAAAGATTTAATGAGATTGAAAGAAGCGAAGGAGATATGCAAGGATCGTGGCAAGTGGAAGGATGTTGTCTCTGCCTACCCCTATGGGAATAAGGCGTGATGCTATGTATGTATGTATGTATGATAAATGGATGTTGTGAACAAGAAGCTTTAAGTATATTTTAATATAAAGTATTTAGCTTTTTTTATAAAGGAATACCTTAGAGACTGTCTATTTTGTAACCGACCGAAATATTGTGAAAGGAGTCACGTTCCTAAATTTCAGGTCAATGGCAAATACTTTTGAAGACAGTGTGAGTGATTGAGATTAGTGATCTGAAATCATCTTTGCATTATTGCTTTTTCAATGAAACGGTTTGGGGCACATCGGTTAAATTCGAGGTACCTAGAGAACATATCACCTTTTTTTTGTTTTACATATATAGTAGAATTTCGAGTACAAAGCACAACTAACGAGGTAAATTGTTACTAACGTACTTGAGAAGGAATCTCCGTCTAGAGCTCAAGAGTTTTAATCACTTTAATTGAAAACTCGAGAGAGATATTAAAGCTCACAATAATGTCCTTTTTTAAAAGACCAAAGGGTAAAGTAACTTACAAAATGCATAATCTTATTTTAAAGGGTAGACACATCGCGACGTCTTATTAGTTTGACGTTTATTTTAATTAAAAAGCTGCTTTGGAAGAGTAGTTTTCAAAAAAAAAAAAAACACTAGTTGAATTTTACACAAAACTTTTAAATCATTAGACTACTTATGTGACTATTCATCAAGCAAGGCAACGCAGCGACCAATCTGTCTTTAACATATAAATGACTTTCGTAATTTATTTACTGTAGCGAAATGGATACTGCTTACGCCATTAATTTTAATACAATAAATATCTCCATGTGGTTATTTCATAATTAAAGTACATCAATATTTCCATTAATGTCTAGTACACAAACCACCAAAGTAAATTAAGCAAACAAAGTAGTTTTTCATTACGTGGCGAATAAAATATATATACGCTACATAATAACGCGTTTTCATCGAAAATGTTATTATGTAATTTTCAATATTGAATATTGTATTGAACTATTTACGATGGCTTTATCGCTGCCTCATCTCATCAGGTTTACATACTAATGACGTTGATATAATTATAGCCTAACGTAGTCGTACCATCACTAATTAATCCCCATATGAAAATAGACTTAATGAATAAAATTAATGCCTTCTCTGGTTATAAGTAAAATTGTGGGTTTATTCATCAAAATTATTTTAAATTGAATAGCTCTTGAAAGCGTCATAAAAACACGTTTTTCTGTTGGTTATACTCTTGGCATTACAGAGTACTTGAACAAACCATTTTTTATTAGAAAATACATGTTTCCACTATTTAATATAAGTACTTTATTACTACTTAAGAAGAACGATCACGTTTTGAAGTTAATTAATAGCTTCTAAATTGCCGAAATAGTTAACGTTACTGTTAAAGGAAAAAAAACGGTAGCACTTTCTTGTTTTCTCCTGATTATATCGTAGCCTAAAGAAATGCCATACTAGGCTATGATCGACCGAAGCAATTTTCTCGCATCTGTCATAACTCATAGAGATCTAAACAGGCGAAAACAAGTAGCTAAGTCTTGAAAACCATTCTAATCCCCTCCCATTCCGATTTCATTTCATTCTGGCCAAAAATTTAATATTATATGTAATTAATGACAATAATTTTTATCAAGTTAACCTAATTCACACATTGGTGGAGTAATATTTAATTATTATTGGCGCTGGTTTTATTTTCGAGAGCATGAAATGTTAAACTGGGATCCCATTTCATTGATAAACTAGGATCCATTTCACAGAACGGATATTTTGAATCCCCTCTCTTTTTAATTTATTTGTTTTAGTTGTCGTCGTCCTAGTGGAATCCCTTCAACAATGTTTTAAATGTTATTGTTTTGTAATAATAGGACATTTTAGTATTCTTCTTTCGTTTGCGCCATGTTAATAACCTATGATAAATAATATTATCACATGTTGTAGGTTAGATAAGACCTAAAAAAAATAATTATCGAATGTACCAGTCTCAATGAAAAGACGATTAAGTCAGTCTTTTACCTCATTTCTCGACGCATTTTTGGATTGTATTCCTATACTTAAAGATCAGTGACAGCCATTGTATTTACTCATTCATTGGTACACTATAATATCTATTCCGTATAATGTGAAATACATAAATAGTTTTTGTATTATGTGTATTAAAAATTTTATTAGATTATAACACTCGTGTACAATGTGAAACTATGATTACAAATAAATCTTTATAAAGAAATAATTTTTCGATTTTTTCTTAATTTAAACCAATAATGAAATTTCGTCGAAAATTTTAACTAAGGCCAACCATTTCAAAGTTTATACATTTTTGGTGAGAGCGTGTGAACTTAAACAAAAACAAAGGGTATAAAACTTTTCAAAAGCGTACCTGGAACCGAAAATCCAATGAATACTCGTCTTTGAGTTTACATATTTCTTTAATTTGTGCATAAAATTAGCATGGCGAATGAAATTTCATTGGACGATATGCTTTAAGTTGCATCTGCTTTATCCATATGCGAATAAAAAGACGAGGAGCAAATATACGGTTCCATTCCCAGTTTTAGAAATTTGGGAAATTGTCTAAGTTTAGTTTAGAGAGGCTCGGAATACAACTTATTTAGGAATTTACCAGCAAAAAGTAATGTCAAGCAAATACTATACTTACTATAAACGTGAACAGGAATCGATGTAAGAAGTCTGGACATTAACAATGTTTGCTTAATCGATTGACCTAATGTCTAATGACAATTGATTTGACCTTTGTATACTACAATAAACTGACCATGTAAAGATGATATAGTTACGCGCCTGTATATCTATATTTGTTTAAGTAAGTAAGTAAGTAGCAGCCCATTAACGTCCCACTGCTGGGCACAGGCCTCCTCACGCATAGGGGAGAGGGTTTTTAGAGCACAGAATGCCTCATTGGTCAGACATAGGGTCTCGGGTCGGACCAATTCTATTGATACTTCAATACTGAGTTTTCTTTTTAGTTTTCTAATTAAGATTTTCTCAATATTTGCCCGAAGTTGGGAAGTTAGTGGTGTACTCCTGTGCCTCAGCTAGCTCGATAAGCCGTCGCTCCTACGTCTGATCTCTCAACCTGCAGAGGAGCAGCGTTATGGGCTCTAAGACCCGCTTTCCTAGACTTGTTTATTAAAAGTTAAGTTTCTCTACTTGTTTCTTCTGAATAAAATTTAGGGGTAGTAAAACATTTAAAGAAAATTCCGGTCTATCTCCAAAATTATCCGCCTTTTTCTGTTAAACTTTGAATAACGTCAAGTTATTGGTGAAGTTCTTTTAGTACTTATTATCAATTATCCAGATAAAGTAGCGTTTTTAAAACTCCTCGACCTTTATACGTAAGAGAAATAACGTATATAGTGTCTTATAACGTATCTTACAGTTAAAGTTCAGTCAGAATTGGTCAAAATATTTGGGTTTAGGTTGAAATGAAATGAAATTTATTATTATTATAAGTTTACAATTGCTTACACTTGTTTATTGCTTACAATTGGCTCTTAAATAACGTGAGTTACTGGCTCCTGAACTAGATCTAACTGTGTTCCAGGAACTAGATCGGTGTAAACATTCATATTATTATAGTATCCTGGTAATTTGCCATTCCATAGAGATCCTACTGTTTTTGGTGCAAATGCAACTGTGCCAAGACAAACGCCCTATCTATAGTTAAATAGGGCTTGCTTGTGAGTTCGTTGACCTTTAGCTGTTTAGATTCGTGTAGCGAATATACGGGACATTCATCGCCCTAAACGTTAGATCGGCGTTAAATTGCGTAGCTTTCGGGCATCTGCCCTTCCCCTCGCGGCAGTGAAAGGGCATGGCAGAGAGGAGCGTATACACAGCGTATTTTCAAACAATTGAAATTTTGTCCAAATTTTGATACTAAATCTTTATTATTTACACAGTTCAGCGCTTGACTGTAATCTCACCAGATGGAATGTGATGATATAGTTTAATATAATCTGGTAAAAGGTAAGTTTTCCCTAACGGTTTTTATAGCATCGTAATGGCACGCAAACTTTTTGCTTGGACTTTGCTTTTAGTATTATAACTAGCCACGAATCGAATACAGTACCTCTGATAGCAAAACGAGTTCTCGCACTATTGCGCCAGTGAGGTCGTCAAAAATATAGCCATATATATTATAGAATTGAATGTCCTTGAGAATTTTCCTTGATCACGCTATAAACTTGAAAAAGAAAATTAATTTCATTGATATTTTCGTAAAGTTTTCTAATGTAGAAGGTCTCCTTGATCACGAATCTCCTTGAGAAATCTTGACTGATTTCATTGGTATTTTAGTAAGGTTTTGTATGAAGAAGTTTCTCATATAAATTAAGAATATCTATAAAATCAAAGATTTATTTAGACATCGCGCCTGTGGCTTTCTGTTAAATTTCGCGACGCACTAAGAACAAATATCAGTAACTACGCTGCTGTCACCGTAAAGGATGACTAGTGTATTTATTTAGAATATCAAAGATTTCATCAAAAAGGCATAATTGTAAATTGTTTAAACTATTAAACTCACTCACCGCGAGAACTTAAAAACTATTTGCGATTGACTTCAAATATAAGATAGTACGCCGGCGAGAAAAATAAATACGGTTGAATAACCGTTGGGAAAAGCTTTTCTTTAATATAGGAAATTCACTTTCTTTTATTTTTAAAAGAAACAGTCATTTATACGCCAACAATATGCGCAGTCAATCAGAAATAATGTTCTATGTGGTCAATCATTTGAAGTAATTTATTTGCAGTCTTATTATTTTACCACATACTATCCGACATATTCGTATCCTATTTACAGTAAATCAATGGAATTATTGTTACATATTTCAGAATGTAACCTTACATTTTAGAAAATCAAAACACCTTAAATAATTGTATAGTTAAGTAGTTGATGCTCTCGTTACCGTCTTGTTTCGTTATCAGTGTTCGATTCTAATATGATACGATCAGTTTTGATTTTAATTCGTCTATGATTGGGGGACGATTCCGTCGTGGCTAGTGGAAACAGTTGAGAGGTGTTTTACCTTTGGCCAGGTTAGCGCTCCGATAATTGAGATTGTGTCATTAACCATAAGGCGAGTTTGCATTCAAGCGCGACACAAAGTCTCCACGAAATTACATTTTAATATCGTCTGTACGTGTGGGAAAGGTTGTTGCAACTTATTCTACGTCAATACTTATCCTCTGAAATCGTTATTGCCAAAAATGTATGAATTGACTTCATTTGAGTTACATAAAAAACACGGACACGTAAATCATTGCTAAATACAACTAAATCCAAGACACGCTCCTGTGTTGTTATTTTTGAATACTTTATCAATTGCTGTTTAATATTTGTTGTTATTATTATGCTAATCAGAAATCTGATTATTCATATAGAATTTCAAGGGTGTGCTTGCCTATTTTCACTTGAGTAGCATTTAAAATCCCTTTCTTTTGTATATTCCCAGAAAGGTGATGTTTATAGTATATTAAACTCTGACTGTAATTAAAACATTATATTGATTTTCGTCTACATATTCCCTATTTGGCCAAAATTACTGACTGAAAGAACCATGATCAATTTTTCAACGATTTTACGATCTATTATTTCTCGCGTGTTGATTGAAAAATTATTTTCACTCTGAACTCTATACGAAGTGCTTTGATGAGCTATCCACCTGTCGCTGCAGCAACAAGGCAGTGTATATAGACTATTACACGATTCGTAAATAATTCCTTACTGGTGGTAAGGTTTCAATCAGGTTCGATTTTTCAATTGGCCTTCAGCACATACCATTCTTATAGTATACTAGCTGTTCCTCGCGGTGTCACCGTCTACATTGAAAGCGGAGTGCTAAATTTCTATTCAATCGCAAATGGTATAGAAAACCTTATAAAGAGTGAGCTAGTACAGTGGTGCAACTAGCGATTCCTTAAAATCAAGAATATTTCATTAGCTGTAGAATATTTTTAAATTTGCTACTGTCATACAATCTACGTAAATGATGTTACGAATTTTAAAATGTATTACTTCATATATATTCGTTGTAAAGTAAAATCAAAAAATGTAAGTGTAAGTAAAAAAATGTAAGTGTATATCTAATTATCTGAAAGGAAGAAATTAAATACTAAGCGAAATAAAACTTTTATGTTAACGAAAATTAATCTAGACTTAGTAGACTTTGCGATGCCATCAGATCGGTATCTACGCGTGTGAAATCGCGGAGCATTGCTAGTATTCTATATATATACTAGATAACTTCATAGACCATATGAAGCCTTCGAGTGATGAATTGATAGAAATACGCTGTATATTATTTTCCATACTACCGTTTTAAAATTATACTTGAGCTGAAACAGTTAAAAGGCAATATGACTTCAGCAATCTCGGTGGCGTAATATTCGCTTCGAAAACAGATAAAGTGACTTCAATTCTCAAGGAGAAAAATTGGCCAGGTCAAGACTAGGCTTTGGCATGTCTAGGTTACCAGTCTGATGTACTTACAAAGGCGTACCACCAAGCAAAAAAAGTGCGTTCCAGGACGCTGCTGTATAGAAACCACTAAAAGGATTATTAAACTGTATTATCACTTACGATCAAGTGAGGTCCCATTCAAAGGCTATCAGTAATAAAAAAATATACATTGTGCTTATAGGAGGTCTTAAAAACCTGATCGATCATGCTTGCATTGAATTATCAAGGTTGAGGAGAATTGATTGAACGCTATAATATGGCGGTCTGACGATAAATGATTTTCTGCTTCTGAATTATAAATAATAACAGATGCAGTTTCTTACTGACTTTTATGGATAGCTACAGACGGACATATACTGTTCATAGGATATTAAGAGTGTCACTTTATCTGTCGACATATATAGTATACCCAAACACATTTAGGTTAATTTTTATGGAAAATATTAACTTACATTTTCATTAAAATGACATTTGGAGTCCCAATTGTAGAATTTGTATACGAGTATATTATTTAATATTATCTGTTACTCGCATAGTTCCGAATCCTTTTTTTTCTATAATAAAAACAGCCTTAGTTACTCTTTAAAACAAATAGCGCCCTGCCAACAAAAGTCCCGCTAAAATCAATCCAGCGGTTTCATAGATTCGCCAAAATAACCATGCAGACAGAGAGACAAAAATTTTAAAAATGTTAATTATTTACATGACAACCGTATATACTTTCATATGCGTTTAGTGAAAAGCTGTTAATTTGACATTACAAGCAGACATTTTATGGAATGAATTGTGCATTGGAATTAGATTGTATTTACTTATTCTTTATATATTTTAAAAGTTTGAAGCATGTGGCGTATAGTATTTAATCTAAACTAGACTTTATCATGAAAATATTACTTTATTACTTTATTTTTTATTATTATTTTATGTCAACTAGTAGATACAATCAGCATTCGTTTATAAATTTTAATATACCTGTAATGAAACATTTGCTGTAATTACAAAAAAAAAGTAATAACGACAGTCCACTCTGTCTGCTTTTCATTAAAATGCATATTGCTTTTCCATTATTCGTAATATTTTTCTATTTCATATATAAATTAACGACCTGCTGATGCACTGAGTTCCTGCCACAAAACAGTATTGTTTTACACAACCTGTATTGTATGGTCGTTAACCACTAAGGATCCCCTTTTATTGTAAACAATTAATTAAACTTAACACGCAATGGTGCAAGTACTCGCTTCGCTAACATAGGTCATGGGTTCAATTTCTAGCAGGGAAAATTGAGGGTATTGAATGTTTAACTTGCCTTAGCCTAGACTGATGGGAATCTACGATATTGGCTTTTTCACCTCACTGAGAAAGACATGAGTTAAATTACCGCTTCCCAGGTTAGGATATCATCTTAAATAAGGGTTCCCTGAGGATATCGCATGATATTTTTCGAGGCGGCACATCTTTTGGGACGTTCGCGACCATTGGACATTCTGACGGATATGGATGCTAAGGCTTACACACTTTCGGACCTGTGCCATTTGTCAGAGTCGGTAGATGCAATTGAGATGTAGCTTTGTTTGTTTAAATGGTGGGCATATTACCAATCTTATGCAGAAAGGCGGATGCGCCTCGAAGAAAAGCGTTCAATGCGCCAACATAGGCAATTTTACCAAAGTTTGAGGCCTGGATATAGAAGAATGATGGTAATGTAACGGTTTGATTGACACAGATGCTGAGTAGACATGGTCTCTTTAGTGAGTACCTGCACCGAGTTGGACGGCAGGAAGCCAGAACAAGACACGCTTAAAAAGTGTTCCTCGTGGCACGTCACGTCTTGTACAACAAAATAAGACGTTATCTTTCAGACAAACAGTCGTCGCAGCAATGCTCAAAGAGCCAGAAGCGTGGAGGGTAGTGGTCTTCTTTTGTGAAGATGTTCTTCGTAAAAAGTAGACTGCTAAAAGAATCCGTGTGGGTTAATCCCGTCGCAGGGGCGTAGATCGGTAACCGAACTGCTGCTACGCCTGTGAGATCTTGAGCTGTCACAGTTGGGGCGCTACCTATTCCAAGCTGATAGATTTTTGTGCAAATGTGGCACAGTTATGCCCGAGTCGTCGGTACCATCCCAGGAGGCACATGATGCTATCGTGGGGGATTTAGTGGAAAAAAATCCTAAATCGGGATTTATTTGCCACAAATTTCGGGGTCGTTTTTAAAAAACATAATATGCTCTACCCATGCAATGCCCGGGCGTATCCATAGTACTTTATAAAGCTTTTTGATCTTTGCTGTTGTTCGAGTCTTTCATATTGAATTTGCATACAAAATATCTGTTTTTATACAACTGGGTGGTGTATTATCTATTAAATCCGTTTTTTTTTAAACATTCTAAATAATAGTCGCCTGCATCAAAGAGATAATTTCATCGTTAGTATAACTTTCGTCATATTTACTTATGTGACATTCAGCATGGTTCCGATGCGTTAGCTTGTTGACCATAGTTGACTCTTCAGTCTTTTGGATAGTTTCTATGAATGCAGGTGTTAAAACGCGGAATGTCAATTTTAATATCCTGCATAATACAATAACATACATGATAAACACGTTCATTAGATTGATTAAACATACTGATTGTTGTCCGGGACGGGTTGCTAAAGGCTGCAGCTGAAAATCGGCGCCATGTGTCATATTTATGCCAATAAGCCGAGCTATTTTGCCTTTTCGGGGCGATGTGGGGGTTGCACAGCTTTATACTTTTCTTTAAATGTTGTGCAATTATTAACTCACAGTGCTCCGAGTAAAGCTTTCTTTCTTTTCTTTTCTTTGATTGAACATTTTTTACTCTTGTGCTAGAGATTTGAGAATGCAATTATTAATTGGGTAAAATAATATTATTTAAAATATAACGTTTTATTTTCAGGTAACGCAATTAACGAAATGGGAGATGTCAAGGCGCACTTCGTGCAAATCGCCCCATGGCACGAGAAGGTAAATATTCTTTATAACTAGCTAAACTCCGCTACGGTGACACATTGATTTTATTTACACGAGTGGAATTACCCATTCCCGTAGAAAGTTCGAAAAAAATAACTATAAATTATATTTCTTGCCACTTCAGCTAGGAGCCTGTAAGAACGCACAAAACTCGGTAGAGCAATTTGAGATGTTAGGGGAAACAAACAAATTTCCCACTTCTGCAACGAAAAATTAAAAAGTAACAATAATTAATAAAAGATTCAGCTGGTTCGTAGAAATTATTAAGAATTGTCTTTTACTATAAATAAAACCAACGGATGGCGTCAGTGGCGACTGCTTTATATATTTCTTTCCGATATGATGCTGTATAGTAGCCGTTAAGAAGTATTTTACCTTGTAGAATTTATTAAACAAAATTATTAACACGTAGGTTATAGCAAGCACGTAGTAATAATACAATTACAAGACATTTGTAAATACTGTATAATATCTGAGTAAATCTTGTAATCAAGATCATCATATTATTTCTACAATTTATAGCAGTCTCTAAATTTTGGCTTTAGCAGGTAATGAATTTCCGAATGCATAATTACCCGTTAATAAACTTGCTTATTAAACGCCTCATACGGGGTTAAAGTACTACCATCTACGACCATATCACCTTTTAATACAAGTGTATCTTTACAAAACCTCTTTAGAAAACCAGGGTGTCTCGGGAGCAATTCAGGAGGTTTGTTGAGCCTGACGACATGCAACATGATGAATCTAAGACTTAAACTCTCTTCCTTTAAAGGCTTGAAGTGGCTATTACATAACTTTTTATCTTAATGGGTAGTTCAGCAAGCCATACAAGAATAGCGGTTAGATAAGTAATTTCTTGCTATAGAGATACGGGAACGTATCCTGAACGCTAGTAAATTCTTTACACGCGGTGGTAGTGAGACTTCTTTAAGTTCATCCATCCGTCGGCTCGTCTCTCCCATCGATCGATGAATAAAGTAAAGACCCAACAGACACTTATACACATATTCACACTTATATGCCTACCTCGCCTAATAAGTAACGCAATTTTTCCCTACAAGAGCATGAGAAGTTTCACTTCAATAAAAATATCTTTTGTAGCTTTGCACACCAGTATTAGTGTTATTTTTTTCGCAGGAGCATTACGAGCAATGTCCCATGATTCAAGAGAACATTGCCGAAATCGATACGAAGATTATATTCCCATCATTTGACTTTCAAGTAAGTGACATCATTCATCATTTAAATTACAAAAGGTTAAATGATGTTGCGCGTATTTATAAATTAAAGAAAATATTTACAATTCAAAAAAGTCTTCAATGATGTTTTTTTAATGTTATACAAGCTAAATTTATATTTTTGTATATTGTAACCACACATGTGCAATGAAGTGTACAAATTAATAAATCCTGTATAGTATTTATGTTATTAAAAGTAATTAATAGATAGACGAAGTTAAATACTGAATATTTTATCAAAAACCTTGTTACTACAATATTAACAAAATCGAAAGCTTTCTGAAAACTGCCCTTTTAGAGACGAAACTTATACAAAACTTCATCTCTGAAACATGAAGTTTGTTTTTGCTGTGCTATTTCACTATCGGCGCGAATTTTCTGGTTCTCAAAAGTTTATGAATACGCGAGAAACTTAAATTATTGCAGTCGTATACAATTTCAGTTTTACGGGTGAAGTAAAAAACAAACTTATAAAAATCTTTTTACAACTAAATCACTTAACATTTTTATTATATACTCGTATAACTACAGCATCGAGTTTATAGTGATTTTTTATTCCAATTAGCGAACTTTCGTTATGCTTCCTACGTGCCCTTTCCTGAAAAACAGAAACTAATGCAGATAATTTATTTTTGTACTATTACTATTATATACATTAAATTGCAACACCGATGGGAAGCGAATCTAAAAGTGAATAACATACTCAAATCAAATACCTGAACTAAATCCTTTCCTTTTAAATAACTAAATCCTTTTTTAATCAAGCCTTTGCCTTTATATATACTTCAGAAGCGACGGTATTACTATATTATATAACTTTACACATATGGACGAAAACATGGATAATAAAATAATTTTATGATAGAATTCAATGGAAGAATCCGTCTTGTTTGATGAACTCGTTTGCAATAGGGCCACATAATAATAAAAATTAAAATAAGTTTAGGGAATGAATGCATTTTCTGTGGAAATGTCCAAAGATAATAAAAACGAAGTATTGAAGTAACAGGAATTGGTTTTTGACAAGAAATCAAAGAGTTTTTGAAATCAATGTATTGGTTTGTTACGGTGACCTTTGATCATATAAAAGGGAAGTTTAAGTAACGGATGAATTTAATATGATAGTTATAACAAAAATAAAACTAAAGGAATGAGTGAAGGAATTAATTATCTGTGATAGTGTGTAATAGGAAGTTAAATAATGTCACCTCGGTTTATTGTGTTATTCTCAGAGCAAGAAGAGTGGCTAATTAATATTACGTATCCCAAACAATTTCCAACAATGAAGTTTTATTGTTAACTAGTTTCTGTTTAACTGTTTCCCTCGGTGTTACCCACGTAATTGCCGAGATCTTTTTTTCTATAATAAAAATCTTTGTTTATTTATTTATTAGGAAACCAACGTTGTAAAATGTAACTTAACATAATATTTATTGAGAATGTCTATACTATGTATTAATGGCTAACTCAGCATGCACAATTTTTTTTCTTATGGCACATTCTTATGGAAGCATACCTTATTAAAAAAGAAATACAATAAAAACTAAACTAACTATTTGAAAACTATACATAAAATAATAATAAATATTTATGAAATTAAATCTAGAGTTACACAACAACCACACAATAATATAGAAACTAATGGGAAGACCGATGTTTTATAATTTTCTTTTTAAATGATTTTGCAGACATTGAATATATCAAGTTATAAAAAGTAGTCTTAATTACTCCTTATTACGTTAGCTGTCTTCCAGGAGGAGTCCTGAATTATGATGTTATTTATTTTCACAGCGCTCATTCTAATGTCAATAAAAGTTTATAATGTCAGAAACACCAAGAAGGTTACATTACAAAAATGAATGCGATTGTAAGTTTTCTTAAAATTCTTAATCATAATTTTATAATGTTGCACGCAACTCTCTTATTATCTTCTTTCGTAAGAACCTTCTTCTGATTAAAACACTACACAACAATAAATTCGTTCAGGCATGATGCCATGACCAAGAGAAATAGAAATTCATATTTATATATATCGTCGCTTCAACCGATGGACGTCCACTGCTGGACATAGGTCTCACGTAATGACGTCCACAAGGCCCGGTCTTGTGCCGCCTGGCTCCAGCGGCTACCGGCGACCCTCTTTATGTCGTCGGTCCACCTTGTGGGGGGTCTCCCTACACTGCGCCGCCCGGTGCGGGGTCGCCACTCCAGCACCTTCGGGCCCCAACGTCCATCGGTCCGTCGGACTATGTGCCCCGCCCATTGCCACTTCAGGTTCGCGATTCATAGGTCTATGTCGGTGACTTTGGTTCTACAACGAATCTCTTCATTTCTGATTCGGTCACGTAGACTCTGAGCATCCGCATGAGGCCCAGCGCCAGCCCCATAGTATGTATAAATGAAAACTTTTATAGAAAATTACATTGTAATCATGATGAGATTAAAGAAGGGCATTCAATCAGATGTCCTTTTCTCTCATCATATTTCGTTGTGGGTTTTCTTTTCTTCTAAATCGTTCTTTAATATCATCATTTAACATACATATGTCGAAAAAACGATGCATGAGGGTTCAAAAATGTTTAAAAACTTGTATTTTTGCTACTGTTTTCATTTATAAAAAAGTAAACATACGATAATGTCGACTAAACTAAACTACTCCTGTGAAAGACATTCGCACTTCAAAGAACTTTCACAACTTATCTTTCATACTCACCGCTGTCAAGTTGTGAAGCCATTGGAATAAAGCAGACGAAGTAATAAATAAATTTGAATTTTACAAACATTTTCAACGGTTNGCTTTCTCATAGTCCACGAACGCCAAGCAAAGTGGCCGATTATACTCCTCGGTCTTCTGTATAATCTGCCGCAGCGTAAAGATGTGGTCTATGGTACTAAAGCCTTTTCGGAATCCGGCTTGTTCGGGAGGCTGGAAGTCGTCAAACTTGCGAGCGAGACGATTCGTGATGACCCTCGAGAACAGTTTATAGACATGACTTAACAGCGCAATGGGTCTATAGTTCTTCAATAAGGTGTTGTCACCTTTCTTGAAGAACAGAACCACCACGCTCCTATGCCATGCCTTGGGCACCGTGCCTTCCAGAATGACGGAATTGAACATTCGCTGAAGGACTTTAAGAATGGGTTTACCACCCGCCTTCAGGAGTTCCGCTGTGTTCTTCATCTGTTTGAGAGCCATACTAATCTCGTACAAGCTGACGTCCGGGATATCTTCGGGATTTATATATATAGATAATGTAATTATGACAGATACAGTACAATTTTGTACTCTTGTTTCATTGAAGTGGCCAACACAACCTGAGTGCACGTATAAAGTTTTATTACTAGTTGTCAATTGCTGCAAATGGATTGCTTGTCCGCTGCTCTCTCTCGAATACGTCAAGAGCATTTCAACTAATTGAGGGTCTCTCCAATGCCCTATTTGCGTGAAGGTTTTCATATGAAACTTTTATATTTTTGGCAGGAATTGGTTTGGAGATTATTTAAAATTTCATGCATTTCAAGTAGGATTATTCGCGAAGCATTTAAAAGTGTAAACATCAAGTTATTGATTGGAAAACACTTAATACGATAACCGGGAACATTAAGCTGCCATTTCTAATTTAAGAATTAAAGTTTGTTCATAAATTCTTGTATACTTTACTGAAACTGCAAGCGATACGGTATCGAATATATGTCGGAAGTATTTTGCTTCAGTTTCTTGTTAAATAGTTGTAAACAATGCCTCGTTAAAGTAGCCGTTTTCAAAGTTTCCCAATTTAGAGACTTATAAAGAAGCAACACGAGCCAAGCTACTAAACCGTAAATAACTCATTGAAACTGATCGTTGTTAATAAAGTAAGTATCAGAATAGGCAACTATGCTATGTAAAATTTTAAATGTTCTTTACGTAAAAAATAAACGTCAATATGACAAAATATTTATGACTTTTTATCATTTCAATAACGGTTGACTTCGCACATAAGTTCGTTGAATGATGCCACTTGTGATTCGCCGTATATGAAAATAAATGCATTACTGAATGAAAGTGGTTATTAAATGAATACGAAATTAACGAAATCATAATTTAAAATTGCTATAAAATAAAATGAAGTGGTAACGAATTTTTATGTTAAAATAATATACGAGTACGTCGTTTCTCTTCAAGTACATTTCCATACACATATTTTTGGTGTATTTTACGTTTTTCCATGTAGACAACCTTTGTGATCCAGTAAATGTAAACTAGGTGGATACGATAATTTGTGTAGTAGTTACTTATCCAACATAGACAAGTCTTTTTACTGCACAGTGCCCGTTGATTATAATGTAATTTGTGTTTAGGAATTGGCGTATTAAATATTTTTGTTTCTTTTTTTAGTAAAAAATTTAGTTCGTATTAAGTTGGCTTTTAGCAGGTTTTGATGTAGAGTAAACCTAACTGAGGTTTTTACGGAACTCATCATAACAAAGTTTTTTTTACAAATTATTCATAGTTAAATATTGTTTATGGAAATAAACACGTGAGTTCAATAATAATTATAGATATTTTTGTTTATTTCTTCGACCGTGGCTGTTTCCACCGAACCAGCAATGACATCCCGCTAAACAAAAAAAATTGGTTTCCGGCCTGTTTGTTGTAACCGTTAAGAGGTAAGTTACCGCTAACCAGGAATCACGCTACTATCTTAGACTGCATCATTATTTACCATTAGGTGAGATTACAATCACACGTTAACATGTCAGCTATTAAAATAAAAGGTTTATTACATTTTCCCCGTGTAGCAACGCGGTAAAAAAATTAATTTCTATTTCAATTGCGTATTCCGAAGCTGTTTTCCATGACATTAATGTGCAGGGTAAAGTGGTTTTCACTTAATACGAGAGCATCATTGAAATTATCAAATGCATACCGCAAATATTCCAGCTATTTTTATTACAAAAGATAAATACGAATAGAATTGCGCGTTTCCACGACCTTGCGAGTGCTCTCTGTTTATCATTGTTTTTTCTTCACAAGCATTTATTTTTAGAACGCATTCTCGTAAT
This sequence comes from Elymnias hypermnestra, assembly GCA_015832385.1. Lineage (NCBI taxonomy): Eukaryota > Metazoa > Arthropoda > Insecta > Lepidoptera > Nymphalidae > Elymnias > Elymnias hypermnestra. The sequence goes on along the minus strand of JACTOM010000013.1, from coordinate 143,351 downwards.
ATGCAATTTAAAATCATATTCATTACATTGAATAATTTTTATAACATAAATGATATTACTTTGCGCCAAAGAAGTAAGAGAAAAATTGCTGGGAGCTTGAGACCAAACGATCGCAGAGAAAACTTCATCAAGGCGAGATTATTAATACAAAATGCAACTTCTTTTCTATACAGTAATTTTATAATGAACTGAGATCAGTGATGGGTTGACACTAACTCTCAGCTTCCTTAGTCGATTAGAGCCACCTTTACTTGAATGACCCCTAACTTTGGCGAGCGCGAACACCCAATCACATTTAATGTCCATTTAGTAGTAATGCTAGATTTAAAAATAAAAGAATTTTTCACTTTAAAAAGCGGTATCGGAAAATATTCGGTCGTCACTAATAGACATTCATTTTCAGTAAATCTAAACTACTTCATTATCATCGTTTAAAACCAATTTCGATGAAATAATTTGCTGGAGTTGATAGGCGGCTTTGTATCAAATTAAATTGAGCATATTTAGACAAGCTGCTTGCGTTGATTTGAAAATGTAGATTATACAGTGAAACATGTATAAATAGGATTTAAAGGTACCTACTTTTTTTACTCATACATTTTCCTTATAAGTCAGGTTAACATGACAGTTGCCTTATATTTATAGAGGGACCCACGATGAGAGGTCGAAATGTTTATCGTACGACCCCTTAGATCGTACTGACAAACAAAGTAAGTATGAAAGGAATTAAACCGTGTCTCCACTAACTATATCGTCTCAATTATTCGGTCATCAAGATACGAAGTTCTTATAATATAGGTGTATATTGAAAAAATCTAAGAAATCCAGTCTCAAAAAGGTTTGAAAATTCCTAGTAAACAGAGGTATTTAGATGCAAAAGTGCCGGGACCTCATTATAATTATAGGTTTCCAACGTAACCCGGGCCTATATTGGTTTACGTAACCTGTAGCTTCGAGAGTATTCAAATAAATAGTAATTTTATGAAAGTTATATATAAGAGTAGTATTTTGATCACTTTATAACAACCCTGAAGGATAACTACAACGACTTATAATAAAACTTTCTACTGATAAATGTGCCGTCAAATTCAATCCAGCCATTTCGGAACACTTGATAAAAAAAAAATAATTCGTTTATTTTAACGTACTACCTTAAATGTTGTTTGCATATTTTTATGTATTTATGTGTGTAAAGTTATGTAAGGAAAGCAGTATAAACGGCCTCACTAGCGCAATGGTGCGAGTGTATGTTTCACTAACAGAGACCCGGGTTCCAATCCGCGGCAGGGGACATTTTCTCATTTTTCTGAGTCAGAACTGGTGTGAGTCTTTAGCTGTGAATACTTAACACCCTACGAGCAAAGACTTGCCGATAAATGACGAAATTCCGTTCAGATATGATACCGTATAGAAACCATAAGAGTTAAATTACTTCTTTCTGGGTTAGCGCGTTTCCATCTTAGACCTGTCATCAGGTAGGATGCATTGTTAATGTCAGCAAGAAAAAATAGAAAATTTGTAATGATTTTAAAAAGTCGTTATAATAAATTATACAGTATCTAAAAAATATTAAACTATCCATCCGAATACTACTTGATAGAAATATGACTTCAAAATGTTAAAGATAAGCGTAGATATCTGCCAGGTTGGAACAAGCATGTAAAAGACACTCATGAGAAGGCTCGTGTTTGTTTTCAGCAATGGCTACATTATGGCAGACCGCACTCTGGCACTATCTATAAGGACATGTGCGAATCTAGGAGGATATTTAAAGCAAGGTTGAAATGGTGTCAAAGTAATCAACTGCAAATTAAAATGGATATTATCGCTGAACATCATAAAAATAAGAAATTTAGTCAGTTCTGGAAAGCAACTAATAGGCTAAATCCCAGGTCGAGCCTTCCTGTAAGTGTGTCCGGTGCTCATGAACCTCGGGATATAGCGAATATGTTTCAAAGTCACTTTAAGGTTGATTCTCCACTGGGTACCACGCTGCATATGTTTGAAGCGGAGTGCGGCAGCCAGAAGCGTCATGTATTTTTTACCACTAAAGAGGTGGCTCAAGTCATTGACGGTATGGTTAAGGGTAAATCGCCTGGACACGATAACCTCAGTATCGAACACCTGCAGCATGCTGGATCTCACCTACCCAGGGTGCTCTCGTTATTTTTCAATCTGTGTATTGGACATTCGTATATTCCTAATAGACTCATGAGTACAATAGTTGTACCTGTTATAAAAAACAAAACGGGTGACCCGTCAGATCTGTGTAACTACAGACCAATTTCTTTAGCAACAGTTATTGCAAAGGTGCTGGATAGTCTGCTTGCTAGACACCTGGAAAAAAACATCGTGCTCAATGATGCACAGTTCGGTTTTCGATCAGGTCTCTCTACCGACACTGCAATCCTGTGTCTCAAGCAGACTGTTCAGTATTACACTGCTAGAAAGACCCCTGTATATGCCTGTTATTTAGATCTGTCTAAGGCATTTGATTTGGTTTGTTACGATACTCTATGGAATAAAATGAAAGAGGAAACTACTGTGTCAAATGAAATTGTACTACTCTTTAAACATTGGTACTCCAATCAAAAAAATTATGTAAGATGGGCTGGTACTCTTTCTGAAGAATATGGATTGAATTGCGGTGTGAGACAGGGGGGTTTGAGTTCTCCTACGCTTTTTAATCTGTATATAAATAGGCTGATTGATGAGCTAAGCAGCACTGGTATTGGTTGTCATATAGACGGAGTCTGCGTCAATAACATCAGCTACGCAGACGATATGGTGCTGCTTAGCCCATCAAGTGCAGCTTTAAAAAGATTAATTAAAATCTGCGAGTCCTATGCTGAGGCTCATGGGCTTAAGTACAATGTGATTAAAAGTGAAATCATGATGTTTAGACCAGATAACAAACGCTATAATAATATACCAAATATAACGCTTTGTGGGGCTACATTAAAAAAGGTTGAGCGCTTTAAGTACTTGGGCCACTGGGTCTCTGAGGATATGAAGGACAACACCGACATTGAAAGAGAACGAAGGTCGCTGTCTGTTCGCTGTAACATGTTGATACACAGATTTGCGAAATGTACAACTGCAGTTAAAGCCTCGCTTTTTAACGCTTTCTGCCAGTCATTTTATACATGCGGTCTGTGGATCAACTTCACTCAGCGGGTATACAGCGACCTCCGTGTGCAATACAACAATGCATTCAGGATGCTGATGGGATTGCCACGTTATTGCAGCGCCTCCGCCATGTTTGCAGAGGCTCACATAGATGGTTTCGCCGCCATCATGCGCAAGCGTAGTGCCTCGCTACTCCGGCGGCTGCGTGACAGTCCTAACGGCATTCTGCGTGCATTGGCAGATCGGTGGGACTCACCGATGCTCGCGCACTGGGTGCAATTGCATGTCATGAGATGAACGACGAGTGTCTATAATGTTCAGGAATACTAACAAAGTTTTATATAATTTTCATTTTGATTCAATTTTAGTTTTATAATTATTAATTCTATTTTAATTTTAATTTTAATTTATTAATAATTAGGCTTAGATTTTTAAATTACATGTTTATTTTACTAACCTATTTCATGGATCTTTGTTGTCTGAAGTAAATAAATATTATTATTATTATTATTATAAAATTACGGCACCAAAACATTAACAGTAATTACCTAAGAGTAATTACTTAGCTCCAATGTGAATGTCAACTGTAGCCAGCCTATTTATGCAACATCCAAACCAAAACTAATCTAGCCAACTCCAATCTATCGACACAAAATCCTAGATTGGAAACCACGTAGGTTGACTACCACTGCTTTCACGGAGATGTATTTCCAAGTGTAATTACTTTTGCTTCACGACACAAAGCTTTATATTCTATACACTGACCTCAACAGTAGCTGAGGTCTATTACGAGCCTCGGTTTTGTGGTTAGATTTATCGCTTGGAAACTGACAAGTAACGGATTTGGTCAAAGTAACATGATTTAGAATTGCGTTTTTCCATCAAGAATTTCTCTACCAGTCGAAGATGAGGCGCAATACAAATTGTACTTTTCTATATTAGACTAACACTTGTTACTGCAATATTTTGACGACTTCGCTTATAAAATAAAACTAACACTAGTATCATTAATACTAGTGTTAGTTTCGCTATCAGAACGGAACTGTTTTGAAGTTCATAATATTAGTTTTTCTAACTTGTCTGGATCTGGATAGGTGAGAGGATTTGGATTGTGAGGTTACCACCCCACCAGCAATGCAAAAAAATTACATTCCGGTAGGATGCTATATATAAACCATAAGAAGTAAAATTACCGGTCACATTACAGTCAATCGTTAACATATCAGCAATAAAACAAAAAAAATATAGTCCAGACATAACGTTTAAGTTATAAATACCTAGGTAAAATATAATTTATTAATCTCTAATAACTTCTGAGTTACTGTTATTGAAACAAGCAATAATCTTTTTTATTGTATTATCTTCAATTCTGTACACTAACTTATTTTTGTGAAACGAGTAATTTTGATGAATTACTTATCGTACAGGTGATTTGAATGCCATTAGTAAATAAAATAAAGCACATTGTTTGCTCTGTTACATTGCTTACACAAATGAAAGCTTTGACGTGACTTCGACTGTAAATATACATTTGCAATTTACATTTCTGCGAAACCGCGGAAAGCTCGTCGATGGCCCTTTGTCAAAGAGCGTTGGTCGATCAATTGTTATTGAGAGCTTCAATAAATGTTATTTCCATCAAATTCAACAAAACAATATTCGGTCTATCTGTAATTAGTTCTATTGTACAACGTCAGTTACATTTGAGAATACGTGTATTTATTTGTTCAACAAATTTTAATCAGTGTTATATAGTGTACAATAAGGTAACATAAAAAAGAACAATCCGATTCGTCTATTACATATACTCGTATGTTTTACGTAATGACGCCCACATGGCGATCTTGCGCCGCCTGGCTCCAGCGGCTACCCGCTTGATGTCGTCGGTCCATCTTGTGGGGGATCTGCCTACACTGCGCCGTCCAGTGTGGGGTCGCCACTTCAGCACTTTTAGACCCCAACGCCCATCGGTCCCTCGGACTATGTGCCCCGCCCATTGCCACTTCAGGTTCGCGATTCGTAGGACTATATCGGTGACTTTGGTTCTACTACGGATCTCCTCATTTCTGATTCCACCTCGTAGAGAAACTCCGAGCATAGTCCTCTCCATCGCCCGCTGAGTGACTCAGAGATTCCACATTAGACCCACAGTCAGCGACCAAGTCTCAGAACCGTAGGTCATCACTGGCAACACGCACTGTTCGAAGACTTTGGTCTTCAGGCACTGATTTTTAAATAAAAATTGACTTTTATTAAGTAATCACTAAAACTGAAACGAATTAACATCCAATGCAAGTTATGCCAATCACAATTATATTATACTAGCTAAACCCGCGACTTCGTCTGCGTGGAATGATTTTTGGGTAGCATTTTCATTAATTTAGGCATATTGTTTTAACAATAAACATATGTATAACACCATGCAACCCCCATTGCTGGTGAAATTTCGTATTATCCGTTCTTAACGGAGCTCTACTCGGCAAAAGGAATATTCCTACCAAATTTCATGTTTCTACGCCTTATGCTTCCAGTGATATCGAGCTGAGTCAATAGTTAATAACCCCGCAACCACCCTTATGGTTCCAGAGATATCGTGATGAGTCATACTCGTATAGGAGTAGCCTATTTTGATAAAACTAGATTGTGTTGAGATTGGCCGGCGACGGATTGTATCTGATGGGGTCTGTTAACTCTACATCTTCCATTTATAGGCTGCTGTTTTTGCACTTTCGGACCATAAAATTCACTAATTCTTCCAATTATATCCCCTTCCATAGCTAATTTTACTTTGCTATTCATTGGGTTATGTGCGTGCGTATGTATTAGAATGCGGAGACTTACTTAGAGCGTAGCTATTATATAAAACACAAAAAAAAATCTTTGATCTGTTACCATCTAACTGATGTGGTTTTCATTAAAGAGCCCATAAGAAGATTGATTTAGATTACTAAAACAATACTTTAGGCACATTCAGTCCTTTAATGAAATTGTTTTTGACTTTTTCCCATGCCATAATATTCCCGAATTTAAATTTAACTAGCTTTGTTATGATAAAAGGTAATGAATAAAGTTTCATTTATTTTATAAAAAACTAAAAACTATTTCTTTTTTAGCATACAAACATATACTGGGTATCCGTTAATTCTGTTTAAATATCGACAAAGTGAAATTACAATAATATAATATGCGAACGAGAAGTTGTGTATTTCACTGTATAAGAGTTTAGTTTTGTTTTGAAATTGCTGAGGGCATTTCAGAGTCGGATATGTTTGAGGGACAAGTTCAAGCTAATATTTGTATTAGTTTTATTCATTCCTGTGCATAGCAATCGCCGCGGTTGCGACGTTGTTTTGCCTTTCGGCACTGTAGGACAACTTTGGAAAGCAATTAATACCGTTTTAACGCTTTTATTTATTGCCGCAATGTGCGAATATGGCAAAACAGTTTTCCAGGTTTGATCTTTCTCTCAGTAATTTACAAATTTATACTTTCTAAGCAGTCCAACTTAGGCTGGTGGAAGTCGGCTATTTACCAAGTATATATATTTCACCATGTCAGCCAGTTACCATCACAGATTGTATCATCCTTTGTCAAATCAGACAGTGACAGTCGCCCGCAACTTAGTAATATTATATTCGTCGTCTCAACCGATGGGCGTCCACTGTTGGACATACGAGTACATATAAAGTAATTTTTAATCCCAGAAATCTGGTTCACTTACCTCTTTGACATGCTTCCAATATTTATATCTACGGTCGCATTTAAAATTTACCTGTTTTTAATGACTTTACACTCTCGTCTCGGTATATACACACAGAATACATTATTTCTAATAGTCTAATAACGGCATGAAGAAGGCAACCGCAGAGTTCGAGGTCGGTACGCAGTGAATATTTAAAAACTGAGATATTATCATCAAATTTTACAAATACAGCTACAATACTAACAGATTCACGCGAAATTAAAATTGAAAGAAGACACATTTCAAGTTAGCTCAAATGCAGACACTTCGCATTAATTTACGAACATAAGCATTAAAGTTATAATAGATCTTCTTAACGCTAGAGTGACAAAAGTTCTTCTAGCAATTAATTTCTAAAAAGTTATAAAGATGGTTAATCATTCATTTAGCTGAGTTCAACGAGTACACACATCATGGAGATGTGCAAGGATTTTTTGTCATGACGTATGCTGATCATGCGTAAAAATCATGGTGGTTATGGTTTAATTTATCAGTAATGGAAAAAACGAAACATTTTCAAATTTGATGAACATTTTCAGAATGAATTTAGAGATCCAAATATAGAAAAAATATAAAATACACTCAAAAGCCATTAACTGGAGTTAGCCAAAAGCCAAAAGCCAAAAGTTAAAAGTTAACTGGATTAATCAATAGATAATTACTTTATTATTGTTAATAATAATAATAATAATATAATAATAAAATTATTGAGTTTTCTATTAAGATTTTCTCAATATTTGCCCGAAGTTGGGAAGTTGGCGGTGTGATCCACCCCCGTGCCTCGGAGAGCACGTTAAGCCGTCGGTCCTGCGCCTGATCTCTCTCCGGTCGTGTCGGATTCCCGTCACATCGGACTATGAGAGTGAAGGAATAGAGAGTGCACTTGTGTACTATGCCTGCCAATCCGCAGTGGAGCAGCGTGGTGGGTCTATGCTCTAAAAACCCTCGCTTCTCGGAGTGAGGAGGCCTGTGCCCAGTAGTGGGACGTTAATAGGCTGCTACTTACTTACCTTCTTACTTTTATTATGGTTGATAGACATCGCGCATCCTTCAACTATATTTTAACCAAGTAACAATGTCCTGTTGAATTCATTACAGCCGAGCTGGTTGCGGACAAAGGAATTTTGGGACAGAAAATTTGAAGATCGTTACGAAAGGCTCAAAAACGACTCCCAAAGACCACAATTAAAGGTAAGTTATACTTATTTTATATCATTAGTAACTCGAACCGACTTTCTGTTTTACCATTTTTACTTATCTGTTTTGGATAAATAATCACACAATCGAATCGAATCGACACAGCGGAGCTCAAAATTCTTAACATTTTCTTATGTATAAAACGCATATTGAAATAGGCAAAAATGGCGCTGTGACATCACAAAATGTCTATATGTCATTGAATGATTTTGAAATTGTCCTTATTTGTCCCTTGTAAAATTAGATATATTGATGTGAACGTCCTTATCGGAGCGACGCATGCCGTTTCGGGAGGGAGGCGTCGCCACGTCGCCACTCTTTCCATCTCTCATATAGCAAATACAATGTTTTGTTTACTAAGGCACATATGTAACCTTAATCTTACAAACAGAAATCCGATGTTTCACTTTCATCGCCCGTATCGAATAAGGTTCTTTTATGTCACTCTTTGTATATATCTAAAATTAGTTTAGATAAGTCGGGTTAATAGCGTCAACTTCATCAGCAGATAGACAATTTGTGTAGAAATTTCTGATAGCAAAAGTTAACTAGGCACTTGTTCTCTTGGGAAATTTCGTGTCATGTTTCGGTCAGTAAACAAACACCGATAGTGAAGGAGTGATGTCAGTATGTTGTTACGTATGTAGTTGTAAAAAAGGCTTTGGACCTTTTCGGGTCCAAGTTCTGAAGGTATTTCCCAGAAAACAGAAAGACTATCATCTAAAGGGGCGAAAATCTTTTAAAGATAACCTACGTTTTCGAAGACAGAGATAATGTGGGATCTAATCTCCTTTGAAACTGTGGTTCTCTGCACTATTAAGTTGCCTCAAGGTAGCTATGATAGTCCAATGGTTAGATGTATTCTTGTTATGGGTACTGAGATAAAATACTGGGCAGGTATTAGAAAATATGATTTCCTCAATTCGTCTTCTAGTTAATCGAACCTAGGCCCTTTGTTAGCGAAGCGAGTGCTCGCTTCATTACGCCTGCGAGGCCGTCAAAAGTTCTTTTCCATGTAACCCACTAACACGTAATTATACAGCTTATTGGGTATATGGTTATAGATTCAGTATACAGAAAAGTATTTATTTTAATGTTATAAAGATATATAATTAAATCTAAACTTCTTTAAAGTCTAAATTACCCAAGAACAAGCGCTAACTTTTAACTTGTAACATTTTTGAACTAATTAAGCCGGGGACTCTTGTTTTAACATTTATTTAGCACTTTCAGGTAAAATTATGCGAGTCTCGCATTGCTAATTGCACTTAAGGCACTGAATAGAACAGGTAGAATATGCCTTTAATAAGTGCCAAAAGATAAATAATTTCACAGCTCTTAAACGACTTCAAACCTCTAAAACAAATCAAATCCAAAACTCTAAATACGTAGACTTTTACAATAACCTTCGAACCTACTCTTTTATATTAATTCTAGAATATTGACTTGATAATTTTAAGGCTCTTTCGCACCCTGTTCTATTCCCAAAAGAACTCAAGGCCAACTGAGTCGTCTTTTTGTATCCTAGAGGATAATCCTAGTAACCCTTTGAATTTATAATTGATTGATTTAAACGTTGACATTTTTTAAAGGTCAAAGTTAATTGTTAACTTTCGGCAGCTTACTAGATAAAAATCATATATCAGATAAAAGTTTATTGTGCACCTTTAAAGTTTAAATAACAAATTGTTCGCATCAAATTATATTCATTTATTGATTCCTGTGTATTTCGTCACAGTGAAATTGTCGTTGATTATTTTAAAATGCTGTTTAACAGAACGTCATATTAGATTAATAAAATTTGGGACATCACTTTTCAGGTGATTGTAATACCACACTCCCATAACGACCCCGGTTGGCTGAAGACCTTCGAACAGTACTTTGAATTGAAGACTAAGAACATTATAAGCAATATCGTCCAAAAGCTTCACCAGCATCCCAATATGACTTTCATCTGGACCGAGATATCTTTCCTTAACGCATGGTGGGAGCGGTCGCACCCTGTCAAACAAAAAGTAAGTTACTCAAAGTTCAAATAACTAAAATTATTCACCTCCAATTATTCAACTATTAGTCGTAGATACGGCACGAAAAAGTTTTATATTAACGAAAGTGAAGTTATAAAGTTTCCAATAAAGTTTGTTGTGACAAGTACTTACGACGTTGTGAAATTGACCACTGCCAAAACAACGCATCTGAAATGCAACTCACGCCATCTTTTGCATCCTCGTTGCAACTGAACGCATTCATTTCGCGAAAGCAACTGACACCTATACTCTGTCTGCAACTACTTCTCGTAAAATGATTCGTTTCTAAGCCAGCTTATACTCACAGCAATTATTCATGGGTTCGCAAAGTTGAAAAACCATAAAATGACATTTGTTTACATTAAAAATTTAATTTTAATGCAAAAAAATCTTTTTTGCAGGCACTTAAGAAGCTAATTAAAGAGGGAAGGCTCGAAATCACCACTGGTGGCTGGGTTATGCCTGACGAAGCCTGCACGCATATCTACGCTCTAGTCGATCAGTTCATAGAAGGTACGTTCTATAAAAGGTGATTTCTGTAATTATAAAAAATTATATTTTTACAATTCTTTGCAACCATCCTTTTTTTTTCAGGCCACAGTTGGGTGAAAACTAATTTAGGTATTACTCCTAAATCCGGGTGGTCAATAGATCCATTCGGGCATGGTCCCACGGTACCCTATTTACTGGAGCAGAGCGGAATCGAAGGCACTATAATCCAACGAATCCATTACGCTTGGAAACAATGGCTAGCACAACGGCAAATCGAAGAGTTCTACTGGATCACAAGTTGGTCAAAACACAAGTCCACTATGATTGTCCACAACATGCCCTTCGACATCTACTCCATCAAGTCTACTTGCGGACCGCATCCCTCCGTCTGTATTGGATTCGACTTTCGGAAAATACCCGGAGAATATTCAGAATATACAGCAAAATATGAAGAAATAACAGACCAAAATCTCCCCAGCAAGGCTAAAACGCTGTTCGAGCAGTACGACCGCATTGGCTCCCTCACCCCCCACAACGTGATCCTCGTGCCGCTCGGAGACGACTTCAGATACGAATACGGCATCGAGTTTGACGCGCAATACAACAATTATATGAAAATGTTTAACTATATTAACAATCATAAAAGTGTATTTAATGCCCACATTTCATTTGGGACACCCCTAGATTATTTTAACGCTATGAAAGAAAGGCTCACTGATATTCCGACTTTGAAAGGCGACTTCTTCGTATATTCGGATATTTTTAGTGAGGGAAAACCCGCTTATTGGTCAGGCTATTACACTACACGGCCTTATATCAAAATTTTAGCTAGGCAATGCGAACACCAGTTGCGTACTGCCGAGATCATTTTCACGCTAGTCTCGAATCACATCGAACAATCAAACAACCGTAAGTTGATTTCTTCTGAGAAAAGGCTAGAAAAATCCTACGAGCAGTTGATTACTGCTCGTAGGAATTTAGGCCTTTTCCAGCATCATGACGCCATCACCGGCACATCTAAAGCTAGTGTGATGAGCGACTACGGAACTAAACTTATTACGAGCATATATCAATGCATTCGTCTCCAAGAAACAGCACTCACCACCTTGATGCTTCCGGATACCACTCACTCATCTCAGAGCATACTGCAAAGTCAAATGGAGTGGGAAACATACGGCAAACTACCACGACAATTACAGGTATCTTTGGTTGATAAGAAGAAGGTAATCTTGTTCAATTCCCTGGCCCAAGAGCGGACTGAGGTCGTGACGGTACGAGCTAACTCGACTAACATCAGAGTCTTCGATACACGTAATAATCAATACGTGCCTTATCAAATTACACCGAATATCGATATTCGTGAAAACGGGAAATATGTAGTTAGCGATGCCAATTTTGATATTGCATTCGTCGCCACCGTCCCGGCTCTCAGTGCGGTCACTTTCAATTTGGAAGAGCATACGAATTCTTCGCATCATTGCAGCGTCTACTGTAACAGCTGCGACGAGAAAGATCTAGACGGCGAAAGAGTGCAGAACTTTGTTGTCAAAAAAATGAAGCCTGGTGACATTCAGTTGGAAAATTCGATTTTAAAACTGCTTGTGGATAGGAATACTGGGTTCTTAAGACAAATAAAAAGAAAAGATTCTCGTAGAAGAAGCGTAGTTGAAGTACAGTTCGGAGCATACCGTAGCGCACAGCGACATTCGGGGGCCTATCTGTTTATGCCGGATTATGACGATCCTGAGAAAAAAGACATTTTAAACCCCTACACGAACGGAAACGCGCAAGATTCGACGCATCACATGGACGACAAAATGATCATAGTAGCTGGTCCCGTATACACAGAGATTACGACTATGTACTTGCCCTTTTTAGTGCACACAATCAGAATATACACTGTCAAAGATTCGCTGTTAGAGTATGGTGTCATGGTCGAAAATACTGTTGACTTTGAGAATCCACCAAAGAACAGGGAAACTGAGCTATTTATGCGCCTTCAAACGAATATACAAAATGGGGAGGTGCCAGAGTTTTACACTGATCAGAACGGTTTTCAGTATCAGAAAAGAGTGAAAGTGCATAAGCTCGGCATCGAAGGTAACTATTACCCGATAACTACAATGGCTTGGCTTCAAGACGAGGAAACACGCTTGACCTTTATAACTAACCATGCACAAGGCGCCGCATCGTTTGAACCGGGTCGCCTAGAAGTGATGCTGGATCGGCGGACGCTGTACGACGACCACCGCGGCGTGGGAGAAGGCGTTGTCGACAACAAACCCACATTTTACCAAAACTGGATATTAATCGAAAATATTGCTCCCGATAACAGAGACAAGAGAGAAACAGATCGCAATTCAAATTTCAATGAAAGACATTTCATACCGGAACAGAAGTTCACTAACTACGAATTACCGTCAAGAACGGCTGATTACCTTAGCAGAACGCTCAACTATCCTATAAACGTATACCTCGTGGACACAAGTGAAGCCGGCGACATCGCAGTCAAGTCTCAACAGGTGTTCCTTCAAAACTTTCCACCTGACATTCATGTTCTTAATTTACGGACTCTGACCGATGAATCTTTGGAACAGTTTCCCAGCCGAGAAGCCTATTTAGTATTACATCGTCCAGGTACCAGTTGTACTGTGGGTGACTCCTCTCGCCATGCCTACACACGCTTCTCCCCTAAAACTGCTTTCAAAGGCTTACGCATACACAATTTAACTTCGGTCAGCTTGACGGGTCTGAAAAAGTACCACCGTCTCGGTGGACTGGGTGATATCAAGATATCCCCGCTGGAGGTGAAGACCTATAAGATTCGGTTCTGAAGACTGTTAGGGTTAAATTAACGATTTTTATCTATATACTCAATGGTATACAATTTTAGTAAACGGCCTCGTCGCCGGCACCACTTAATATATAATTAGTAGATAATGGCTTATTGCCCAAGTCAGTTAATCCATTTGTCTAATAAAACGGTTCTACTAGTTCATAGTGTCTCAGTAAACTTTATAAACACGATTTAATCGTGTAATAGCTTAAAAGCTATTATTAATTCGGTGCTTGCTGAGACTCGACTTTTCAATTCTTGTAAAGGCGAGCCAAAAAGCAAAATTGCCCCCTTTCATTTGACATATGAACAGTTTTCTTTACAAACACCAACATATATGTCAGAAAGTTGAGTATAGATACTAAACCAATTTAGCACGTGAGTCAGAACCAAAAAAGAGATTTCGCTATGATCTCGCTAAAACCAAACTGATATTGTCTTTTATAGCCAAAAAAATATTTAATCTTGCAACAAAATTAACGCAGGTCACCCTTGAAGCAACAGGCGAAAATTATACAATACATATAACCATTATTCTGTTATCGATCCTAATACAGAGTGACACGAATACTTTTCGTTGATTATTGATGAAAATTAAAAAAAAAGAAATATCAAGTGTTTTGAAAATTGAAATCTATTTTTAAAACAAATTTAAATAAACTATTTTTATATTTTGATTTTGAGCAATGCCAACCTCTCCTAGTCAAAAAAAATATTGCAACTCCATATTCTGGGTTGCCATTAATTCGCATTAAAAATTCAAAACTCACACAACAAACTCTAGTAATCTCAGTGTCTATCAATGAAAATTCACTGTAGTTGTTAAGTAAAATTTAATTCTAAAGTTACCCAGACTTTTGGCTGTTTATTTTTAATTTATTAAGTACAAACATCAATTCACTTTTTTTAAACAATAGATTTGCAATTTAGGATTCTGTACGAAATATGTCAGGATGCTTGAACGCAACCACAGACACGAAATAATCTCCTTGACATTCAGAATATTACTGGTCTACCTCGGGAATAAATTATAAACAAATACCTAATTATCGAAACGGTTTAATCTTTTATATTTACAATTTTCACCACCGGGCAACCAAGGTTCTATAGGCTAAACATTTACTGTTCATGTATACCATTAACACTATTAATAATGTTTTGCGAAGTCGAACTACATTATACGCTTATTATTTTAGCTCTATTTATGATCAACAGATCTGTCAGTAGTTCAGTACCAAAAGTAAATAAGTACACAACATCATATCGTACTAAGACATTAATAAGTGGTACGAACCTCAGATCTCCTTTGTTGAAGAAAACCTTATTCATTAATGTTAGTGTTATTTAATAGGTGTCTATAGAATAAATACATTTTATCGTATACTACAGTAGTTATTATCAATATATTCGTCAATATAGGAACAGTCACGTGAATTTTTAATCACAGATTTTTCTCGAATGTTTAGAATAAGTTGCACCGATTGATTCCAAAGAAGTCTCTTTTGTTCCTTCCGCTATATTTCTTGAAGCGTACGTAGAGTGATTTAAATCTCAAATCACACGCTTGGTTTTAGGTTATAAAAAATATGTTGTAGGATGGCTGTATAGATAGGTACTTGAACATTTTAGTTCAAAAACACAGAAACCAATGTCATTGTTTACTAGTTAATTATAAGGAAACTGCTAAAGAAACACGCGCGAGGCAAGATGTATCAATATACTGAAGAATTAAAAAATTTACTGTCATTTCAGAGAGGTTAAAACACTATATAATTAAGAAGAATTAGAACAGAAAATTAAGACTTTAGTTCAAAAGTCACCGAATGACAATCACCAAAAAGTTTAATCAGTTTCCTCGTCGAAACACGCCAGTAATGACAATATACAAAAGCTCAACTTCTAGCTTAATCTTGCCCAGCGTTAGTACTGGATTTTTACATATAATCAAATATATCCCGTTAGTATGCACATTCAATGTCGTGTATCTACGTTAGATTACAATTAAATTAACCATCTCTAAAGATTAGTCTTTTCTAAAGAAAATTGGTTGTGTTCGCATAATTTTAAATTTGATGCGTTTGTACATCCTAATTATGTAAATATCTCAATACTTTAAGGATGTCTATTTTATTTATTTTTCACAGCGTTGTTATTTTTGTTATAATTAGTTAATAGAAGTGTTTGTACCAAATATAACATGTATATAGTTGGGGGCATTTAATACTTTTACAGCGGAACACACGATGGCATCTTAGAAAAACCAAATAAAGATACTTCCTTTCGTGGAAAAAAAGACTACTACAGGACTCACCTGGTGACTTGTTTCCTTAGTCATTTTTTTACGAAATTCTAAATCAATAATCAAATTTATATCATAAAACAGAAGCACATATTCAAAATCAAAATATTCTTTATTCGAGTAAGCTCAAAAAGCACTTTTGAATCGTCAGTAGTCTGTCCGTTGGTAACAAATCTACCACCGGTTTTACCACATTTCAATATAAAGTTATATATAAATTTAATAAATACAACATTGTCTTCTTACTTTGTGTTTAAGTTATATCTTGACTTTATTAGATATATTTTAAGGCTTACAAAAATACCCAAAAAAATAGACGACTTTTAACAATAAAAAAAATTGTGACAAAAAGATTGTATACATAATTAAAATGTACCTGTCAATTAATGACCAAAGCGATACAAGTGATAATAAAGCGATATTCAGGGGATATGGAGGTTTCCTAACGATATTTTTCTTAACAGGAAATTGGAGTAACTACAGAGTATCTTTAGGTTCATATCTACGGTGGTAGAATCGGTAGGTATAAATCTGAGGTGGTAAATTTTGCCGGTACGTACATTTCGAACACACTGATTCTACCACTTAATCTACGGTCGTAGATTCTTTAATAACGGACAGACTTGACATTTGAATAAAGACCATTTTTATTATGATACTCTTTTAAGAAAAATCTACATTTTATGATTCGGTAATCGATGTTACGTAACTATGACGTAATTATGACGCTACGTGGCTGAAATTGTAGATTTTTCGGAAAAAAATGACACTTGAATCTCTGGTTTTAACATTCTCAATGTCAAATATAGTCCAAATAGTCTAACTATTGGGGTCTCCAACCTCAATGCCATACGTGCAACTTACTTTTACCAACTCCTGTGTAGATCCTGCGCCCACACTTGTGCATGATAGATAACAGCTGTAAGAAATTTTAATTAATACATAGTTTTAAAAGATAATCCACAAAATATGTTTAATGTTTCAAATTATCTTACATATAACATAATGACGGATTTATATGACCATGTATATAGGGATAGAATAGTTGTCGTATTACGAAAGTAATTGAAGAGTGTAAATTGTGAACAATGTTTAAAATACAAAGATGTTTCGAATGGGTTATTTCTTTTCTTTCATAAGTTTTAATAGCATTCTGTTTATAATTACGACAATTATGCTGTCCAGCGGCAATATTACATGTTCTGATCCTGTAGACAAGATGACATTCTAAATACAGTAACGCCAATAGAACGCTTAAAGAATGTATGGGAATGACGTAGCAAATCGATGTGTCACGTGATCACATGAACAAATTGTAGCTTTCTAGTCGTTCGACGTAGCGTTAGCGCACTTAGAATGTCATCTTGACCACGGTTAGTCATTACAAGTAACACGGCATATTGAAAACTGTATTCAAAACAAAACCATCATATATGACAAAATTTGGCTTCTAACAGTTTCTATTTTATAATGTTCTCAAACTATTTTATTAACGTTTCTGCATACAATGGAGAATATTAACATAAACTACGAGCAACAAATCCATGACTATTATATTTGATTTTTAACAATACATCGCCAATTTTAAAAAAAACACAAAAATCTCAAATGTCATATGTTCGCAAACAAAATATTACCATAGCCAATACATCCGAAAGTTAATCCCTCTTAGTCCTAAGAAATACAATATTAATTGTGTGTAATTCAATTTGAAACAAATCATATTAGTTTAATTCATTATACAATTTATAATATATATAACTTACATTGAAATAGACAATTTAATTAAATTCAATTTCATAATAATATTTTGCCAATTAATAATATAAATAGTTCATTAATGTTATAGCTTAGCTTTAAATGTTTTCTACTTTTAATCTCACATGTCATTCCTCGTTGTTGAAAATGATTATGTCATTTCAGGAAAGTTTTACTGAAAACTGAATCAATTATTAAAGTCCTAGTATTACAGGAGTT
This sequence comes from Elymnias hypermnestra, assembly GCA_015832385.1. Classification (NCBI taxonomy): domain Eukaryota; kingdom Metazoa; phylum Arthropoda; class Insecta; order Lepidoptera; family Nymphalidae; genus Elymnias; species Elymnias hypermnestra. Next base: position 125,652 of record JACTOM010000013.1, on the reverse strand, counting down.
TTCAAATGCAATTATTTTACCATTTCTACTAACATTGTGATTTTTTAAGGAGTATGTTTTAATAACTGGTAATTATTGAAGAATTCGTCACCCAGGCTTATAAGTGGATTGAAGTAATTAACATAAGGTCAAAATATTGACTTTGATGCAATATATATCGAGGAACCACCAATGTGATGTGTGAATTAGTTCTCACGATGTTCGTTTAAAGAAATCTGGTACTGAAATAAATAAATACAATAATTCATGTATACAAAACATTCCCACTCTTAAAATCATAAGAACCCTCAATAGCAACAAATTAACATTTTGTTTGAAAGGTTTAAAAAAAGTCTGGGACAGCATGTTTATCTTCTAATGTTGATTCACTATAGTCATTTTTATGGTAATCAAATTTGTTTGGAATTTAACACAATACTGCCCTGTATTTTATCATGAATTAAGTAACCTAATTTATTGGAAACAACGAGGACGGACTGCTTTGTTATACAATTATTTAATTAGCATTATTAATAAATAAAAAAATACAACCAGCTTACACAAATTCCTAAAAATATTTATAAGTTGACATATTGTGATAAAAGTTCTGTTGTAAATTAATTTCTAACACTGTCAATTCAAATTCATTTGCATCAACACCTATTAATTGTAAGACTATTTTTAATTATTACAATGCTGTATTTTTTTGTTTCATCATCTATTGTGTAGTTGAAATAAAGCCATTAAAATCATTAAAAAGTGTTTATTATTAATTAATGGGCCCCATTCATTAAGTGACTTTTTAAAGAAAAATTGGGATTTTTTGGGACCGAAAGCACGCCGACAGTACCCGAACTAACCCGAATGCATGTGACGTCACAATGTTAATTTCTCCTCACAGCTGTTGGAATGTTTTGAATTTACTAACGAAATCTTTCGATTTTTGAAGTAAACCTTGTTTATGCACGCTTGAGATGGAGAGCAAGATGGTGAAAGCGTGACGAGAGCGTTACGAAAAGTGTCGTCGAGCGAGGCAAACGGGTATATATGTTTTACTTCACTCGTGTACCCTAAAGCAAATTCGTTAATTTTTTTTATGTTAAGATTATGACGTCACAAACATGGCGACCAATCGTTACGTTTTAGTCACGTGATTTCTTGCTTTTATCGAATTGTAATTGTTATTAAAATATATATTTTAAATTGTATTTCACATCATTTTTTAATATTATTTATTAGGATAATACAACAAAAAAGCCTTTGTTTTTCTATTCAAAAGGCCAATTACGTAACGGTCTTGTGGTTAATGATTATCATGAGCCCATTTACCCCTCTTCTCCAAAATGTACGGGTCCAAGATCCATTTTACCCCTGCCCTCGATTAAAAAGGAACAGTTTTTATCACTTCGAGGCCCAGGAACCTCCCCAATTGTATGTAAGATTTTATTTTCTACTGTAAAATTGAACTAGGTTCACCCTTAAATAAACAAATATTATTATTATTATAAAACTAGTGAATTTCACAACGCATCAGACTATCATAGGAAATAATTTTGTATAAAGTGAATACAAAGTTTATACTTTATACAGATAACTTTTCAGCATAAAGAAATCACGCTCTTATTACCATATTTATAAAAATTTTAAACTTGTAAAATCTGAAAAAAAATGTATGTCTATTTTTTATGACACTTCTATACGTGTGTCACTGAATTCCTAAATGGCTGGACTAGTTTTGATGGTTCTTTGTGTGGATTCAATAGTAGAATTGAAAATTCACTCAGATAAACAACAGAATTAGCCATATTCCCACAGGATTCAGAATAATGCGAGTAAAACCACAACCACCACCTTTTATTATGTAGAGGTGACTTTGCTTCTCTAATTCTATTCTTCGATATAGAATAGTCATACTATTTTTTGGACAATACAAATATTGTTTTATTTAATTCTACTGTTATTAACGTTAACGTACTATATTTAGCGGACTGTAAAAATACCATATTTATTGAAAATAAAATGAATGTGACTATAGGACGCCCCAAAAATTTTAGACGAATCTATGTAAAAACTGCATGTTTTTATTCAAGGAAACCCTGACACAATATTTATTATTCCGAATAGAAACAACGATATAAGTATTTAGAATTAACAAAACAAACAATACTTACAAAGATATTCATTTTTATTCTAATAATATTCACAATGTCATTTTAAAGAATCTATAATATAAAAATAAATCGCAAAATGTGTTGGTAAGCGTATAACTCAACAACGTCAATTCTTTTTTTTAAATGTTCGTTGAAGTCCAAGGATGGTTTTTACGGCGAGAACAATTAAAATAACTGCTGTGGAGAACCCTAAAAACAGCTCTTTTCTGTTTCCCATGCAAACGTTTTCTAACTAAAATGTAGAGTTATTTTGGCCTTTATTCCTATTCAATAAAGTTCATATAAAATTACAAGTACTCACTGTTGTCTAAGCAATGTAGTTGTGTTCCTAAGGTCAAAGAGTCAATTTGCAAATTATTACCGCTGCACAATGTTCAAAATCAATTGAATAGTGACAAAATGTCATTAGTACTGCTGTAATTTTATTTCAAATATCATTCGTAAAACTGAAAGTCTGTCGAGTCTACTAGTATCTAATATTTACTATTATAAATTAATTAAGCATAATTGTCTTTTTCTTAAAAATGTTATTTTATATTTTTATATTAAGTAACACAGCATTATATACGACACATATTTAAAAACTTGCACGGCAATAAATATACAGACAGTTTCAAGAAAATAAATTTTTGCTCCTAATATAACATAAGAAATTAAAATTAAATGATTTAAATTCTATTAGGCTACATAAAATTAACAAGTCATTCAAGGGCAACTGTATACTTCGCTACAACCAAATCCCAGAAGATGTTACATAATAAATTTTAAAAAAGCTAATTGAAAAAATCATAACACAATTTAAAGGATTAATGCTCTAATCTTAATAGAATCAATGATAAAGAGATTGTAATGGTGGTGATAAAAAGTGACACCCAACTGAGTTTCTTGCGGGTTCTTCTCAGAACAGGGCGCGAAAACCCCTCGTAACTTAAGATTGTAAGTCATTGTTGTAAAACATGAAAAAAACTATATTTGATAATTCAAAAGTGCTGTAAAAGCCTAGTTGAATAATGAATTTTTGAATCATTTATCGCATTTCACATACACGTACCCCCCCACACATTACGCATACGCTCACATATCTACTTCAAATACACACACACACACCTTAAACATACACATACGTATGGGGCTATTTTTGAACCTCTCTAACCTCATGTAAGGGTACACGAGATTTCTTGAACAAACCCCATCCTCCTTCTTCTTACATAAGATACTTATGAATACCTACATATGATAATATCCTTTCTATTTTACGTAACCTTACATAAGATACTATCTAACGTATTATTATGAAAAAAATCTATATTATTTAAGAATAGCTATAACATATAATAAAATATTTAAAATGGACAAAACAAAGAGCACGTGTCAGAAGTGAAACTTCTTTGGCAAACAAATTTTCAAGTCTTGCTTATATTTATACAAATCTAAAACTTTCAATTTCCGAAACTTAAAAGAAGGGGAAAAGGGGTTAGAAATTTAATTGGCATTAAAATATTAGGCGTCGAAAATATATTATTGAATTAATTGAAATCTCAATCGACGAATTGTAAACAAAAATGCCACATGTTTTTGTCAATATTAGAAATTATTATTTAAATTTTGTTTTTGAATTTAAAATTTAGAAAAGAGAATTTACGAAAAAAAGTATATTAAATTAAAATCCCACATGTTATTTGTCAGTATTAAAACTACCTAACCTTCAAACGAATTAGCATAAAAAAACCCTGCACATATTCGTGACGCTAATCACGCGTTGCGCCTCATGAGCCTGAAGAAGTTTCACTTCAAAAACGAACGCATTGAAGGTTTTAATATTTCAATACACTTAAAATTCCAAATTAAGAAAAGATAGTTTTATAATAACAATTATATCTCTTCCGTTACATAAGAGCATAATGGTTTTTTAACAACCCTTCCCTTTTGCCCCTCAGGACATGTAACCAATGAATAGCCCTCTTAAAAATACACACACACCACACACACACATAAAAGTAAATTTAAATGTTTATGTTTACGTTTGTGAATTTCAATGGTGTGTGTGTGTGTGTGTGTGTGTGTGTGTGTGATATGTGCATGGGTTTTAAGAGGGTTATTCATTGAAATTCACTTACGTTTAATAAAAGGATCTATATAGTAATTAATGAAAAAGGAATAATTTCCTAATAAAAAATTAAAATACTATTAAATTATGTAAAATTTTTCTAAGTTTCCGGAGTCATTTGTTTCCGCAGTGTCATTATTGTCCATATGTTTAACATACAATGAACTAAAATACATTTAATTGAGTTTATTTTCACTATATTTCACATCATTTTCATTTCCCTCATAGTTTCTTCTGACTAAGCACATTCCACACGTTTAACAAAGTCAACATATGCTGTCATTAAGAATATATATAAACATTAATTATTATATTACGCAATTGTATGGTGTAATGCAATATTGAGCTAAAAAAATATTAATTTATGAGGTATAAAACAAAATTACAGCATCAATACTAATTCTATTTGTTATTTGTCAATATTCGGATATACAGGTTACCCGGTGGTCGGTGTTTAGGATTTGGCCGCGATATTTGTCTTTGTGTATGAAAATAGACTTCGTTATAAATGGTGATGCTTCGTTTTAGTGTCATTTCTTCTTTATCCGGCTCGCGATCCATTCGAGTCCCAGATGCAAACTGAAAGTTCGAATAATTTGACTTTTGTGTAATATTGTCCTGCTGGGCACAGGCCTCCTCTCTCGTAAGAATGTGTGTTTTAGAGAACAGTCCCACCACACTGAACTACTCCCAGGATATGCCGGTTTCCACACAATGTTTTCCGTCACCGAAAAGCATAATGCTGGATTGGAAAGAACAATCAAGTACGTAAGTTTAATTTTTATAAAGAGAAGCTTATCAGTGCCTGCTGTGTATTCGAGCCCTCGATTTCTCTAAACGAGAATCCATTTGTGTGTTGATAATTTATGATCAAATCAGCGTATTACACGGTACTTATCTACAGTGCCAGCAAATGAGTGAGGTCGCGATTAATCACAAAATTTACTAAGTATCATAAAATATTTTATTTTTACGCATTGTCATCAAATTTTAAGCTAGCTTATAAGTAAATGGAAAGATATGTTAAATAATATAATGGTGGTTGAAATAGTGCATACAGAAAAATTATGATGATGATGTTTACTTATAAAGCCGTAGATATTCACTAAAAGGGATTTCCCATACCCCACAGTTTCAGCAAGAATGTGAGTACACTATCAGGAACAGCAAAATACCTTAATAATGTTTATTTAAGTTTTTGATACATACCCTTCACCAGTTAGGGCGCAACAAGCTTGGATGTGCCAAGGGTGCTGCTTGATGGACGTCAGGTCCAATTGTTCCGATATCTCCGCTGCTGTCATGGAGCCCTTCACATCCTGTAATGGAAATCACAGTGACGATACCGACTCTACCAAAAACACACGAATATATTTAATTAATACGCGAAAAGGCTACATATATTCGAAGCGCACTGTAATCCCAGCTTGTTATTTTAAGAGACTGACGTAATTCCAAATTACCATTAAAATTATTTTTTACCATTACAAAGTCGTTATGAGAAATTTTTATCATTTAATTAAAATTATTCTTATAATTACATCGAAAGTTTGCATTATCACCTAAACTATCTTCGTGACCGTAATTAATGTAATTGAGCTAAAATATTCACTGTAAAAACCGATTTAAAAAGCTGCTAAGCTATGTCATTTAACCATGATGGTTTCGTAGTCACTTAGTCAACAATATTATTGTGAAAGCTAATCAAATATAATTGGAGAAACAAAACATCTTTTTCTGGGGCACTATATTGTAACATGCTTTAGATACAGGAATGTGAGTGTGCATAATTTCTGACTAGATGTAACAATATCATACACATAAATCTATATATCTATCTCTACGCATAATCACAACAATAAATTGGAATATCAAAAAAATAAAACTAAAACACGGACATTATATTGTGGTAGATAAAATCGTACAACGTAAACAGCAGCCTATTCACGTCCCACTGCTGGACGTTTATAGGCCCTATAAAAATTAATCGAATCGAATCAAATTAAGTAAATCCCATTAAAATGTTCATTATTACATTTTAAAAAATAATAATTTAATTATTTCAAAAATATTCTAAAGATAACAACTGAATACGTCAATATTATACTAATAAATTGTCTTGTTTTTTTATTATCTTATCGTAACACGCTTTGCTCAGCTCCGTGACGTAATATTGACACAAATGGCATTATAGAATGAACAGTGGGCACCTCCAGAAACTCGGCCCCGATACAATTAAGTACACATACTCAGCGAGATAACGAGAAAATTATATAACTTCAGGAAACAAATCAATGAATACATTACTGACTTCTGATTTTTTTTTACCTTCCATAAAAAACGTTTTATCGACATTATGTTAACATTGATAACTTGACTAATAATCTAGCGAAAATTTTCTTAGATTTTCGCTACAGTCACTGCAATAAAGCAATGCATTTTACAGATTAATATCGCGTATATTACTGGAAATCTTTTATTATATTTACTATATTTTCTTTGTTTTTGGTATTCCTATTGTTATCTGAAGATGTCTAATATCACTTAATTTATAACAAAATGAATAGAGACAAGAACAATATTTTTTTCTGTTTTTTTTAATTTTCCGAGTAATTCCGAGTTTTTCAATTATTAAATTAAAGACTATATATATATATATATATATATATATATATATATCATCTTTTCAATATTGCTAAGAGTTATTTAGACAATGCGAAAGAAAGTTTGGGTAATAATGCCTATTAATCAATGATATCTCATAACATATATGCATTTTTATTTCCTAGCAGGGGGAAATTATCTATAACTATACTATAACTGCGTCGTGATTAGTTACCGGCTTACCAGTAAAGATAAAAAAATGTGTTAAAGTATTAAAAAAGTACTACTAGGAGGTAAGTTCTAATAGGTTTATTACTTATTTGGCATTTCCAATTCATTTTCAGCCCAAGATATATACAAGTTAGTAAAATGCATTTAAAGATAATAAAAGTGTGTCTTATAAGTGTATCACTTACCATCATGAGAACACAGTTAAGCTCGAACCCATTAACATGAAACCAAGTAATATGTCCTAAATTTTTAATTACGCAAACATTAATCTCATATATTTACTTACTTGCTTGTTTGCGAATACAAGGAGACATGCTCTGCTCAATTCCTCGAAAGTCAGCATACGGTGCAACTCTTCGCGACTGATGCCTAACCTCTGGCGGTCAGTAGAATCCACCACCATGATTACAAACTGTAACATATATGATAACTTTAAGACAAATATTTCTAGTAAACAAGTAATATAAAAAAAACAATTCCTACATTATCTAGCATGAACTCCTCAAACTCATTACATAGAGAGCAACCTATAACCCATATTAATCCTATGTCGAGCTAGACTCGTCCTTATAGTTTTTTAATAATAATTGATATTATTAAACATGTTCTTCCAAATATCAAATATATCAGATTATAACCACGTTGTCTTCACAAAAACAATACATTTTGTGGAGCTCAGAATTCTTGAAAATTACTTAAAATAATTTAGGAATGCAAAGGGGTGAAACCTTTTACACTGTACAATATTTAACAAAATGGTTTCAATATTTGGAAATGAGTTTTCTTCAAGTCATATCCACTACAACAAAAAAATGTGTTTGAACTTCAATGTACAAATGTAATAGATGTAGGGGAATTTGGTATTATAGTAAGGATTTAAAAAAACCTAGAAGATTTTCCAGATATGTCACTTAATAAATTCAAAACCTATATTAAAATAAGTTACATGTCCTATCAATGTTTCATTTCTAGAATTAAAAAAACAAATGATCCAATAAGTTAACTTAATCTAGATTCAGACATTTTAAAAGGACAGGTAATCTTTTTATATGTCTGTCATTTATCCAAGTATCCAATTCAGTCCAGTAGATTTGCATGCTGAACTTGTGAAAACTGTATTTCAGTCTCAATGCTGTCTGCCCATATTTATTAGGAAAAAGCCTGCACAATATACACCAATAAAATGCTATAACAGAAGACAAAACTGTTAAAAAGTTTTATTTCAGGTTCCCGGTACAGTGAATCAAGAATACATATATCGAATTTTGTACTAAATTTCATATGACACACAAATTAAGTAGTAAAAAGTAAATTATTCACTGTAACTTTAAAATATTTTGAACAGAGCAGAAAGTGTCTTTATACATTCTTCTCATTATTCAATTAACTAAACCAGCAACGCAAGCAGCATATAACTTATAGAATATAAACCGATTTCATATAGATACTTAAATGAAAACTGATACAAACAAAATTTTAAAAAATTGATAAAAATACAGACCAATAGCAAAAATAGCAGAGTATTAGCAAAAGGATGTAAGTTTAATATTAGAAAAAGGCAGTTAAATTTCATTATGATTAGGTACTTAAAACGTTTATGAACACAGTTCATCAATGCTCTTCCTGACTTTTACCCATAATAATATATAACTGTTATTAAAAAATGAAATCAATTCTGATAGCTTCGCAATACCAAACAAAATGTTATGCATATGTAGTTAATGTGGGCATATACTGTGTGTATATACTTAACAGAACATTCGCAGAGTTTCTCTAACATAAGGTTTATCCATTTTTAAAATCGTTCAGCAACAGTCCAACAGCAACAAAAATATTAGACAACTTTAAAATACATACATGATACAACACTAATAATTATGGAAAAATGCAATAGCCTATTGTTATACAACTTGCTCAAGGCTGCCCTTTTAGAGAAGGCCTTTAGCTCTTTGACCCATAATACTCCTCCATTCATTCTTCTACGATATGCAAATTTTCTTGCAATATTTTTTTCAGCAAAAAGCATAAAGATGCTACCAAATATGATTAATCATTCATAGCAAACCAGCAGTAAGAATATCGCAATTGCAAAGCTTTTTAAAATAATATTAGACTGTTTGAATTCAATCTGCATTTATAAATTAGTGGACAATTGTTGTATCTATGAAATTGTGGTTATATAAACTTTTTTAATTTAGACTATGCTGAAGATTACATCTTTTCGGTTCATTAACATGGTGCACTTGATAAACAATTGCATTAAAGGTATCTATTCCAAATTCAGCTTGCGAAACTAATATTATAGGATATAAATTGCACTGCTGGGACGATAAAAGTATACTAGTATTAATCTATAATTCTATACCAACATAAAAAAACCTAAACAACTAAACATTGATTTAGTAAATTACACCACTTCACTAAAATTGCAGAGAACCTAACCATGTTATTAATTTCCACACTATAATTATAATGCTATACTGCCCACCAATCAAAGTGTGATACAGAATACCAATTGCTGTTACTTACTTCACTGTTGGTGTAATAGGTGTTCCAGGCAGAACGTAGGCTCTGCTGCCCACCAAGGTCCCACATCACAAAGCGTAAGTTCCTCCACACAACTTCTTCCACATTTGATCCAATAGTTGGCCGTGTATGAACTGCTTCACCCAAAAGCAGCTGATAAAGTATTGTAGTCTTTCCTGCATTATCCAACCCAACTAGAACCAACTTGTGTTCTAGATAATAAGAGAAAATTTTATGAATGAGGCATATAAATCATATTATGTATCCAGTCAGAGATGTATCTAACCAATAAAGCAACAACATAAAAAACCTAACATTAGCACCATTTAGTAGGCAAACTGAAAGTGGAGAGGCCTACTGAGCCTGAATGCAATACAGACCCAGCACTACAAGTAAAGTCACCCCTATACTGATATATATGTGATACAGAAATGTAATGAAGTTAATTTTAGTGTAGAATGAATTACATTTCAAGTGTGAGGATATGAAATCTATATACAATATATTATGATAAATAAAATACTATATTGAGTAATAAATGTATATGGTAAAATATACCACTTAATAATTGGAAAGATATACAAAATACAAAATTAATCTCGATCAACTAAAATATGTTATTTATCCTATTCTTCTAATGAACGTTACTATGATCATTTGCATCATAAACTTAATTTTTATTTAAAAGATGTTAGCTAAATATGTATAACATGTGCAAATAACAAATCTTGACACCTTTTGACTATTGTCTTTATATTAGCCACTCTTGATCTAGACAAGTTAGTAATGTTGTATACAGAAGAAATATTTATTTTGGTTTTCATTTTTACAATATCTGTATTATGACATATATTAATCAAGAATTATTAATTAGTATAAACATTACAATATATTTAAATGTAATCCATTTATTTGATGCGCAAACTGTTGCGTTTCTACGATAAACAAAACGTAAAATGTATAAAATGGGCATAGAATCCTCTACAACTCCTGCAAAACCACGGTGGTTAGCTATATATATATATATATATGTATTTTAATAACTTAATCAGTACGCCTAATTGTCTAGCTGGTAAATACTCACCTTCGTTGCCAAACAAGCTCCAAATTTTAGATATAAGCAGGCCCATTGTTGAAAGATATTAATTATTTTAAATCCGAAGTATTAACATCGTCCAAGCAGATTGACGTTTTCTCATTAAGGAACCGTTGCTTAATTCACATCACGACATTTTCAACATTAGAATATTATACTCGTACAAAGATTAGCTCTACAATTACCGCTTAATTCCGAAACATTGAAAAATATGTCTGGAATAGACATTTCTTTTTGATCTTATGGAACACCTGTTGAAATCTAGGTCAACTTCTGTGTATTAGCAATTGTTATTTATTAAATTAACATATGCTTGAGAAATTATGTTCCGATTGAATATACTGCTATTAAAAGTACTTGTTAAGCGAACTATCTATCCATTAGACAAAAAAGCGATTCAATTTTTTACACAATCCTATTGATTCTATGACACTAGAAACGTAGTGATTTATGATTATATACTCTTTGGATATTGTTCAATTCCATTGTAACGCGACTACAGATTAAATATCGCTGATAATGTTAGATGTACTCTATAGTAACTGACCATGATAAAACCACAGAGTAATTTACTCTACAATATTAAATAGTAGAATTTTGATGGTACAAAGTATGTTGATCACACGAGGTATGTGTTTAGGCACACAATGGGGCAAAAATGAGACACTTGTATTTGATTATTAATGATATAATGTTGCGTCGATGGCGTGTTACAAGTGACTGCTGACAATTTGTATGTGACGTACAATAATCAAAAACGCGACGAGCTCCTGCCAAATCACAGGAACAATTACGAACTAGGTCCAATCAGTCACGGCTATAACACTAGGCGTTTGCGCCGAAACAGTATGCAATTTGGGAATGTGAAGTAGTTGTAGTTTTTTGTATTATCTAACTAGTATCTAAAGTCATCAACATTTTTCTTGCACTTATATCACTAGGTGGGGTCGGCACAGCATGTTTTCTTTCGCCACTTCGCTCTATCCGCTGTCATTCCTACATTCATTCCCCTTACACACATATCCGCTTTCACACAGTTCGTCCACACTTTTTGGTCGCCCTCTCCCGAGACTGGCGCTTACCGTCATATTTAGGGCCCTCTTGCATATGTATGCATGAGATGCATGCGCCTATCCTCCCTTCTCATGACATGTCCATACCAGGATAGCCTTCCACTCCTTAACTTCTCGGTCACTAGTGCTACTTTCACATTTCTTCTAATAGAACTCGTTCATAAAGTTATCTAATTTTGTTACTTCACACATCCATCTCAACATTCGCTTCTCCGCTGCATGCAATTTCCTTTCATTCTCTTCCCTTTTGGTGGCCTAGCAATCTGATGCATACAGGATGCCTTACGAGCATCTTATAAATTTTCCTCTTTAGTTTTTAGGGACATTCTGGCATCACATATTATTCCCGAGACCTGCCGCCACTTTATCTATTCTGCTAGTAATATCTCGGTCAATGACCATCTAAGACAATCAAAGAAAAACTGGATGGATCCCCGAAATCACAGAACACTTTCGATCTTCAACCCTACGGTTTTCAGTTTTTTTTGCTATTTTTTCGTCTTTCTCTGCACCTCAGCTCTATCCTCTTCAACAAGCACAATGTCATTGGCAAACAGCATGCACCAGGGTACTTCCTCTTGGTTGTTTGATGTCAATGCATCCTTTACCAGGAGGAACAAATAAGGGCTTAAAGCCGATCCCTGACGCAAACCTACGCCCACATTGAATTTGTTAGTTTTGCCAGCTATCTATAACTAGTATCTAAAGTAATATAAAAAAATTGTATATTTTAAATAACACTAATTTTATTTTATATATTGTTAATTTAAGTTAGTATTAGAAAATTGTTATTTTTGTATTGTGAGAATGACCACACTATTTCGTAGAGGGCCACCCTAGTTCGCTTCTGGTCACACTGGTTGCTAACTTCCATCATTGGAGTAGATGCGAATTGCGAGGGTAATCATAGCACTCGTTCCAACTTCCAAGTCCCTCCCAAAGTTTCGTGCGATATTTTCATTGCCAATTTAAAATCGATTTCGAAATTCGAATATCATAGATAAATAAATATATAAAATGATTAGTGTGTCATTTATAAAAGTATTATATTCTATATGATTTCGTCCAATTTTAAAATAGTTTTGTAAAAAATTATCTCCTTCTAATAAATATGTATAGTTAATTACTAATTTAACCGATGGCATAGATTTATATGTTGGCATTAGTAAAAATTAAATGTACTAAAGATTTTTACTATGTATACATATATTTATACATTTGAAAAATATTGTAATCAATCAATATGTAAATGCAGGGGTATATACTTATTAGAAAATATAAATTCGTTTGTGAAATCGCTGCGATCTATAGAAATCCCAAATTTATTAATATTATTTTACCAGCTCATAATTTTTACCATTTTTTTATATTTTATTTTTAAATAATGTAAAAGTTTTGAAATGTAGTTGCAGTAGAGTTTTTAGTGACTTTATTTTGCATCTTACTACTTTTACACTTCATTGTCGTCTTATACTATAATATATATAATTATATATTATAATAATATAATAATAATTTTATAATATAAATAAAATAACAGTTTTTAAGAACCTTTAATATAATCCAAATTTAGCCTATATTATATATACCCAGTACTTACCTGATAAACTGCAAGAACCACATAGATAAACAATAAACGCCATAATATTATTTAAAAATGTAATCGCAATGTTGTTAATTCCATAGGTGAAAAATTGTTCTTGTTCAAGACATTTATTGGAATTCCTTCAGTTGTACCGACCAAATTAGTTTGATAGACACCTTTTATGTTATGTAAAATGCTGTCTAATTTAAACTGACTATCACCGTTACATTTCTGTTCGGAATCGCTTTCTATTCGACAGGAAAAGCTTTGTCTGTGCAATGTCATTAAAGCTGTGTTCGGGGTATATTTCGCTGGTGTCCCTCTGTTCAAAACCGCCCTGTAATTTATCAGTCCAACATCGCATGGAAATGGTGTCCTAATAAGAGGCATGAATGCATAATGACACAGGTGAGTTCTGTTTATATCGATGAAATATATATCCAAATTGTAAGAAAGTGTATTTGCCAAATACAGGGCAGTTTGACTAGGTAGTTTTAAATTGACTCTTGATATTTCCTCGTCGTAGCTATTTATTGGCTCTACTAGATTCTCTAGTAATAAATAATGCGTGTGGAATGTTGCGCTGTTATCGGAAAGGCCTTCATTTGTGCCTCGCTTGTCATCAAAAGGAACCTTTCTATCTAACATCATTACTAACTGGCCTTCTTGAAATACTGTCACTCCTTGTGCATGATCAGTAACTATCGTGAGTCGTGAATTTTTGTCCTGTATAAATGCTATACTTGTAAAAGGATATATGTTTGACTCAACGCGCTTACTAACATTGATAGTCCTTGCTGTATATTGAAAACCATTATTATCAGTAAAGAATTCAGGCGGATCACCGTTGCCAATATTTGTCTGAATTGACATGAATATCTCCAAATTACTGTATCTTGGTACAACATCATAGTCTATTTTAGTTTCCAATTTGATGACTTCGGAAAGTGGATTATTTATGAGATTATATATTTTTACAGTGTGATATAATAAGCCGCCATACAGAGAACTAAGTTCAGTAATAATTTGCCCAGATAATATTATAATTGCTCTCGATTTTGCATTTCCTCTAAAAGATGCCAATATGTCTTCCAAAGGATTGGAAACGTTAGTGTTAAACAAAAACATGCCAGAATGTACGTTCGCACTTTTAAATGCGCCAAAATCTATAACAATAGCGCGTTCATTATTTATATGTGACTTTTTGACTAGTGATTTTAAAAATCCCGTATATTCATCGAAAATAAGACGATGCTTATAACTTTCCAGTTGTATGTCGCCTATTTCTAAAGGCCGTATGTTGAATTGAAATCTAGTCCCGCTATCAATTTCCTCCATCTTACACGATGTACAGTAAATTGTCGCAGCATTATGCGAAGCATCAAAAGTATCCTTTATTTTATACAATAAAAGTGCTAACGGAGGAACGCTTATAACAAATATAATCTTAAAAAACTGCCTTGAAATTGTAATTACCTTTTCATATCCAAACTTCCAAACGGGATTTATTTGAATAGGCACTTCCTGTTTATTATGGTCCACTACTCTTATATTTGGATTTCTTGTTATGAGTTCCACAATTTCAACTCTCTCGTGGCTTAGAGAATTAAATACATAGATTTGATCACCTGGTGTTACTGATTTAAATGAGGACATAAACTCTCCTTCTCTATATATATATTTTTCAAGGTATGTTTCATTTTGTGGAGGCTTTGCGCTCAGTAAGCTTGCTACCGTCTCTTGAATATACCAACAATCTTTTGCGGTGTTAAGTATATTTTGTTGAGCATATCTAAGCGCTATATCTGATAAAGTACCACCTATCACATTACGATCTTGAAGACGAGCGACTGATTCGCGTGCATTTAACAAACGTTCATATAAGTTTGATACTTTGTATGATTTGAAAACCTTTAAATTTAATGCGAAAGAAAATAAGATTTCAGTACTTCGTAACGTTGAATGCAATCGCCTCAAGAGTATTTTAAACAAAGGTCGCGTAGTAAAAAAACCTGTCCAATACGCAGGATCCCCATCAGTAATGTCAGCAAAGGTAACAAAATCGCCTTTAACTGTTGGAAAACTGTTATGACTTGCAAGAACATTTTTGAAATAATCTTTGCTTGTTCCAAATTCGACTGTGGCTTTATAAATATTTTGATTTATATTTACATAATCAGCAATTTTTTGATAATTATTATACTGAAGGTCAAATTCTGTTTGTAAACCGTAATAATACTGACCACCTAATGGAGAAATAACTACGTTATGAGACGATATTGTCCCTGTTTTTGAATACTGCTCTAATAATTTCTCAGATTTTTCTTTGATATTGAAGTTATTAATATCTTGATTATTGGTAGGATCACCGAAATTAAATTCTGCGTTACATATATGACCCTGAGGACCACATCCATCATATTCATCAGAATTAAATGGTAAATAATGTGTTAATACCGAATGTTTAGGAAAGCGATCATTGCCAATCCGATTTAAGGCATTGTTAAGCTTGGTATGAACGGTTTTATCGGCATCCCAACTTTGAACCCAGACGAAATCAG
Source organism: Elymnias hypermnestra (assembly GCA_015832385.1). Lineage (NCBI taxonomy): Eukaryota > Metazoa > Arthropoda > Insecta > Lepidoptera > Nymphalidae > Elymnias > Elymnias hypermnestra. The sequence goes on along the minus strand of JACTOM010000013.1, from coordinate 109,719 downwards.
TATACTGATATTCTGTAAGATATTGTTGCCAGGAGAAATGCAAGTTTGTAACAATTAAACTCGATATTCCCGATGAAGACAAAAGATACGGTAACGTGGGACTGTGTGTCACACTATTCGTCAACCAAGCCACTTCAGGTAGATAGTTAAGATTATATTGTAGCCACTGGTGACCTAAAAACAATGGCAATCTCATAGATTTACTACCAAAACAAATTTTAGTTATTCTTCTTACAGTAATTTCAATTATACCTTCAATGAGTTGATGAATAATTCCAAATATGTGTGACGTTGCTTCCTCTGTTTCTACCCACCCACCTGTGGTTATCTCTAGACGTCCTTCTTCAACTAACTTACGTAGCGCCTTGAATTGAATAAATATCTTATTATTGTTGCACGTTTATATTACTTATACGCTTGGAATTTCAGCGTTTCCGTGCTATTGGTTCCCAATTGCGTTTTAAATTTATGTTAAAGCAACAAAAATTTATTTATTTTTTATTACTTTTAATTTAGGTTTAGTTTTCGTTATTATTGTTATTCGTGTTAGATTCTATTCATGTCTAAATTTTAAGTCGTAAACAAGGCTCAATACCTTTAAATAAAGATAAATAAAATAAAAAGGTCCATGAAAATCAATCTAGTCATTTCAGAACTTAGGGTGATTAACAGAGTATACCGTTCTATGAAAATTCCAGGATAACAAGCACATTTTCAGTTTGCCAGAAAAGATGAATTCTGAATATAAGCAAATTCGTTAGTAATAATGATTGGATGCTAGTCATTTAATACTGTTTAAATGAAACCAATATTTTTACGTTCTTACTTCCCGTTCAGATAAAATCGTCTACAAATGTGTTTTTGACACCTTTATTTGGGAGTTACGATTACGGTACGTAAAAACTTTCGCGTCTACTTTACCTAAGCATCAACCACTTAAGCTACCTAGATCTGCTTTGGAAAAATTTGGCTAGGGTAAAGTATAAGGAGTTTTCATACCATTCTACTTTTCTGACGTGCGCCTTTCCACCATTTGCTCAGATGAGATACCTCGTTCCATGAAAATGTTAGATTTGTATAAAATTGAAGTTTTTTGATTATGTTTGATATAATTTTTCTTACGGTACCGTTATGCAGACTATCAAATGATTGCTTCCATAAAGTATCGACATGCACACGCGGTACTAGGATGACCTAGAAAAATATTTTACCTGAGTGTCCATAATATTTCATTAAGATTTGAAAAGTTCCATATATCTAGTTAGTAAGGTTTTTAATATCTTTGTAAATCATTTACTTTTTGCGGTCCCCTTCAATCAATATTAATACTCTACATTATTCAACATAAATAAGTAATATATATTTGGCTTTTAACCTATAAACACCGCCTACCTTCTCTCTCCTTTCTTTGACGGTTTCCCTATACGTTGGGTTGTCTGGAAGAGATCGCTAAATAGCGATAAGACCGCCCATTGTACACTAGAATTATTTTAGGTTAAGTCATTGTTCTTTTTTTTTGTAGTGTTCAATAAAGTATTAATATCTATCTATCAAAATATTACAAAACTGCTGTCGCATGGGTGACGCGACTATAGAGATTGTTACAATAAACAAAAGTACCATAACAATGGTGCAAAGAAAATCATGAATAAATAAATGTAATCTTACCTTTAACGCCGGCCATTGGGGATTTCTCATCAGAGACACATAACGACTCTCGTAAATTTGATTCCAGAATAATTTATTTTTGATCCATGGCGGCTTTAAAACGTATTTTGTAATTGAATGAAAAGGTCAATTTTAATACATTGCAAACATGTACAAAATTATTGTTCATTGATATTATTTAACTTACCTCAATATCAAATGTTGAAAATTTTTCTTGAGTATCGATATCTGTTTTAACTTCATATAATTTTGCGCAAGTGAATCCCAAATTTAGAGAGTTATTATTTATAAACGTTGGACTTGTTGAAATCTTTTCGATAAAAAAATTTAATTTCCCTAAATCGGTATCATAATATTCTGAGTCCGTTAAATTAGTTCTATACACGTTTGCTTCTCCATGTGCAGTCATATCAGTACTAGAAAAGACAATATTTTTAGCAAGAAGGCTATTATTTTCTTTTACCGCAGGAACATCCTGACTTGCAACAGGATTATCTTTCATAGACGAATCTTGTTCTGCACTTTGTGACGAACTCTTCTCCTCAACAGGCGGAAAAAACTTCGATGTTGGTATCGCATTAACAATTTTTAACCCCAAGTCTGTATAACTGCTTAAATTTCCCAATTCGTTTACGCCTGCAACTGCTAGTATGCTATTATCGTCACCGTGCTGCAACACGTCGGCAATAGCATCCCTTGCCATTCGAAGCTCGTAAGGCTGTAAAATTTCATTCTTCGCTATATTCATTCTTGAAAACATTGCTTTGTTCCTTCCTGTATCAACAGATGATAGAATCGTAGAAATTTTTGGCCTTTGCATTTTATGAATAACCGATTTTACTTGAGCGTAACCCGGGTAAGCAAATGCGTGTGTTTGCGATGCATTCCGCCAATTTAAATAACCATTAGTGTCACTAAAAGGTCTCTGGACCATTTTCGATTGGTTTCGAACAATTTTTCGAAGTGCTGTAAATGAAAAATTATATTAGCCATTAATTAAAAGAGTCAAATAATTTATTTTGTTAGTTATTACTTTTTTCATAACATTCACTCTCAATAGTTGATATAAGTAGTAAAATTAAATATTCAAAGATGAAATATGTTCTTTTAAATGTATACTGCATGGTAGTAATGTCCCGCGTAGTGAGAAAATCGTTATGGCTTTCCAGCGGCAGCAATGTTTAATGAATTTGCTGTCAACATACGATTACATTTCCTGACCAGCCTTTTTGTTTGAAGATCATAATAAGAACGAGATTCACTTACATTTGTAAAAATATTTACATATTTCCTCAGTGCGCAGAATACATACCTACATTGCGGCAATTTAATGTTATTTTTTATAAAGAAAATTTTGATCGAGGGTAGTAAGAGTTTACCTTATTACACCATTACAATCTATGACAATTACTTACTTACGAATGCTATGTCCAGATCTAAAAACTGTTTTGATTTCAAGGGTCAGCTGCATATGCTTTGCAACAGCTACTCTATTTGAAAGCCATTTAACTGAAAATAGAGAAGTGTTTAGGTAATATCTCATATTAGATACGTAAACCCTCAAGAGATCGAGCTAGTAGCGAATTAGGTTTCGCAATTAATACCGTCCTTGCAAAAATGCTAATTAAAACAACAAAGGGAGACACGGCTATGGCTTAAACCATACATCGTCACTCAATATGCGCATAAGCGAAGACTTGAACAGTCTACTTTCTTATTTTCAACTACGGATATTTTCCCTTTTCTATGTTAAGACGATTATATTAATTCGTCATCGTCGCTATCGCTTCAAACTATGGACATCAAATAAAAGCATAGCATCTAATAGCATATGCCCCCTTCATAACGAGTACAATGTTGTTTTTTTTATTTTACGAAAAGGATTTTCCATTTACAAATACGTTATTTCGTCATAGTCGCTACAAGATTTGAACGTACACTAGACATTCAATATTACGATTTCCATAAGACCTATCTTGCGCTACCCAAACGCAGTGGCTACACGCAGTGTTCCAGTACTTACTACTTTTAACGATCCTATACCTATCAAGACCTATGCTAGTGTCGTTTTCGCAGACACTACAAAATAAATTTATGAGGATAACTACGGGATGCCCCTGGTACGTCCGTACCAAGACCTACATAGGGATTTAGAATTCCCCACGATTAGACGATATTTCAAAACGCTCTCCGAAAATTATTTCACGAGAGCCATTAAACATAGTAACCCACTAGTGGTTAACGCGTCCTCCTACACGGCCTATCTCAACATTCCGTCTAGGAAGAGACTGCCCAAACACGTCCTTTACGACTCAGATGACTCGACTACGAGAGGCAACCTCCTTTATCAGGTAGGGCTCGACACACATACAAATGATACACAGCGACTCCGCCGGCAGAGTCGAGGTCCCCGTTTCCAGACGTCACCTGGACGTGGATTCAACCCACGCACCCGGGGGCGCTTCTAATTTTTAGTCCGTTGCATGTATTATGATAACGTCGTTACAAGCCGAGGTTCAGTCTCGCAGGAGACTCCCTTGGAGCGCCGTTTCCCATGAAAGAGAGCCCTTTTCAGGGCTCGCACTCCAAAAGTGGCGGTATCCCTAAGAGCCGTCCATTCCTCCGGTTACGCTGTAAAAGCCAGTAAGGCTAACAGCTAAATACACACCGAACAAAAAAAATATTAACGATCCAAATTTATGTACGAATATATTATTGATTACATTGGTTAAAACCTTATTATAATAGATGGTCTCGTTGTTTAGTACTCGCTCCGCTAATAAAATTTTCTGATTCTGATCTGATTTGAATCTTGCAATGGCAAGTTTGGGAAATTGTATTTGCTACTTGTCTCGGTCTGGGTGGCTTTGGTAATGCCTAGATACCATCCGACCAATAAGGATATGTCACCAAGCTAATTGCGTTTCGAAACAATGCTTTGTAGAAACCATTAAAAAGAAAATTATCTCTTGCCATGTTAGATATATAAAGAACATAGTACGAGATCGAAACAGTCAAAGTTATAATCAACTGGATTGATTCTTCTACTGACACTGGATTATAGCAAAGTTCATTCTGTTGCCAACATTTGATAAAGTGGGGCGCATTTATTGATCGCACCCCTCACTCGGGCGCGCAACCCCGCACAGTAGCGTTTCTATTGGCTGGCAACCATGTCGCTCTAAAATACTATATCAAAACAAAATTTATGTACTAAATCTGGACCAAAAAAACTTCAATGGTAAGTATCGTAATTACCTCATTCCCGAAGTAAAAATAATTAATATACAATGTTAATCAATGTTGTCGTGTATCATTTAATTTATATCAATAATGTTCGGCAAACACATTGATTACAAATTATGTGGTACACAAACTGCAAAGATATTAGTGTCTCCGATTTAGTTTTAATATCGGTATAACATTCACGTTTCTTTGTTGCATTGATAATGTTCTGTGTAATAAGCGGCAAAAAATAAGGAAACTCAAAATCGATAATTTGTAACAAAATTGATATCAGGAGATATAGTGCATAAAGCTTGGAATTGCGAGTAACCTTCAACAGCAACCAGGTGATGAATTCAAGGTTTGAATCTCGTGCGAAACTGTATCAAAAGATTCTTTATTAAAATAATTACATTTCCTTTACAAATGCCTTGTAAGAAAAAGTGTGCGTTTTTGACGTTACAAATAGTCGCTTTAATTTTGTTTGTTTGTATAAATAAGATTAGATCTTATTGGTCTGTGTTTTCTATTTTCTTGTGTTATTTTAGATGTAGCTGCGTCATTTTTGAATTCTAAACTTGTACATAAATGTTATTATAACAAGGATATATGTAAATAAATGTTACTTAGTACAAAAAATGCCTGAAAAGACATACCTGAAAATTGCCAGTTTACGTTGTATAATCATCATAGTCTTTATAGCTATATATAGCAAATATACGTTGCCTGAAGATCTCAGGAAAAATAAGCTTAGTAATTTTAAACTCAGATTAAAGGATCACTAGTTTTCGAATATATAATTTAAATTGTTACCAATTTCTATCCCCATAAATATAGGTATATAATATGTTATATATATGCGTAGTAAACATAAGGTGATTTTCTTAAGTCTAATTTTTTCGCTCTTCAACAAAATTTGGTACCTGTGCTACATTTCAATTGAGTACTCTCCTATAGCAAAGGACTTCTGGAAGAAGTCTCTTTTCAGAGATAAACCATCCTTTTTTATGTTCTTTCCTATTATCTTTGGAACATAAATAAATTAAAATTGCTGGCACTATAGTAAAAAATTCGCCAATACTAGCCCGGGGTTCAATACCAACAATAACCTTAAACTCTTGTTCCTTTTTAATTATCCCATTAGAATCTTCCTTTATTTATGCTTCTCTACTTCGCTATCTTTCTATCAGCAACGTTAAAATATAAAACGTTTATGCACGGAAAAAGAATGTATGGTAAATTATTCAATCGATAATAATTAATAAACGTATTTATAAAATCCATCGATTGAAAGATCTCGTACAAGGTTTTAAAGTTTCGTCTATGTAATGAGTTCAAAAGTTCGTGCTAGATGACTTATTTTTTTCATATTGGTATTCGAGGAGGCAAATACAATGACGACATCCGGGTTGCTTGAATGGGAGCTGTCGTTGTCATCTGAGCAAATAATATCCCACGGATGGTACCACGGCGCGCTGAGCAGAGGCGCGGCCGAGAGTTTACTGCAGCAGGACCGGCAGTTTCTAGTGCGTGACTCCTCCTCGCAGCCCGACAATTACGTGCTCAGCTGCCGCTCAAATGGACAACATTTGCACTTTGTCATACAACGTGTAAGTGAATTAAAAAAAATTTAAAACTGCTGTCGTCCTCCCTCACAAGTCACAGCAGAGAGGGTTTAAATCATGGGTCCACCGCGCTGCTCAACTGTGTGTTCACAAGCTACACATACGCTTTCCTTCTCCTTCGCCTTTTAACCATGCCTGCCAAAATTCTAATTCGTGACTCGTAACAGGAATCCACGTGTCTCTCTTTGGTGAATGACAGCTACTACGACCTTAACTTACTTATTCAGAACCTATTTGCTAACAGTAGCTTAATAATTAGGACTGAGTTTAGTCAAGGATATCACTGACTTTAGAGAAACCACTGTTTTACTTTATGTTTGTGGACTGCTCGTGGGCAGTATTTTGTCACTGTATATAATGAAAAAAAAATTAAAATTTTATACAAATTAAATTTTGATTTGGGCCTATTTACTTTCTAACATCACTATTATACAATGAGATTTCTGAGCTAACCTGACTACCTGTCTTCGTCTGAGGATACCTGTACAATAATAGGCTGTTAGTTTTCCTTATATAAGAATATTAATTAAGTGTTTAAGATAATATTTTCCGCCTTTATAAATAACATAACTTTATTATTTTAGATCGTTGTGCACCCTGAAACTGTTTTTGAAAGGTTCCAATATCAATTCGAAGATGAAGCCTACGACACCGTAGCCGACCTCATCACTTCCTACGTGGGTTCAGGGAAACCAATTTCTGCCGCATCCGGGGCACGAATACAATACCCGGCCAATCGTGCAGTGCCACTAACAAATTTGATTTCGGGTGAGGATGTTGGAACAATGGTGTCTCCCAACTGTGACGCCAACTACGGAAATGCTTACAGTTTATACACTCACTTCGTGGCCAAGCCAGGAGCACAGCTTAGAGTACCGTTTAAAAAGCAACGATCTCATTCCCTTACTCCAATAGACATGGCGCAACATATTACGCACGGTAAAAGTGCCAGCGCTGATGGTGTGATTCAAAGTCAAACGAATAGACACCCTAAAGTCTTTTCAAGCGAATTGAATTCAAACTCGAACACATGGGATGCAAACTTACCTACAAGTCCTCCGGCGAAACCAGCTAGATACGATGGACCGAAAGCTGACGACAGGCGATTGGAGCTGCACAGACTATATCATGTGTCCGGTTCCGATTCTGGAAATGGATCCGGTGACTCCACACAGAGCTCCGCACACAGCGATCCCAATAAATCAAGAAACGAATCTGATTACCATTTAGTCAATACTCCCACTATGAAGCAACAATTTGATTATGAGCTAACCGAGGCGAGACTTTTGCAATTAGAAAATTTAGATTACACCGTGGAATCAAGAATAAACTTGGAAATTTTTCAATCCCAAATAATACCGACGTCGCTAACAAAACCATTGGAATCAGAAACTTTGCATACTATTAAATTGTTGTTGCGCACGTCGGGACCGCGCATCCTCGCCACTCACCTCACGAAGATTGATCTTCATTTTCTCTTCGATGACTCCATACAAGTGGAACGACTTGATAAAACAGCTACGGGGATCGAACTGTGTTTCCTGCCGCAGGGACGTTCTTTGCGATTAGACGTCATAGAAAGGTACAAAATATATCGGAATTGAGCAGTTACAGATTTTTAAGCAACACAAGTATATTGTATTATGTTTACAGAGTGGAGACATTTCGTCTACTTGTAGCAGTGACCGTGCTCACTTGCCAAACGGATAGACAGAGAGCTGACACCATTAACGACTGGATATTGTTAGCTATTGAGACTAAAACGGCGTTGGGTAACTTATATGGATTTTCTGCTATAATGTTCGGGTTATGCATGCCTCAGGTACAAATTATTTTCATATGACCTATAATAAATGATTATATATATATTCGCATGAACGGGCGTGAGTGTTAAACGAGGATAATAATAATAAATCTGATCCCAGCCGTATGCTGTTCTCCCTGCTGGGATTTATTTATTTATGTAATTGCTTATGTATTTTTCTTATGGGTATAGCAAATTGCATAAAAAAGACTTGAGTCTCAATATTAATTACAAATTTCAACAAGTGAATATTCTAAATGCGGAATCTCTTGTTTTTCGTTTCAGGTGGAATGTTTAGAAAACGCCTGGAACATCTTAAGGCGTGTTTACACGGACAACGCGTTCATGTTTGAAGCTAAATTACGACCGTGTTTCAAAAGCATGAACGAGGGAACTAACCCGCTCCCACCGAATACCACTACTCCTTATGTGATACCTCCAGTACTTTGCTTCCATCTATTTGGTAAGGTTCCGATTATTATAAAAGCAATTTGATTAAAGCGTTATTATTTCAAAAATCCATGTATGTAAGATAAAACTAAAACACAGAGTATTTATTTGAGTCAACACTAACAATACAAAATAAACAAAATACTATATGAGTTTGAGTATCTAAACGACGTTTTAGAAGGGGGTAATAGTAGTATAATATTCATTTTGTCGCAATTATGCTTTGTTACTTTATAAAGTGAAAGAAATTTAAATAAATATTTTATAGACGGCGAAGGAGGTGGGCTCATGCAACCGGACGAGACATTCCCCAGCAGCCTGATGAATAGTTTGGAGTTCGACTTTAACGCTACGGCGGCTCACCTTGAAGCTGCGCGCCATTTCCCTCAGCAGATCGACATGTTTAAAAGAACCGCCCGTACTGTTGTACAGGAGATGTCGTCCCTGGGGCCTATTCTAGATCCCATATTATTGGAATTATTCAGGACCGAGTTTCACATCAACTTCCTGTGGGGGGAACGTGGCGCTATGACTAGCGCTCAACAACGGTTCGCGCGTTTAACGGACATTCTAAGTGCAATGGCCACTAAGCTAGCCAGCCAACCACCGGACGGTGATGACGCCGTGTAAATCCCTCTCACACCATTAGTTTTGCGTAGGATGTCACTTGAAGTGTTTATAAAAATAAACCTCCTTGTTGTACTGACAATGTATTTCAAGAGAAACGAGGCGTACTGAAGCTTGAATGATAAATTTTACACGCCTTCACATCTTATCTCTCTCTATCCCGGTCACTTAAAAAACGAGTAACACGCCATATAACACAGGTCACAGGACCCTAGCCTATATATTTTTGGTAAATTATATTTTTATTATTTATTACTGCTTAGATTGCAAAATGACAATAATTTGGCTTAACGGTCATTATACATTGAGATTTTGTAAAAATAAATTATTATACACTAACCAGCTATAATAATTTGGGTCAAATGACCCTCTAATTTTTTTAGTGCAGACTATATTTAGAAAAATAAAAATTCTCACTCCCCTATAGCGAGACGAGGACCGAGGAGTCTCATTTGTCTAACAATAACTATACCGCTTTGAAATCACTTAACTTACTACATAAATCGTTTCAAAACAATAAAAATGCATGCATTTGACGTTATTTATATCGTTGTTTAGGCAATTGCATTTTCTAATTTGTCTGTGTCTGGACTAGTGGGATTCTTCTTCTGGCAAAGACCCACCGCCAAGCAAAAGATTTGTGGTCCGATACGATGCTGTGTAGAATATGTGTACCATAAAAGATAAATTGCCTCTTATCAGATCAGCCCGCTTCCGTCGTAGATCACAGTCAAGTTTTAACCAGTCGGTAATAACAATATGTTTTAAATGATGTATAAAAAAATTAACAAAACCTTAACTTACTTCTTAATTATCCTCCTACACAACACTTCAAGAGAATATATGTTTGTAAACTTTTTATTCGAAGATAAATTCAAAATAGCGAATAATGGATTATCTATATGTATTTGCTATGTTAATAATTATAAGTCTTGAGTAAAAAGCATTGTTGACGTGATAACGTCATATAAATTGATGGTTGACGACTGCGCGCACTACAAAGCATGATTCATTGTCACTTTCCGCTTGAGCCAAGCGTGCAAACGAAATCGCAGAACTAGCGGTACTGAGGTGCGATCGGCCTGCTTCCATTGTTCATTATAATTATTCTAGTTGTAAACCTCGGTAAGGGTGCCTGCCCTTGCCGAAAGCTGATCTAATTCTCTCTTGAGTCTATTTTGAAAATACGTATTTTTTAAATTGGCTCACATTTGAGAATTATCTGCAAGTCCCGTGGTGCTATGTATTACAAACGCGGATTATTATAGCTATGTGTAAGGTTTATGGTTAATTATACAGGCGGGCTGGTTCAACAGATCACACACAACTAAATTATTTTTTTTAAAAAGAAATAGATGCTCGAAACTTTACGTAATTCCTCATAAACAATGCGTTGTTGTAAATCATCAAGGCTTTCAAATCAGCCATAGTGATACGAGTATATGTCTGAATTGCTATTCACAGAAGTGGCCGCGTTGTTGTGAAAGCCATATGTTTAAAAAAGAATTTCTCTCAAACGTGTTATTTAAGTAATGATTATTTTTAATCTAAATGCTTATTATGAGTGGCTCAAGCTACATTAAAGCTAGTGTAAGGTAACAGCTGAGCACAGGGCTCCTCAATCATAGGAGAGAGATTTTTAGAATACAGACCCACCAAGCTGCTCCACTGCAGATTAGCGGACTACACATTCCCCAGAATTGCTACCGGGATATGCAGGGTTCCTCACACTTTTCCTTCACCGAAAAGCACCATGATGAATTCTTTTTATAATGAAAAAGTTAGTAGTACCTGTCCAATGTTCGAACCAGTGACTTCTCTGAACATGAATCTACGCGTTTAACCACTCGGCTCTTTAAAACTGCCAGTGTACCTAAAATACATTATTTATCACAAATGAAAATTGTTAAGCCTCAGATAAAACGGTTCAACTAGTCAGTCTGTATATACATATCATTGTATGTCATATTTATATTGTTTGGATTAGAGTAACCTTAATTTTAATGTAGACAACGAACTGGGAATATCTGCGGTAATTGTGATGGGAATCTGAAAATTGTAACCCAAGTCTACTATTTGTGTAATGACCTTAAGAAATATGTGCTAGATGGCGTAACAAAAATTTTATTATTGCAAAAACAGATTAAAAACAATGATGACAATGAAACTGATACACAAGACAATCATTAATATATGTCAAAATTTGAATAATGGACTTGGATTCTAATGCTTTTAGTTTCTAAAATGCACACCATCTTAATATTTCGTCACTTACCTTTCGGATGGTATCACCATAATTACTGGATCTGATAGAAATATGTGTAATTGTAGGTAGATATATTAATATAACTATATCATGAAGGCAAAACGTATTTCATTCAATTTCTCCTTGTAATTCTGTACCGTTTCAATCATTAATCTATTTTTTTATTCATGTTCAAATAAATTTTTAAAGTGGTAATTGATGACACCTGATGTTGAGTTTCTTTTTAATATAACAAATATTTGTTTTTTAGAGAAATTAAACATCGCTATCTATTGAAAACTCGTGTAAAAGTTTTAACATTTATTTCTTTTCATGAATATCAGAAGTTCGGCTTATTTTTTGTTACGTTTCATAAAGTTACCTATTCGTCAATCAGTTATCATATCTAGAAATTTGGTTCAACAGAGATTAGTTCCAGCCTATTAACATCCCTAAAATCATCTCCGCGAAATTGAGCATACTATTTTACTGTACCTTACAATTTCTTAAGGTTAATTTCTTATATTAGTTTAAATACGGGTATCTAAAAAAAACAAGGATTCCTTTAACTTTATTTATTATAAATTATTACAGTAAGAAAACAAAGCCGTATAATAAAACTTAGTTACAAATACTTAAATAAATAATGCTATATTATGCGTTTTCTATATTGCTCGCAGTTTTGCATTGCCCTACTTGTTAGAAAGGGACAATTCAGTCTAAGAAAATATTGTTAAAATGGTATTACGACGGTTTCGACCGTGTTCTTTAAGGCGCAAAGCCAACAATTTAGCTTATCAAATTTCCCACTACATCAAAAAAATGCGTTAGTAACTACTATATTGCTTCTTTATATACATATTTAATTTAGAATTAAACCCCCATTCTTTCCACTTGCTTTGGTGTTCTAAGAATAAGTCTTTGCTTTTCAAATACTATAAATTGCAAATAGATGTGGTACTATACTATGGAAAACGCAAGATTTTTAAGAATTTAGGTAGATCATTTATATTTATGGATCTAAAATTACACAGCTGTATATTAAAAGCTGCAGATATCCAACCCCTCGTTAAGGGTCATGTGACCCATAACTGTACACCTTTGTAAGTCGATCTCATTAATATTTATTTATTATCAGTAGAACGAGTAGACTAATTTTCAAAAAAATATAATTCTATAGATTACATACTTAATCATTTTTGATTGTACGCAACTTCTGTATCAATCAGCGAGGCACAGCACCCTAGCTGTATTTTGTTGACATATTTTTTCATTGTTATGTAGATACAAAATGACATTATATTTTTTGTTTTAATGTTGCGAAGTAAAAAAATAAAATATAATAATCAGTCTAAAAGATAAAAGAATTTGGATCAAATGACCCTTCTCCTCTTTTTAGTCTTAGATCGAAAAGAGAACCAAGGAGTAATTAGTCTAACAATTATTATACCGCTCAATTTACTACGTAAGTAGTTTCAGAATATTAAAATCAATAAAAATGTATCTGACGTTATGCATACTAAGAGAATTTATCTAACATTATTTAAAGGAAAATATGATGTGTAAAAAAAAACTTGAAATGCCCGGTTTGTAGTAATCTATTATAATGTTACACTTTGAATCATATCCTACAATATTAAGAACTTATGTAAGATTAAGGAAGACGTGTTCCAAATATAAATAAAAGTTACGAGACTATATTAAAAACGTCCGACTGTAAATTTTTATTTAAAATAACTTTATTAAAACCTGTTACTGTCCATTTTATTTAAAAAAAACATTATCATGCACTCAAGAAAGAAGAGGCAAGAAAAATGAATGACTTCTCTGTGATATTAATAAAGTTATACTTTGATAAAGTTAAAAAGTTACTTGTTTATCATAACTCCAAAGGCCTATAAAGATAGTTTATAAAAATTGTTACAAATAGTCATTATAAAGAAATATATATACTCATGTCAATGCAGAAACTTATGTAATAAAAATAAAAAGATTGCTTTTGTTTGGCTTCAAACAAATTTCTTATAGACGATTGTCAAACCCATATTATTTAGATTTTCTGTTATCAAATAGTACAGCTTTTAATTTAGAAACATATTGAAAAGGTTACCTTCTTTGAAAAATATATATACTTTTGTTTAAGAAATTCTTTTACACAACGTAATATGAATTAAATATTTTTTAAGATTATATATAAAATCTTGTTAAAGCCGAATAAATATACACATAAAGTGTCTACTAAAACTAGTGGGGAGTCTAGTTTTAGTGGACATGAAAATAATAAAAAAGTACTGTTTTCTTCTTTTTATTGCTGACAGGTTAGCGCTTGACTGAGATCTCACCTGATGATAAGTGATGATACAGTCTAAGATGGAAGCGCGATATACCTTTTATCTACACGGGACCTCTGTTAACAAAGCGAGTACTCGCACCACTGCCCCAGCGAGGCCGTCAAAATATAACAATACACAAAGTATAATACAACAATGAAAAGAAATAACAATGTCGCAAAGTGTTCAATGTTAATAAGAAATCCCTGCTTTGGGAATTTGTCCCGAATCTAGAATCATATATAGATTTTTAAGCTTAACGATATTTACATTTTGGAGATGAATAAAAATATGGGGAAACTAGCAAATAACTCAAAACATCTGATATGTATGACCCAAAAAGCTACGCCGAAGCAGCTGAACGAGTGCCAGTTGCTCTACGTCTTTCACTATGATATGTAAAGCGTAAGCCACACCAATTAATTAAACTAACTTAGTTTTAACTAAATGTGCAACCCAAGGCCAGTTCCGCCAGCTAAAATATCTAGGAGTAGATTAAAATAATTAATATAGTTTTAAACGTCAGGTTCCAATTTCCTACCAAAGTATTTAATTGATTATATTTTCGATTATAAATTAAAATGAAACCTGTTCTCAGTTCAAAAAAATCATCAAAATCTGAATAGAAAAACGGGTCAAAATCTGTGACAGATGTTGATTTTTTTTTTAGATAATAATTTAGCATCACAAATTTGCAGATAATCGGATTGGCTAAGCCGATTTCAATATCATTTGAGAGTTTATTATACAGAAAAAATCTAATAAAAACACGTCAATAAAATATACATACAGATTAAACTGGATGTGTCGTAATGATAAAATATTTTCCTTTTTGCATTGTAAAATACATTTTAAAGGCTCGAGATATAATTTTACAGAAATTACAATGTTATAGTTAACGAGATCAAAAGTAAATAAATTATAATGAATTTTAAAATAAATACTGCTCTAGATTTCGATACCGAAAAATATTTAAAATATACATTCGGCATAATAGGATGACCACTGAATAAATATGAGATACAAAAGTACGTTGCTTTAGAGCAGAAAGTACTTAAGAACTGAATGGACATTTTTGATGAAAATAGTTCATTACATCTCATGAATAAAAAGAAAGTATACATGGTTAAATTATTACAATTTTCTTTAATACATAAACATGCACATTCATAAAATCTGTTAAATAACTAAATATAATTACCCAAATCATTGTAACTGGCGGAATGGCTTCGCTTAAACACGGAAAGTAACATCGACAAATAGTACTAATACATAGGCCTGCTATAGTTACGTATTCTATTGCATGAATGCCGTCCCACTCCGCTACAAGTCATAAAAGTAAGGTAAGGGTAAGTAAAGTAAAACTATCGATTGAAAACTGGAGAAGATAAAGTAAACTAACCTACTGTATTGTTGGCATTATTATATTAGTTTAGATTAAGGCGAAGTGGGTGGCGAGATAGCGGCGTTCTCGAAGCAGACGAATAATAAACTATAGCCTGTCAATCTATATAACAATTACGTGGAACATCTACGATTAAAATGTGTCCTAACTAAATAAAATGAAGTATGCATATGGACGATATGCATTTCATGAGTCATGATCTTATTAAATACAACTTATTCCAAACCGCGTTGGACTTTCCCTGTTATTTCATCGAGTCCCAATCACTTATTCTAAGTCTTAAAAACTATGAAATAAAATCAGTTCCAGAAGTTACAGATATGCTTAGGTCGTTAGGAAGCTATGCACCTGGAACATATCAGGGCCGATTATCTATCATAATGAATATGACAAAAATAATTTTAATTATAATAAAGCACTTAGTTTTCAAAGGCGAATATAAAAGACAAAGCTACTCTCACATAGCAATCGTATTGTATATTAACCCCTAATCGATCGTGTCAAACAATCAATTAAGATATATTAGTTTGAAATGTTTCCAAATAATCTCGACGCTACATATATTTAATTTGAAATACGCCGTTTTTGCAAAGACCTGGATGTGTTACATTTACACTTGATGATGATGAAAACCAATGTACAATAAATTTAAAATTGCTGAGATATATAGGTAAATTATTTCCGAATTTTAAAAAAAATGTGTCGATCATTTAAGAAAATAGTTTCATGAAAAATTGTAAAAGGCAATTTTTTTGTCTATTACTATGTTTAGTTTCTGTTTATCGTAAAAAAAAAAGAGTTGTAGCAATAATAATAAAGTGAAAACGGGGGGAAAATTACGGTTCAGGTCAAGAATAAAAGACAATAGAAAAAAATCTATCGTGTTCTGCAAAAAGGTTATACTATATTTTATCAAATCATAGGCTTGCACAGAGTTGCTAGAAAATATCACTTTTGACATTAATGCAATCAGCAAAAATAAGCATTCGGTTACTGCATTCGAGTATGAGAGGTCTTTGAAAAATCTAGTCTCATTGAGACGTTACAGGTTAGCGTAGGCAAAAAATAATTTGTAATCAGTAAATTACAAGATTATTGTATGAAAATAATTACCATGTGGACGTAGCTTTGTTTAACTTTTTGCACAACCGACGATATAAATGTACTAGTTAATCTACCAATTATAACGATTGTATCTCCATTTGAATGAGTTAAACCACCATACAGTCAATGTAGCGGCGGATGTTGTGTTTCAGTATGACTTGGCAGTACAAATTAGGCAGTCTATTTTCATACACCCTGTATGAAGACTTAGCAATAACTAATTTATATCGATATAGAACACCGGTTACAAACATGATTGTTGACCCTCGTCACAAGTGTCCCCCGTAGCGTGACGAGAAATAATTTTCAATTTCATATTTAAATGTAATTCAATGAAAGGAGCAGTTATTCCACATTAAAAAAAATGATTTTTCATAAATTTATAAACCCAGAGTCAATTGGGAAAAACCAAATACCAATTGGAGAATCGTAAATGATGAGATTATTTTAATGTGACGTCACAATAGCACCCACCTCCCCTTCATGACAATGGATGGCCAATTAATTGTTCTAAGAAGTTATCTTGACAAGAACACTTGTAATGCGTAAAAATTTGTGCCCATTATCCGTTTACATGGTATATTTCAAATTAATTTGTGGTGGTCCCCAAAAAAAAGAGAAAAATATTATGAAATTGAAAACTAAACGACACAGTTAACTAGTTAAGTAATACGTCATTGTTGGGTCGTTAAGTACTTGTTACTTATGAGGATTGTCGAGTACTCGGAGGTCGAATTGGTATATGTTTTACTGGTGCAAGCTGTCCGTGATGCGCAGAGCTTAAAACTTGAGCGATTTGGCAAACAACGCTACTGTGGCTTGCGTTTTATCGCCGTTGAACCGCCGGAGCTCTACTATTGCCTGCCAACATACATAGCAATATATATCTTCATCCCAATTTACCTTTCGCACAGGAGATAATATATAATATAAACGGTTTTAATGTAAACAAATTCTGATTGGTGGTCTACACATATTCCAGAATCACTGCCAGAATATACAGATTTCTTCACGGTTTTCCTTCACGCGAACACAATGATGAATTTATCATGTATAAAACGATGTATGGTAGTGAAAGTTGGGTGTGGCAGAAGAATCACATAAGAAAAATAAATACGGTAGAGATGAGAGCATTAAGAAGTATGAGTGGATTAAAACTGAGTGACAAAGTAACAAATAATGTGATACGAGAACGTTGTGACCAAAATTGAGAAAGGTATGCTTAGATGGTTTGGGCATGTAGAGAGAATGAATGAAAGGAGACTGACAAAAAGGATTTATGAGTAAAGAGTGAATGGAAATTTTGGAAGGAGAAGACCAAGGCGAACGTTCCTGGACCGAATCCAGGACATTTTAAATAAGGGCCCAGAGAACTCTAAGCCGACGAACTTGTTTGAAAGGTTTAATGAGAATGAAAGAAGCGAAGGAGATATGCAAGGATCGTGGCAATTCGAAGGACGTGGTCTCTGCCTACCCCTATGGGAATGAGGCGTGATGCTATGTGTATGTATGTAAGTAAAAGGAGGAATTTCATTTTTTAAGAACAACTATTCGACGCATATAATTTTATAACGAAAAACATAACGGTGA
Organism: Elymnias hypermnestra; assembly: GCA_015832385.1. Lineage (NCBI taxonomy): Eukaryota > Metazoa > Arthropoda > Insecta > Lepidoptera > Nymphalidae > Elymnias > Elymnias hypermnestra. The sequence continues at coordinate 91,646 of JACTOM010000013.1, read as the reverse complement.
AAGTCAAGGATTCTAAACACTAGTCCGTTATGTATTCAGTCGTATTGACAATGTAAATCATTCCTCGATCCACGTGAATCACAAAACTTCATTAAAATCGCTGCAGTCATTTCTGATTTTCAGTCACACATGGACAGAAGAATAATATCGACGCTCGAAAGCAAAAACTAGTAACCAGCCAAATAAATGTATAAAAAGTAAGTCAATTCAGCAACAAAATACAAACGTAGTGTCCAAAAACGATATATATGGAAGATATATTTTTTTGTTTTTATAAAAACCATTTCGGTTATTGTGAACAATATTGGATTTCTGTTTGCTTTTTAGCATCGATATATTTAAATATACACAAAAAAAAATTGACTTAAAGCATAATTTTTTTTTCGAATTTTTATAACTATTATGAAGTCTCCTTTCTATTTAGTGCATATTCAGAACTATTACAGACAAATAGGAATTAAAGCATATATATATATAATGTATACTGTCATTTTAAACTTCCTTTAACAAAACTATTTCTTTATTGTTCAACACTTAATAAAAGTTCATACTTATGTGAACTTTTTTATTGAAATAAAATATTGTACGCTGAATTGTCTTTACATAATGGGCTTTTATTTCATTTATTACATAAATGTACGTGCAAAAGGTTTTCAAATACCTGTTCCCGTGTGAAGCCGAGGGCGACGATTTCCTCGACATCGGTTTCGCTGAATCTGTCCGTTGGCAAAATGGTAAGGCTGGGGTTCGACAGGCCTGCAATACATACATACATTGAGCAATATTGACATTAATAACGACGACCTCGCTGGCACAATATTCAAAGTCAAACTCAAAATATCTTTATTCAAGTAGGCCTATTACAGCACTTTTGAATCGTCAAATATCGTTTTTTCTATATATTATTTAAATAAATGACTGATGATTACATGAAAGAACGACTGACAATCTAAAGTTACGAGGGTTCCTTCGCGCCCTGATCTGAGAAGAGCCCACAACAAACTCAGTCGGGTGTACGTTTTTTTTTTTTGTATCATCATTACAAAATATATTTTATAATGGTACGAGTACTCGCTTTGTCAGCAGCACAGGTCCCGGATTCAAACCCCGGTAGGCGAGTTTGGGAAATTGCATTTTCTAATTTGTCTCAGCGTGAACTGGTGGGCTTCGACTGTGGCTAGTTACTACCTTACCAGCAAATATATATCGCAAAGTAATTTGTGTTATGGTACGATGCTATGTTGAAACCATAAGAGATAATTTACCTCTAACCAAATCAGCACGCTTCCATTTTAGACTCATTTACCATCACGTGTGATGATAGCACTAAAGCAAAAATATGTATATTATGAATTTTGAACATTTTCTTTAACATTTGAAATAGATTTTTTCTTGAATATGATATAGATTTTATATGTAGCATAAACAGACTTATTTGATTTACATTTAGTTAGTTGAATGTAATGGTCTATAATCCTCCTTACTATACTAATCTAAATGTCAGTCTCGCACCGTAATTATATTATGTTATATTGTGTATGAATTCAATGCGTTCTAGTAAGCATTTATTCTTTATTTCGAAAATAAGTACGAAAGATTACAATTGCTACAAAAACTATTGAAGGTACATAATATAGTGCGTAAAGGCATAAGACCGCTTATACAAACAACCTTCGTAAGAGGAAAACAGACAGAAGCAGGAGGTGCAAATTAAGATGTAAATATTTCTTTAACGAAACGAAACAAAATATATATATATATATATATATATACATATATAAACATAGAAATAACTATAGATATAATAAATATGTGTATACACAAATATACATCACAAATTAACTTGAAACGATGTTTGACAATTGGAAGTTTGACATATGTAATGGGAAAGAGCTCCCCAGCCTAACAAATTTGACAGTGAAAGAGTTCTTATAAAAAGTATGTCATAATTATTTAATAATTTTAAATCCATAATATTATAAAATTAAATAAAAATTAAAAAATTAGTCCAACAAAGGAATATCATTAATTTTCACTATTATTGGCATAGTTTCACAATAAACAAACAATAATGCGCCATCTGTATTGATTACAGAGTGAAAAATTGCAAGTTTACCGATCCTTTGGTTGTTTGTATGTCCTGCCTGCGTACCAGAAGCTGCTGATGATGTTGGTGCCGCTGCTGCAACCCGGGCACCACCCGGAATCCCTGCATTCATGTCAAACATTAAACTTTCACACTGACATTACATTATGATATGCCTAACGTTATACTGTAACACTACGATTACTAGAGCTTGGAAACCGGTAAAAAATACATATATAGATAAGTAAAAAGCCATGATGGTCTAGTGGTGAGACGCATGGATTCGCGTGAAATCACAAGTTCCAATCCACAGCAGGCAACGTAAAGTTTATCTGTATAAAAATTAAACTTATATGCTTGACTGTTCTTTACAATCCATTATTCTGCTTTTCGGTGAAGATAAACATCGTGAGAAAACCTCCAAATCCCGGTGAAAATTCTGGAGTGGCTAAATGCTCTAAAACCCTCTCTGTGACTGTGGAGGCCTGCGCCCAGCATTGGGAGGTGAATAACCCCCTACTTACCTTTTCCATATAAGTAACAGACGGCTAACGTCTCACTACAGGGCATAGGCATCCTCCTTTATTGGAGAGAGGGTTTTTAGCGCATACACTGTTGCAGATTGACGTTTTACACAAATCTCAAGTCCTACGAAGTTTGTCGTCATAGAAAAGCAAAATGAACTTATACAACAGCTAGGCACATCAGTTTTACAAAGAGAAATTAGTGCTGCCTGCCCAGGATTCGAAACCGTGTTTCTTTATAAATATCTCGATTTTTGTAAACAAGCTATAAGGCTTATTCAAATAAACTGTCAAAATAATGATTACCTTTTAACCGGTTTCAACTCTTAAAATTACGTTATGACGCTAAAATTTTACAAAATTAGTCGTATGAATACAATAATGAGATATTCTCAATTACAAAACTTTTTTGATATTGGACCAAAATTCTAAAAACTGAATCATATAACTAACTATAACGTACTATTAGCTGTCTAAGATACCAAAACCAAGATATAATAGTGTGCATAATCAACTAACAGGAACTATACCAAAATTTTACGGGAACATAATAATCTTAATACGATATAAATTGAATCCTTACATACGATTTATTAATAGTTATTATCTCTATACCTTTAATAAATTGAAAAACAACACGAGTACAACATTCAATTCAAAACAGCAAACAAAGACTACCGTCTCTAAAAGGAAAAGAGCTACTATTAAACTTAGCCGTATTTTGTGAAAAGGTAAAGAAATGTTTTTGTATTACTTTTACAAGATTACGTTATAAATATCTACAATGTATTGAGGCACTAACTAGAGAAATATATCGAAACGTGTTAATAAACACAAAATTAATGGTACCAAAACTCTGTCTACAATAAAGAATTATTACTTGTCATTTCATTCATACTTAATTACACAGATGATTTGTTTGTTGACTTTTAAGACCACTTTGCTAGATTTTGAGGGGAATTATCCAATTATTCTGAAGGAATTTTAATGGTTATTGTGAGTTATCTCGTATTTAAAATAACGTATATTGTAATGAAGCTATGGAGTTTAAACACACAAACCCCCTTAATAGGATCTCATGACAATATCATACAACAAATATATATTTCCTACATATCCTAACAATTATCATTCGTAAATTGTATCTCTATTAGGATACATGGAAAATTGTAGCCTTAAAGAGATTCTTTTAGTTAAATATTAAATTAATGTAATTAAATCATCAGTAGTACATTGCAAATAAGTAAAAATTGATATATTAGACAATGACATTTGAGCTGTAAATGGTTTGAAATAAACACATTTTGATTTGCCTTTATTAATAAAATCGAATCGAAATATATACTCGATACTTAACTATGTGGATATAAAGACACTCCAGTTGTTAATAATATATTTGACGATTACTTAGCCCTGTTAAAGGCTGGAATAAACAAATTTTGATTCGATTTTATCGATATTTAACTATACGAACACAAAGACATTCTCCAGTTGTACCATTTTTATTTTTCATATATTTCCATTTTTTTTGTATAATTACCAAACAATCTATAAAACAAGGCACATGTTTGCACTATAATCGGCTAAATGCCAGAGATCAATGGGATATAGCAACATATAAAATTTACAAGTCTTTATTTACGATCAGGTGCCCAAGTATGCTATGACAAATATATTATCACAATACCATATAAATAGTATTTAATTTATTGTTTCTGCCACCTTTGGCAATCTACTTTTATAAATTATAGATATTCGAATTATTGGCAGTGTCTTATTAACTTCTTTCCATAATTTAATTCGAACTAACCCTTCATATGTAATTAAGATAAAGCTATGGTATTTTAGTAAATAAATAAAATATATCTTTTTTTAAGACCAGGGCAATGATTTAAACTTTTAAATGTAATTTTAAAGTGTTCCACATACAAAAATTTCTTATGTATAAAAACCCTGTTGTGCTAATTCATACTCAACATTTGACAAATATTTAGATATTCTTCTCAGTTAACAATATTATTACTATTTTGTATATTTGTATACCTCTTTGTTGTTATAAAAAGTGATATTATTATATTTTACAATTCATAATTGTTTCTATAGATATACATTAAAAAAATATTGTCTAGTTTATCTTTCAAAATAAAAATAAAAAACAACATTAAGATTAACAACTATATACTATATATTACCTATTTGTTGGTCCAAGACTAAGTTTTAAAGCAGAATTCTATGTTTTATATAAATATATTGTTTACTTCCCAAATATCAATTTAAGAAAGTAATAATAATAACTTAAAAATTCTTTATTTCTGACAGAACTGCTAGTAAGTGGAATTGAAACCAGGACCTGTGCTAGGAACTATAATATAGTTCGATAATCTTTTTTTATATCACACTGAAATAATAACACATAAAATGTTTTAAGAATGAGACCACAAGTTTTATATCTTTAAATAATTAGTTACTTTTTAATAGATTAGAGGCTTCTGCCACTATCATAATATAATATTAATGGTATCGTTTTAATATAGCGAATCATGTAGACTTGGGCCCCCCAATGGTCATGTTAGTATGTCATTTCTTTTTCCCCCGAGCACCTTGTTTTGACTTGTCGATAGCTTCTTTGAGCTGCTTCTCCTCGTGTTCCCTGGCTGATTGGTTCACTATGTCATCCTCAGAGAAGCCGGAGAGCCTCGCGCATTCTGGGAGCTCTGACTCCGGCAGGAACGGCGTCTCCGTGCCAGTGGTTCCGATGCGGAGGACGTTTCTCTTTAAGTCAATATTGCACTGAAATAACAATTACTTATGCAAAAGGCATGGCAGATGACACTATATTAAACAAAATAGTCACCGTGTTTGTTCGTGTCTTTTGTCCTATTTGTCGAATTTAGGAACAAAGGCAGTAAGCCGCTGCTTTATTGTCATCGAGAAAAGTTGTGATCCAATTTTGTAATATGAGAATTCAGGTAAGTTGCAGCCTGTTCACCTCACTCAAATGGCAGAGGGGTGTATAAAACTTAGATCCATTATGCTGCTCCACTGAAATCGCTATACATTTCAAACTACAATTTTTCAAACTACAACTAAGTTTTTTTAGTATTACGTGTAACTTTTGATATATTCAAAATTAATTTATTTAAGTAGACTTTTACAGGTAAAGTAATTAAAAAGTACTTGATAGAAGTTTAGGCAGAAAGAATGAAAAAATCATATTCACCTGATGCCGTTTCAGCATGTCTAGCCCCAGAAGCATGTCCATGGGTTGCTCCTCGAGTACGGAGAAAGAAGTGGTAAGGAAGTCCTTCTCAATCCTCATCTGCACCATGTGGATTCGGCCGATGATCCTTTGCACGCCCACTCCCTTGGCGATACCAGCCCATCTATAGTAAAGTTCTTATATTCTCATATCCAAGAAATATATAACAGATTAAGCATATACATATATATATTAGATAGATTATAATCCTACATTGGATGCACAAACGGAAGTGCACTTCTTCCATAAAGCAAATACAACAAGACTAAAGAAAGATTAGGCGCAGGATCGAAGCCTTAACAAGCCTGCGAGACATGGAGGTGGAGCAAACACCAACTTCCTGGGGTAAATATTGGCAATTTCTTAATAGAAAAGCCAAATCACTTTTTGTTTATTCGATTTCGAACCCCATGATTTGACACCGAACAATATACTACACCAAATAGATAAGTTGCGAGTGTACACAAGTTCTGCAGGCCCATTGGATAGCCACTTCTAACAGTCCTACTGTTGTAATGTTGCGAGCACTTACTCACTAACAAAGATCCGGGGGCCCATTCCAGACAGATAATTTGTCTATATCTAGACTGGTGGCAGCCTTAGTGAACACCTTGTCAATGAAAACATGGAGACAAGCAAAAAGCCTGCATACCATTATGTGCATGTAATGAAAAACAACCCATACCTATCACAGCTCACATATTTCTTTACAAATCCATAACCCAACTCTCTCTTAGAATTAACCCAGTATTCTACAGCCATTTCCCCCATTCCCAATTTGACAACCGATCACAGAAAAACCTACGCTAATCTCTCCACAGATTAATTATTTTATTGTTGCAACTTGAAAATCATAACATTCGGCTATCCTGCACAGCAATGCCTTCTGGCATGCAAAACAGAATATTTCATAAATAATGATATATAAAGGTTTTCATCAGGTTACACACTACTATCTTCGATTGTATCCAAAGGAATTAGGACAAAATCTGATATCTTTCGGATTGAGTTGTTACACATGCAGCACTCAATAAATATCTTCAAAACCATTTCAGACATTTAGGAAGCTACAGACAGGTTCACTCACATACAGATATTTCACACATGTACAAAAGTATTAAACATATAAATGTTATAACAACAATTGTATAAATATAGTTGCAATAGAGTTGCTCACCTAGTATCCACTAGCCGCATAATGTTGCAACGCTCAGCACAGGCTGCAGACATTATAGTGGTCTGGGCCCCAGAATCAATAAATGCCTTCACAGGGAACCTGCACAAAACACAATTAATTACAACAACAATAAAACAAATGGAGAAGAAATAGTGTCAACTCTATCTACAGAGGCATCAATCCACAAAACTCTAAGTCGCCAAAGGCAAAAAAACTATAATGTTGAATGAATTTATATTGTCTTTACAATTAACAAAATAAGTAAAGACAGTTTCTGCTTTATTGGTTTCATTGGTTGTATGTTATTTTATTCCATTTCCTTATTTTTTGATTATCAAAATAGAAGCCTTAAAAAATAAATTTATAATTAATGGTACCTATAAAAAATCTGACATATAAATAAGTACTCACATAAAAAGCAAGCCTATTAATGTCCAACTCCAGGGCTAAAGCCACTTCACTCAGAGGAGAATGGGTTTTTAGAGGTTGGAAGGCTACACATACCCCATAATTACTGTCAGGATATGCAGGCTTCTTTGTCCGAAAAGCACAATGATGGATTGAAAAGAGCAACCCACCATGCCTGCCCAGCTTTAAAATCTGTGACTTATCTTACCACTAGACTTTTTCAAAACCCACACATTATACTTTAGCAAATATTTGTATGCTGTGTTTAACTCAGAATATGATGCCACATATATTTATTCCACCTGTGCCACCATTCATGTTCAACAAACAAACATTTGTATGGTAATGGAAGTTTTAGGCATCTGGATAACCTCGCTAGAGAAACAATGCAAATACCCACTTGGCTAAAAGAGATCCTGGGTTTGATTACCAGTAAGATAAAGTCAGAAATTCTATTTTCTAATTTACCTTATTCTGGATTGGTTTAAGAAAATTTATATGTGGCTAGTTACAACCCTAACAGCAAAGATATGTTGTCAAGCAAAGAATTGTGATACTTGTAGTTTCTGTAAGAGGATAACATGCTTCCATATTAAACTGTATCATCACTTGAAATCAGGTGAGATTATAGTAAAGTGTTAACCCATCAGCAATAAATAAAAAGACATTGTTCATAAGTGCTTCATAACCATAAACTTAATATTGTAGGGTTTAAAACAATATTCCTTAGCTAATTCTTCACTTGAGGGCTGATTTTATGAAACAATTCTGCCCTTATGTCTACAGAGACATATTTGTATGAGATTTTACAGTTCTAAAAAACCCAGTACCACCTACCACTTTCTCCATCCTCTTGAACAGTGAGAATTTACTAGTATAGTGACATTGCTGAGAACAGCTAGCAAAATCTAATTACCCATTGACATGACAATTGATGTACAACATAACAACAGTGCCAAAGGTCTCCGGGTTGTACTCCATTGCTGCCTCCATGTTAGCTTCTATATTCTTCTGCCTAATCTCTTCAGCAATCATTCGCTGTGCCTCTGTGTCGAATGGATCAGAGTTCATCATCCTGGATCAAATGTTATTACTAATTATATAATCTCAACAAATAAATTACTTATCATTTTTCTTATTGTTGTAATTTACACATAAAATTCACCCTAATTTAAACTAAATATTCAAATTATTAACATTGAAGTTCAAACTTTTCTTATGAACAAAGAAATAAGCTCAAATGCAGGATTTTAATTTTAAACTTTATATAAGGTTTGATGTTTTGTTTATCTATTCAAGCATTTGCAGTGGGAGCTTTATCTGTTGCATTACATAATATAGATGAATTTATATAATGACAAGAAAATTACCTTATTCTTTGCTGTTGACGTTCTGTACGAGCTGAAATTTGTTCTCGAAGCACTGAAGCAAAAGTATCTACGGAAAAAGACCATTATGGAATCATTCGACAAAACACAGCAAGGTTTTATTTAAATGAATACTAATTATTAACATTTAAGATAAACGTAAGTGCAACTAACAATTTTCAGAACCACACCAAGATTTAAACTTTGTAACTTGCATTCCTATATTAATACTGGGTTAGGCCTAAACTCACCAAGGTTACCACTTAACAATGCATCAGCAAGTCTTGGATTATTCTGTTTAAGTAGAGCGAGTTGATCAGGGTTGGCCAGGAACATTTCCCTTATGATGCGGGGATCCTCTTCCACTGGTGCATTTTTAGTGGCCATAGAGGTACTGGCTCCTTGTGGCACTTGTATGTTGCTGAAGTCAAGACTCGCTAATCCACTTGGTAGCGCTGCAAATGAATTCTTTTTGATTTCTTTTTTAATTATTAAAATCCAAAAATTATTTTTTGACAATTGTCAAGTTAGTTTTTAATTAATACTTTTTATTGTACCTGTGTGTTTGTCACGTCCTAATGTCAGCGTTGACAACAATAGAACATGACAATGCAGTTTTTAATATACACACCGTCGTAATCATTGTCTTAACTTATAAAAATACCTTGGCTAGCATCGTTCACGCTCAAAGTCGAGGCGGACCGCGACACCATGCGAAGCATAACAATGACGTCTCCATCGTGCACACCGAGTTCTTTCAGCGATTTTTTGTCGTGGACCATAGGTTTCCCGTTGAAAGTTAGTGTTATACGAGAAGCGGGGAAACCCGATTCTATTTCACAAAACGCTTTAAAATTTTCCAATTCCAAATCTTCGGACACATCGAGGACGAAAATTTCGTCGTTTAGCGTGGAGACCGTAACTTTCATTGTGAGCTAATGATGGTACGCAGAGACTGAGCGAACTGTTTACACGGCACTGAGGTATGTGTTATTTATATTTCGGGAATGACTGTCCAAAACATTGTAGGTTACACACGCTTTATGAAAACACACAGGGTTTTTCTCAAATCACGCACAAAACTGTTTCATTTATCCCACTCAGTCCTGAACTTCGTGAAGGTGGTGCCTTATAGCTAAGCATGTGCCACTATCGCTTTACGGTTATTTAGATTTTCATCTTATAATAATTTAAACAATTTGTACAAATTAAAATATATATTGTAAAATAATTATTATTACTTATCTTTTATCTATGTTTATGAATAGGTCGTATACATAATGTCAATAACCGTAACTAATGTCAAATATTTTTTTATTTTTACGATTCGCGAAACGTACGCAATCGCATTGCACATCTCTATAAAAAAAGTAAACGAGAGGAAAGCCGAGGAAAACCTTTGTTGTTAATTTTCTTTGTAGTTAGGCAGTAGATTACATTACCGAAGCGTTTTTATTTGTGAGTTGTGTTTCTGGATTATCATTATGTACGTTTTAAAGAATTATTTATATTAAGTTTTTAATGCTAGCTGCTAGGACGTGGTACAATAGTTATTTTATTTTACAATGTGAATGTGAAATCGTCTGTCGTTATTAATGGTAAGTCGTTTGTAATATAACATTAAATAGTTTAATATAGATTTGGCGAAATTGTTCCGCGAATCTTGTGGTATGGTGAAAGTAATTAATGGTTTTTAGTGCAAAACAGGTTGTTGAGTGCGAAGTTTATACGTATCATTGATAAGTCGTCAACAGAATCCACTTTCTGTGCTTATTATGAAAACTTGTAACTATTTATGTATAAAACTAATAGTAAAAAAGAACAGTAGAAGCGAATGGAAATGTAAGAGTACTTCATATATAAATAATTTTATTGCAAGGTATTTATTGTTATATTAAAGAAAGGTAATACAAAAACCTAACATCAATTCCAACACCATTTAGCACAAACTTCTTAAATACATTATATAGATAGAAACCTTTAAACATTTTATGTGGGCTCAATTTACATTAATACATGATTTATAGTGAACAAGTTTTATGTGTAATTGTTTTAAAATTGATGTGGTAGTAATTAAGTATGTATATTTTTTTCTTATGTATACAACTCTTTTGTGTCAATTTGTCTTATATAACTTATATTCCTTTTATGTCAACCAGCTAGTTTGATCCCTAAAAATTGTAAAAATTCTTTAAACATCCACAAATTTTCCTTTAGGAGCATTAAATAAAGATGATTACCATTTATATAATTGCTATGCAAATATCAAGTAATATATGTAAAAAAATATTGAAATCCATCTAGCACTAACTTCTTTAACTCAATACATAGAAAATCTCCCTCTGGTTATGCTGTAAAAGCCAGCCAAGGGCTAACAGCTAAAGACACTCTGAGCAAACAATATAGACAATACCTTTAAAGTATTTATTTAAGCTTTCAATACATGGTGCAATTCTACACATACAAATAAATTAAAATAATGAATTAACATCAAGTGTCATCTATTACATGTTTAAAAGAAACTTGGGTGGAGAAATGAATGGTATTTTATTATTAACTGAAAATTTTAACAAGTTGTATATGGGGACAATGTAAACTACATAAATGGAGACAAGTGAAATAAATGTAAAATTAATTATTTCTTACACTTGATGAAACTCTCATTCTCTCATATCAGTTAGAAGGGTCCCTCAGAGAGTGTTTAGGTATCGAGCTCGACAAGTTGCTAGACTAGGTGTACCACATTTCGTGGTGCTTCTTGTTGAACTTTACTCTCTTACATATGTGACAGATCTCACCCATTAAGAAGTATCTTACGTCTTCATTCCTGGGATACTCTGTCACAAAACTTCAATCAAGTAAATAGCTCTAGTTATTTAGTTGGTTCATGACTATTTGATTTTTATTCGTTATTACTAATTGTTTTAATTAAACTGCCTCATTGGTCTAGTAGTCAGCAAGTTCGGCTACTGACATGAGGTCCTAGGCCGCGCCAATTGAAATATCGATATTGAGAGTTCTATTCAGATTTTATCAATATTTACCCAAAGTTGAGGGATTGCGGATGTGCTCCGCCCATTTGCCTCGTAGCGCACGTTAAGCCATTGGTCCTACGCCTGATCTCACTCCGGTCATTTCGGATTGCTGTCACATCGGACTATAAGAGTGAAGGAATGGAGAGTGCCCTTGTGTACTATGCCTGCCAACCCGCAGTAGAACAGTGTGATGGGTCAATACTCTCACTTTCTCAGTGGGACGTAAACGGGCTGATACTAGTAGTCATTTAATATCCCAATAATTTATTTACAATTATGTACAACCAAGTGTGATCAAGCTTTTTCAATATTGTTCCTATTATTCCTGTGTCCATATATATTTAATTTTCTTCGTGTGAATGTAACTCTTACGTGTTTTTTTTTTCTAAATCATCGTTCTTCAATTGTGCCAGTACTGGCACAATTGAAGAACGATGATTATAAAATGTAATTTATATTTTTGCTTACTTAAATAACTTAACCTATCTGTAAAAATATCTTCGACTTTTGATATTAGGTGCTCTAAATCGCTATCTTTGTTATCTATCATTGTTTGACAAAATTTAATAGGTCCTATTTGCTAATTAAAAATTAGAGCACGTTTCAGTAAAGGCGAACCGCCGTTTTAAATAACGTAAATATCTAATTTTCTACTAATTCTCGAATATGTCACGGGTCCTAAATATATTGTTCCTAGGCTATTTATTTACTTCCTCTATCTAAAGGTGCGGTAAGTAGCAGACTATTATCGTCCTTCTGCTGGGCATAGGTCTAGATTTATGCATGTACAGACCCATGGGGTCTGTACATGGGTCTGTACATGCATACATCTAGACCGGTAGAAGCGGTAGAATGTTGTCTGGCCCGTGAAACATTGTATATATTGTTATTAAAAACACTAATATATGCATTGCTAGAAGATTTTTTTGAAGGAATTTTGTTTTATTTTAATCATAGAAGATCTTCTCAAATCCTAAAATTTTTACGATCTTGTTAATAATTATTTATTTAATCTATATATAAATATATCTCCACGTATCTGTTGACTCATCACGAAATCTCTAGTACCATAAGGCGCAGAGTCTTGAATTTTGGTGGGAGTCTTCCTTTTGCCGAGTAGAGGCCTAAATTAATGAAAATGTTACCCAAGAAACATTCCATGCAGACGAAGTCGCGGTTTCAGCTAGTAGTAGTAGTAATTATATATAATTTATTTATTAATTACATATATTTTAGATTACCCCTCGGGGGTAATCTAAAATCCTTAGCAAAAACTATACTTGAAATTAGTAAAAAATCTGTTTGGCCCGAGGTCAAATTTCCATCTGCAATGTGGCCCGACTATCAAAATATTTGCCCACCCCTGATCTAGACATAACAGGTTTGATATGCGGATTGGAGTTACATTAAGAAAAGTACCCGATAGACATAGATGTTAGAGCGAAATATCACTAATTTCGGAAATGAAGGACTGCTAGTAGTACTGGAATAAAAAAAATTTGCTTAGCAGCACGTATTTACTGGTGGAAATTGACTAGCTACGGCTGAAGCCTTCCATTTCATTACACCTAGACAAATCAAAAAATACGTATTTTTAAATTTGTCCTGCTGGGAATCGAACCCAGAACTGTTGCTATTGAAGCGCAACACTACGCTAGCGAAGCCGTCAAGCCTTGCGTCTCTTATTACACCAGTCCACTTCCGACCGTTAAGCAGCCAAGACTGCTTGCGGCGCCTACTCCGCGTTTGTCAGCAATTTTTCTTTATCTCCTACTATTAGTTTACTCTCTCACTATATATGTACATAACTTGTTGAAATTCTCAATAAATAGTTTTTTATTCATCCACTCCAAGACCAAATACTATTGTCTTTTAAATTGTAGTGATTCAATTTATGTAGAAATTGACTATTTTTTATATATTGTTGTAAATTTGATATAACTGGGCATATTTGTACTCTAGTAAAAAAAAAGTAAGTAAGTAGCAGCCCATTAACGTCCCACTGCTGGGCACAGGCCTCCTCACTCCGAGGAGCGAGGGTTTTTAGAGCACAGACCCACCACGCTGCTCCATTTCGGATTGGCAGGCTGTACTCTAGTATCCTTTCGAAAATTTACGACCTTGTGACAATTTGAATATGAAAATTGGTCATGCCAAAACACAAAAAAACACAATCAATAGTTTGTGTTACCAACTATTTAAAAAAATTATCATTTTGATAATATTTTTTATTTGTTACAATACCATTCATGTTACTTTGAGGATGTTTATTTTACTAATATTCAGTTAAAAAGAGAACTGCTAAAAGTATTTTATTGGCTGATTAAACTCTAAATAAAGTAATACAACTGTTGTATTTGTACAGTATTTTTTATTTACTGATCATATACATTTGATGTGTGTCTTTGTTGTGTTTATTAGTGTGTTGGGGTTGTTAGCTTATATTTTTTCGTAAGAATGCTATTGTTCGTATCCAAAGTAGTATATTATTTGGCCATTGTAACATATATCATAATAGCCGTTCCCTGTGAGTGGCGCCCACGTAGTTTCAGATCCCTTAGTTCAATGGAGAAATCTGTTCTTAGTGAGCGTCTACATCGCGGAAGGAATCACTGGTAAATTTAAAGTCCATAGCTTGGTGAATAGCTTTTGGAGAACTCGTGATGAGTGCGTGAATAACCGGTTTTCGCTTATGTTCACGGCAATTATGATAAATGTCCAATAATATTTAAATTTAAGTAAGCAACGTCATTCGGTCATTTGATAGACGCAGTTAGCAATTTGGTTTCTATCATCTCGGCAAAATCGCGTATATTTTTTACATAAATATATTTCTAATATCAAAAACAATATGCTCGACTTATGTTTCACCCAAATCCATGGGAATTAAGTGTAGTTAACACCACCTACTTTTGAACTTATGAAGGGGTATTAATGAGGAACAATTTAAATTACCTGGTATTGCTTATAAAAGCCAATATTAACAGCAAAATAGGAAGACTTGCAGTTTCAAAAGCATTCTGCAGGCCTGAAACGAGACATTTTTTACTTCCTTCTATTTCGAATATTAACGAGTAAGAATTTAATGAAATCAAATAATTTGGACAACTATCGCTTTTGTCTGTGTTTGCACAGTGAGAATTCTATTTAGAATTATTAGTATAAATTACGTAAATAATAATTATAATCTAAATAAATAATACAGTGATATAGTTATTTGTTTTGAATAAAAAATATTTCTCTTGAAACTATTTGTTTAACAAAGTTTATAAACCTAAAGTCCAATTATCTGAAACAAAAAACAAAGTACATTTTTCATTATTGCAATGGAGTCTTCATATATAATAAAGTAAACATAAATACAAATAAAAAGTTACTTATTTTCTCTTCTCAAATATAGACACTTAAATTTTATTTGTATTGATTAATATGTTGTTTATAGCATAACAAGATAAAGCCATATCTTGATTTAACACTCACCATTTTAATTCAGGCGAGTATGTTATAATATGTTATCTCTTATTTCATTTAATATTTAGATAATCCAGCACGACGCAAAAGTTTCACTACATTTTGCTTGTAAATAAATAACTAGTTTGACGCGACATGCTTGGATTGACTCGAGTATTTTTTTTTTATAATATAAACAAAATGTTATAGCGAGTATACCTATACCTATTTAAAATTGGGAGTTTGGACGCTGGTTCAATAATTCTTATTTTAAAATTATAAAGACATAGTCCTCCATTAATTATAAGAGTAATTCTTACTTTATCTATTTATTATTATAAGATCAGCATCAGTTTGTATATTAACACTCATACTTAACTTAGAACATGAAACTTAAATACATTTAAGTTTGCCCAGGTAAGTAGGCTAACACAACGCATTAATTTATCTTCGTCAGGTCAAATTAAACTACTGTAATTAAAGAACAAAATATAAAAATTTTAAATCAAAAAAATTTAGCGCACTTATGCTCTTATTATGTGGTATAGTAGAATATAAATATATAAAAATAAGTATATTGTTATTATAAAAAAACTAAAACAATTACGATATATACTATTATGTAATATTAAATCTTCATGCAATAGAAGCATACAAAACTACAAAAAAGTTTCGACCTAGCTTAGTCCTAGTTATGCGGACAATCATTTGTTATCGCAAGGTGCACTAGTTGCTAAGGTAGAGGTGCAGCAAACAGAATTTGTAAACAGATTTCCTTATTATATATGCTATTATGATGATAAGGACACTTTCGTGAATCGGAAAGACAGCACTGACATAGAGCTATACATACACTAACATAGCACTCTATTTTATGCTTTATCTTTCGCTGACAGTGCCAGATTTGTCATTCCATAGCACTTACACTGATGGTCCAATACTTAGGCATCGGGAGGATTGTAAATCAGGAAGGTTACTGTGAATACTTTTTTCAGGAATCCCTGTAACTACCCAGTGCAGCTGCACTTAACAAGATGTCGTCAGTCGGGCAGCTCGTGCCGCAAGTCACGCGAGGTCCGCCCAACATGACCATCAAATTCAACGGACCGCACATAGAAGGATCTTTTTGCTCAATTATTGATTACAACTATGATCCTGTCATCAGTGTCATCTGTGCGATGTACATCATCTTTGGCATTGTTTATACACTTTTTGGTAAGTAATATCAATAATCTAAATTCTACTTCTATCTTATACCATATTGGTTATAATTCACCTTAATATAATTTTAGCATTCCCTAAAGTATCGTAACGTGTGTACTGAAACGTTAAGTTATTATCACGAAAATGTCAACATTAAAATAAATTATTTTAATTGTATTTCAATAGGACGACCACAACATATTATATACGTTACGCTTTCTTTTAACTGGCGTTATAATATTAGTGACTTAACTGCTTAATGATTTTGATTCTGGTAATAAAGAAAAAGCTGGGTGTGGCCGCCTCGGCCCACGGCTTAATGCATAACTAGTCACGACTCAGCTTTGCATCCATATTAAATGAAGTATATAACATATAAGAAAACAATCCGTTAATTGTATGTTTGTTCCAGGGTACCGATGTTTTAAAGCTAGTATGTTTCTTACCGGTTTCACATTCGGTTCGGCAGTCGTTTATCTCATTTGCCTTCAGGAATACTTAATGCCGCCCTACGGAAATGTTGGTGAGTATCTGAAATATGATCGCTGCAACATACACTTGATTGCTATTGATTTCACCTATTCGTTTTCTATAAACACTAAACAAATAACGGTGCCGTTGACATAATTATATTAACGGTTACACTATATTGTCATTGAGTAAATTGCACTGTGTCATATTTTGTTAACCCATTATAAATAATACAGTACAGTGTGTTGTGCCTGATAATCCTTTATGCAAAAAACGTTTAGGAGGTTCTATATGCTTGTCTTTTATGTTGAAGTTAACAAATGACTTTGATCTCCTTTTATTTTATGTGATAATTCAGTTTAAGCTGGAACCGTGTTTAGTCATAGTATTACTTATACATTCCGATAGTCGGGGAGCGTCGATGCTTTTTTGGCGGAGGGTCGTGGTCTGCAACACAGATGACTTTTTCTCATTATTTTTTGTTCATTTCGTCGCAAGTACATGTCATTTAGAAATTGGCACGCGTGTGAAATGGAATATACACCTACATATGTTTGGTTTATACTAGGTTTCTATAAAGAGTCGTTATTGTTGCTAAACAGAAATCAGCCGTTAAATCTTATCGATTTTATTAAAGAAGATGGGATTTATTGGTGTTCAATCAATATTTATTACTTGTCTTGTTAACTATGTGTTATGTTTTGGAAATATTTTTATTTAGGTAATAAAAGACTATCGCTATCCTTTTGCTCTTCTCATTATCGAAAAAACATAGTTGACCAAACTTTCTTAGTTGGGGGTAAAAGAAGGGGATGTGAAAAGTATTGCTCTGTTGGTAGTTAACATATTGTTGAATTATTTGATCAGTCGGATAGTACAAAGTTGTGTATTGTATGGGTCAGGAGTGGCAGTGTGTGCGGGGCTGCTGTTCGGGCTTATCACGATGCTGATCCAGTATGTGGGTCTGTTCATGACAGGCTTCCATACGGGACTGCTCCTCGCCATAGCTGCTCTTGCCATCTACGACCATTTTCTCGACGTCCGGCACACGGTGAGTTTTTGCTTTGATATCCTTGCCAAGTAAATTATATACGTCAAGTATTAAATTGTGAGGTGATTTTGGCAATTTTTCGTCCGAGAATTGCAGACACTTATATCTTTCTCCAAGATGAGTTATAATCTTAAGCCACTCACCCTCACACTCAATATCTCATGTAATTAATTAGCGCCCCCTTACACCTGAGATTAGGCTTACTGTAAGGGGGTATAATATTCTACAATTTTTATTATTACGTTCGCTTATCATAAATTTCAATAATTCTACAAGATATTTCATCTTTTTCCGTAAGCAGTAAGCGGCCATTCATTAATTACGTAAAAGTCCTGAGGGGGTGGTGGTTAAAAATCTCAATGTTCTGAGACGAGAAGAGGCGGGTAAAATCCATTCTTAAGTAACGATTTATTAGTCGAAAATTTAATATTAGAAATGTAGTATTTAGACTGCTAAATGGTTAACTTTGTATTTGTAGTACATCTTGTTTTAAAATCTTTTATTGTTTATTAAAATTAAATGTGTTCATATATTGTGAATCCTCATGTTAGGGTTACATGAGGGGAGGTAAGGGAGGTATCATAAAACGGTAAAATAACCCTAACCTAATTAATGAAAGGCCCCTAACACATCCGTCAAATGCCAACTGGGCCATCTCTCGAAGTATACCGGGCTATATCGGTAGCATAGGCAACGTAGACTCTAGACTCGCAATAGGTCCTATGGGATTTCCTTACAACGTATGCCACTTTGCACATTGCAGCCGTATATACGATGAAATCTAGAATTGCACGAAATAAACAGTGTTTCGTTATCGTAGTAACTATCTATAGGCGCCTTAGGTCTCGTCACTACATGTAATACAAACCTACTTTTCAAAAACATTGAAAATTATATAAAAACATGAAAATATATATACTTTTTTATTGAAACAAAAAACATTAGAAAAAATTGCTGACCATTGAACTTGATATACTTATTTTTCTCCTTCATCGATCATTTCTTCTTTACCGAATGTAAACGTGCATACCAATCGATAACACATTGTTTTCATGTTTAACTTATATATTCTTTACAATTCGATTCGAGTATTTATTATGTATTTCAATATCTTTCTCAGCTACTCTCATGCATTCAACCGATATTTTATTTTTTCATTTTATTCTGCACACTCAGGGTAAGATAAATCTAACAAATCAGTGAATGTTAAAATCGTCCCAGCTGTTCTTGAGTTATGGTGTAACGAATGCGATTTTGACTTGTACAAGGTGTTAGGCGGCGCTATCTGCGTCGCGGCCGCGGCGGGTGGAGGTCGTTGACCTGGGCTGAGATGTCAGCTGTTTTAATTTTGTTTCAGTGCTGGTTGTTGTAAAGTAATGTATTTTGATCGGGACCAATGCTATCAAAGCGAGTAATTTTTTGAAGTAGTCACTGAGGAAGTCTGTTTTTATCCGAAATTACAGAAAACAAAATTTGAAACTGAACCCGTAAATAGAAATAAGTGGTCCTTGACGTTTTTTTCTTCAAATCGGCCATAAACACGAATTAGGCAGGTGTCGTGGACCGCAAAAAAAAAACTGTAGAAGTTCGCGTTTTTTTAGGTTATCACGATTAATACAAATTGTATTAAACAATTATGAATGGATTCATATTCTATATTTTGTTTCCTAACTTCCTGACGTTTCAAACACATTACAGTGTTCATGTTCACAAGTAGTTGTTCAAATCAACTTATTTTGTGTTAACATAAAATCCGATTCAAAGTTAAAAAAGTTGGGACCCGATTCAGATTATGTTGATGATTAATTCCATTAATTGGCCTGCTAAAATTATATAAAAATAAAATAATGTATAATTTTAAACTTAGGGAAATCATTTTACGTGTTCTAATTTGTCGGTAAAATAGTAGAAAAAGAATTAAACGAATATTAGCATACCTTTTAACATGTCTTATATCTTTTTTAAGCTAATTATGCAATAACTTAGGGGTTATACATACACTCAATTTTTTCAAATGAGTGCAACTTTAAATATAATTTTATTAAAAGTTGATGGGCTAACAACAATAGCCCGGCGGACCAAATGCGAGTTGCGGGCCGCGCGTTGAGTATAGCTGGTCTAAACCGTACGGATTTCTATGAGTGAGCAAACGAAGCGAATATCGAATTCATTCGTGCGTGATTTGCGACTTCGTATTACGATATTCATATATATTTTACAAAGTAAACTCTAGCGTATTAAAAATAAAATTCGAATTTACGTGGAAGAATTTATTCTCGAGCTCACGGCACCGCACACGCGGTACTCTACCTGTTTTTGTCCGGTAATGCTCAGTTATTTTTTAAATTTACTACGTTGGATTTAAAATGGTACTATTATTTATATATGAAATCCTTTCAAAATGTTTGTGTGTACTTTAAAGTACTATACAAATTGAATAGTGTAGCCAACTTCTTGTTAAATACACATACGGACTCAAGTCTTTCCCGTCCGCCGTTCCATCAGCGGAACTAATGTGAACACGGTTAACATGTAAACGGTCACAAGATTTAAGTATTTTTTTATTAATGTCGGAAGCCGGTATAATATTAAACGCATCACATAGTAGCAAAGTACTTTTAAAGTGACTTTTATTTAACTCCGCTTACACATATAAAATTGAAGCTGAATAAGCGCCTCTGTAATAGGAACGATAAAGGCTTTCAAATTTAAAATACTTTTCATTACGTTAGAGCTTGTTGGTTACAGCTATATTGAATTGTTCGTAAGGTTTTAAAGAATCTGTTGATTGAAAAAGTTGGAGTTGAAAACATTGCATTGTACAACTCTGATTTGTAAAATTGGATTCAAATCCAAACAATTTTATATATTTTATTATGATCATTCAATGTTTACACCTTACTTGTAATACAAATATAATATTATATTGTTATAAATAGTCCAGTTCCTGTGATCGCCTTTGGTCCCAATTAGTGCGATATAATGAGCAAAGGATGTATCTTCTAAGATTAGTATTGTTTTCCAACAGGAAATGTATTAGAAGCGAGTTTGTTTTTACCATTTAAAGGTCTACTACTGTGTAAATTTAAGTTAACATTTATAACAATTTATCCATCAAAAGAAAAATAATGATTATATATATTAAAATATATAATTATTTACTTTTCTTACATTATATTTCGTAAAGAAAAATAGTATAAAAATAGGAAACGTTTTCCTTCGTTTACTTACCATCAGGATTGCGCTAGACATGTCATCTGACTAATGGTAAATGATGATATAGTCTAAGATGATAGCGCAGTAATCTGATAATAGGTAATTTACCTCTCAGTGGTTACTACACACCATCATATTGACAAGCATTTATTTTAGTTAAGGGAACAGTTTTGCTTGTTCGGTAGTACCTAACCAGGGCCGAAGCCTCCAATTATTTCAGATCTAGACAAATTAGAAATTACAACTTCCTAAATTTATCCTTCCTCGGTCTGATGGTGACACATTATGACACCAGCGAGGTCGTCAAATAAAACTGTACAAAATTAAAAAATAAACAATTCTAATAAATTATTAAAGTCGTGTAGGTTTTACATTAACTCGGCACAATATTTACGAACAAAGTTCTCTCTAGGGCATAAAAAATGCATAAGTCTTACCTTCACAATGGGCGATACACACCTCAATGCATTTCTGGGGTGGAAAATAAACGTCCCCGCAACGACGCATTGATGTATACCAAGTATATAAAAGTATTGTAAACCGAATGTAGGTCAATAGTTAATATCGGAAAATGTTGTAGCTCGGAAAATGCTTAACTAATTTTACATTTGGTATTTGGTGTAATTTACTTTAAATGTTGCAACATATTATTCCGCAAGATGGTTTTTGCAATAAAAACGACTTTACATGGTGTCCGGCGCTTAGCTGGGTGAGGTCTTTAAATTTTATGTGGTTAATTTTTGTTTAAAATTCTTTCTGCCCAGGCGCCCAATTTCATGGCAAGCCAAGTGTATTCGCAGACGCACGTTAAATCTCTATTCGCTCCCAAACTACAACAAGCCGACGAATCCGCCACAACCGGAAAGAAATTAGATGCAGGTCCGACGGCTTGACGTGCTCTCCGAGGAACGGGATGTAGCACCGCCTACTAACCAACGTAGGGTAGATACTGAAAATTTCGTAACAAAAAATTCAATTTTACTTTTGAATTGGCCTGACTTAGAGATTAGAACTCAGAACCAGATGACCTGTAGACGAACACACAAGGCCAATGACAGTCAAATGTTGATTTACAGTAGGCAGTAAAGTTGAATTCATATACAATTCATTTAAGTACTGATATGACCGTGCAGTAGTGAGAGCAAACAGGCAATCTATCGTTGTGACGACTTGTGTAGTTCACCGCGACCCCGTTGTACTCGTAGAGTAACAACAACTCCAAGTATTGTTATATTTATTATTGCCAAGCGACGCAATCCACAGGGCTGTCGCCTAACACTATGATAACGAATACATTGTCGATTGAAGTGTTCTACCGTAACTGGCACTGAGAATGTTCTGAGGAGCTCTTTAAATTAGTGCCACCTTCGCGTTTCTATGATCAGTCTACTCGACAAAAAAATATATTTTTGCCACACAACCTGGATGCATGGGCATCAGGACAGTGTTCCCGCTAGGCTATACTAATATTATAAATGCGAAACAAACTTTGTTTCCATTAGGCACATGACGTGCGATTGTTGAGTCGCAACAATCGCACAGAGAAGCCTGTAACACCTTTTGCAGCAAATGTTGAAGTGCTCAAGGAAGTCCCACCGGGAGATGTACAGCACTCTGATTCTTACTCATACATATTAACTTTCTTCTATCACCTTTTTTTTGTCGCTGGGAAGTGTTTTTACGCACCCCGGAGGACTAAGAAATTCTTCCAATCGGCAGCATTGGACTCGCTCAGTAATCAAAATACCCACTAAAACTATAACTACACGGTTTGCTATAATAAATAAAATAAAAATGTACATATGTGTGATGTGTTTTGAAATTCATAAAAAGAAATGAGCCATACTCTATTAAATTTGACAACCCTAATGGAACATTTACCATTTGAATCATTACAAATGCATATAGATACATACATTAAATTGAGTGGTCATATTAGTAAAGTCAGATTAGATAACCGGTTCAATAACTTACACGGCTTTTTTTAAAATATTGATGATAAAAATTTGATATCATGGTCCATAACATACAAAGGCTGCAATTTCACCAAGTATATTCCTAACACATTGAATACAACACTAGGTGAAATTATAACATCAATTTTGCTGCCAGTGTAAATATACACAAAAAAAAATTAAATGTATTCCGATAATTTGTATATAAACATACAAGTTTACACAAGTGCTAAGTTTACAAAACCAATATTGAAAAATTTGTTTTTGAAAAACAAGATCTTTTTAATATCATATTTTATATACCAGGGGTGGCCAACATGATTGAACCCAAGATCTCTTGTTCAATAACGAGACCCTGCGCGATCGACCAATTCTTCTTTAGTCGAGAAATCATCGAAGACCATCCGAATAAAAACAAGTAATTGTGCAGTATCAGTGATATCTGTTGACTCGTCAAATTGAAGCGAAAAAGCAACGCAGAGGGCGATATCTTTTTGTAGTTGTTCGTTTAAGTTTTTACTTATTATTTCTATACGGCGCATCACAGTATTTCGCGACAACTGTAATCCATGAATAGCTTTTTTAATTTCGTTTTTATTTTTGAAATTAACGAACAGTGAATCTGACACTTCTTCGAAGATTTCTTTGATGTATTCTCCATCGGAAAAAGGTTTGCACTTTTGTGCAATTCTATAGCTTACTTGGAAAGAAGCTTCAGTTGCAGCCTTACTTTGCTCAATAGGCCCAGAAAACATGTTTTCTTGGACTTTTAATTGCGATTTCAGTGCTTGCAATTTGCTCTTTCTTATTTCGCTGTTAGGTGGAAAGTCAGTCTGATATTTGCTATGCATTGTATTAAAATGTCGCTCTAAATTTCCTTTTTTGGGCATTGCCAGGGATGTATTGCATATTAGGCAACAACATTTTTCTTTCACCATAGTAAAGAAGTAGTCCAATTCCCATTCTTGGTGAAAATGGTAAACTTTTGATTTCTTTGGAGCACATTCATCAAGAATCTGTAAAAAATGAAATTAAAATTTTAGGAACATAATTTGTATAGTAACAAATGTAGAAATCCAATTTAATGAGAATAATAATATTCCATGTATATGTATAAAGTTCAATGACATTAGCGCGGTACGTAGGTACATTACTCAATGTTTCGCAACGATCGGGTTTATTATTTGTACTTCCTTATTTTTATTGTAAATTTCGTGATTCCTGTAGTATAGACAAATTATTGAGAAGTGTTTCGCAGTAATAACAATATTAAAAATATTAACTTACTTTATTGGATGAACCTTCAGAAGCATTTCTTTCTTCATTTGATGTTCCTTCAGAGCTTCTTTTTAACCACTCATACATGATGTACGTAAACAATTATGAGGCGTGCCTAATAGAAAGTAATCGTGATTTACATCGACAATCGTTGAAACGTCGTAACCCCGGTAGTCTCTGTCGTCAACTGTCAACAGACTGGCTGTCCGTCCCTCCCCCGCGTCCCACACGCTTCCCGCTTATTGGTCATCGCGAGCCGAAAACAAAAGACTATGCTGCGTAAAATAGAGGATAAATACCGTGACGGTTGAAAAATTATACAAGATGCGTCCAGCAGTAGGTGATTAAGTGGGACAGTCTGGTTTACGTATTTATATTTTTTGCCTTGCCACAATCGACTGGTCTAACAGTCGCGATCGACCGGTCGATCGCGATCGACCTGTTGGCCACCCCTGTTATATACAATAGTGGCAGCGAAATTAGGTTGTTTTATTTATTTTGAAATAAAAACAAACAAAAGAATACTTGCCGTTTTCACCGAATATAAACAATATTTTGGTTTGTTTTTTTCTAAAATCTTGCAAAAATTATTACTGAAAAATTTTTTGACGTCTGTTTAACCGTACTCAAGAAATACACTTACTAACAAACAAATTTTAATTCGCACGAAACACTTTTTAATTTCTTATCATTTTAATCTCAGAAAGGATTTGTTGATGAACTAAATTTTCAACGAATATTAAAGTTAAAGTTTTATTCTCACCGTAATAAGTTAAGTATTCGTAGGTTTCTAATAGGTAACTTCACTTTAAACTATTTTAGGTTTATTGAATTGGCAGATAAACGTTTTCGAAGGTAAAAGTAAAACTAAGGCTTCAATTTGTAGTGTTGTGAGGAAAGGCGGAAGTTATTCACTGACGTTCTACAATATCCTGACAGCAGACGCGTAGTTCCGGAGGACATGAACGTCTTACAAGTGACTGAATGTACTTTAAAATTTGCAGTGTTTTGGATTATATATACAATTTTCTTGATTTGTTGTGATGGAAATATTAGTGAGCTAGTTTAATTTAGATAGTGGCTTTTAGATCAACTAAAAGCTTACGAGCTTGTTTACCTATAGGTCTTACAGATACCGGATTCCGGGATTGGATTCGATGAAGGTTTTTATCAAAAATCTAAATCAGATTCAATAAATTTTGAATCGTCATTAATCAGTCGGTTGGCAATGACCCTACTACCGGTTCTGATTGTTGTTTCTACTGAGAAGGTACCGGCAAGAATTCCAGTAATTAATTAAAAATGTGAGAATATACTTGCTAAAATTGACTGTTTACTTCTATACTTAATTTCACTAAACTATTCCTAGGTCATATCATCATTTATGCGAAAAAAATCATCAAATCTAATAAACGATGAATTTGAATAATTTTACAATAAATATAAAAACAAAGTCAATTCCTACGTTCATGCTAGATGAACTTCTTAAACTCATTAAATGGCAAGAAACTTTTACGTAAGTTCTTAATAACCAAATGCGTTTCACAAAATAACTTAATTAATGAATTAATATTTGCAAAACTTTTTAATATCAAGAGTCATCTACTACAAGTTAAAAAAGATGTATGTAAATGTATGGATTTATAAAACGTATTTTGCTATCGATTGAAAATTTGAAAGAAATATATATAGTACTAATATTAAATAGAACTTGAATTAAATATATCTCTATTAGATTTCCTTTCAGTTGAGCTAAATAGTGAGCATAGGGCGCCAGAGAAAGCTTAGAACATAGCTACGTAATCGAGTAAAAACATGGTCACATGCTCGGAGAACCGTTTTCGCATCAATTAAGCACTAATCCGTAAATGTCCGGCGTTTACATTGTAATCTATCCGCGTTGGTCTCTATTTATAAAAAATATTATCATGTTTTCATTGGACTCAGCCAACCTACTCATGATGAAGAATTAATGATCATCGCATCGCCCGATCGTGTGCATCTTGTGTTTAACCGATTATGGCGATGTATCTTCCATATAGAAAAGTCATTATCGCGTTTTCTTGTCGACCAAATCTTCAAAACTCAATGTCGGACTAACATACCTGTTGCTGCTTTGAATAAAAAATCACACAATCAAAAATTGACAAAATTTTGACACAGAATGAAGAATAGTCTTTGTTTTCTAGTCTCATATTCCAATAGGCAAAATGTGACGTAGTGGCACCACAAAATGTGATTGATTAATTTAAAAGGTTTTCTTTAGTTTTCATACAGCTCGCCTGTAAAATTAGATTTTTTAATTTGTGTGCCCTTTCTTTCAAAGCAATGTTGTGAATTGGTAACATTCGTTGTGACTTTTGCTAGGTATCGCCTGAATCTTGTCTTGATTACATTAAGAGAGCCCATAACCCGCTGAGTGACTCTGAACTTTCTTACGAGGCCCTCAGATATCTAGGTCAACAGTGATAACGTGCTGTGTTCGAAGAATAGTCACCAAGAAATTTTTAAAATACGGTATTATAATAATTTACATTTAGTAAAAGTCAATTATTATAATATTATGATTACGTGGCTAGTCGTCGCAAGCCTGCCTCATTGCTCTAGTGATCAGCTTGGGCGTCTACAGTTCATGAGACTGAGATCCGGATTGGGCCCGTCTAATATTTAATTTGTGTTTTTTGATAAGAAATCTTAGTATTTACTTGAAGTTGATAGAGCAGGTTAAGCCGACCGTTCTGCGGCTCAAGTCTCTCCTTTCATATCGGATTTGCCTTGTCCTCAAACTATGAGAGTGAAGGAATAGACTCTGCACATTTGATTGCGCATGTACTGGTAGATTATAATATCTGAACTACTACTGGCTACTCATTACATGAGATTGGCATTGCTGAAATTCGGTCTGGACGATTACTTTTAATGCCTTGGTTATATTTTCGTAATGTGATTTTGATCGATAGAGTACAGAAAGATGACTATTAACAGCGATAACAAAAAGCCTAACTCGGGCGCGATAAATGTGCGATAGCTAGATAATGCCCAACGCACGACTTATTGATTCAACTGGATGATATTCCAGTCATCTAACAACATAATGACGACCTCAATTGCATCGGTCGAGAGTGCGGAGTGCGCCGGATACGCAATCATTGTGTTTGTTACACTCAATTAATGAGAAAATCTCAAAATGAGGCGGGCGGCAATGTCCTACTTTCCTCCCTAGGTGCATACTATACTATTACGTATATACGCGGGTGAAATTTCGGCATTGGGTATATCATATATTAAAAATTTACCATAAAGAAAATATCATGACAAATATTTTAAGTCATTCCCTACGTAGGTAATTGTTTGCAATGCCCAGACAAAAAAAAAATCAACGAGAGTGGATGAATAAAAAGTATTTTATTAATGGTTGAAAATTTGAACTGTGTATATAGGTTAAATGTGAATTAATACACATAAGTATTGAAAAAAAATAAGTAAAACAAAAATTAAGTACATAATTGAGATCAAAAATTCTAATGTCCCTTCTAAATTCACCTCTTACTACATTAAAATGTTGTTATCTTAAGCAGTTTAATTAATGTAACCTTAAAATCTATTATAAAGAGGATTTAAAATAAAATTTCTCATTTTTTAGATCCTCTCTTGTTCGTTAGTTTTTGCAGGGTCAATTGATGTTTAACAATGGCCGCCCCGCCCGCCACCCACCTCCCTATGAATCTCCATATTGTGAGCTTTGTTGGATATTTTTATTGAGTTGGTTGTTCTATTAATGTTTCGTAGTGTATTTTGTCTCGAGGCGGAGTAGTGGAATATTTAACATTCCAACTTAATATCGGTGTTTGTAAACTTTATTTTTTATTGCTATCAGGTTTAGCGTCTGACTGTAATCTCTTTATTGTATGGTCTAAGAAGCGCGCTAACCGAGTAAGTGGTAATTTGTATTCTTTGGTTTTTGTACGGTATAGTACCGGAATGCAATTTTATTTTCTCGGTGACACCTCTCTACTAGTAAGCTTACTAGCCTCAGACAAATTAAAAAATGTAGTTTCCTCAATCTGCGCTGCAGTGAATAAAACCCATGCATGGCCTATGCTAGCAAACCGAGTATCTTGCACCATTGCGCGAAGGAGACTCAAAACATTTTGACAGCAAGATCAAATTTTTTTAATACATTTCTTTATATCTGAAATGATAATTGGATTGAAACTAGATGAAAATCTTCTTCTGTAGATTTTTTTATTTCCTATAATTGGGTCACACTTCTTATATTATGTAATTTGATCAAAGTTTTTCGTTCATCTACTTAAGTATAAATACATTTTTTCAAACTTGTAGTGGAAGAGCATTAGTTAAATTTAATCAATTAATAATATATTTGTAAAAAGTTGTACTACGCCATATATGTACACGGTTTAAAGGTTTCGTTCAATGTAATGAATTTAAGAAGTTCATGTTAAATAACCGCAATATAAGTGTAGCAAGTAGGAATTGACTTCAATAGAATATATTACTTGTTTATTCGATATGATCCAGACAAGTTAACGTTTTTCACAAAAAAATTGCCAATAAATCACTCGGGCCATAATCGCCTAAAAAATCTTTTTAATAGGTTTTAAAATAAAATATTCTGCTATCAAGTGTTATGCTTATAGAAAACATTTACTATTTGTTTATATAAAGTGCAAGTGATGTAGAAACCCATTAACTTTAATGGGCGGCGCAGACAAAGTATCGTTCGGAGTACTTAAAAATTACAACTGACACGGTAAAGCTCATAAGCGCAAACAGAAGATTTAAGTCTCCGTTAAGCCCTTTAGTTTTTCATGCTTAATTATCCTTACTTTAGTAAACGAATTTCAAACAAGTAGTATAAAAAAATTAAGGCACTTTGCTCGATCTTCTGATGAATTTACATTATATAGAAAAAGCTTTAGACTCTTTACGTAAGCTTTAGATGGTGCTGTAAAATTTTTCGCAAAATAAATTTAATTAATGAAACAAAATAAACTATAATAACATTAAGTGTGCTCCGCTATATATTAAAAAATACTTTAGATTTCGATTTGAACAAGACAAATAAAGCAAAAATGCGAATTAATATTAAAAATTGAAAATTAACTCGGTTAAAGTCTAGTGATAAATATAATTAAAATGTAAAACCAAGGCGTAGAGAGAGTAAATTTATCCTCTAAGAGAAAAGGAACGTTTTAGGTTTATTTATTACTATAATAATTCACCTTCTCTTTTAAAAAGTACATATGTTGGTGTTCTCGTGTACTTTTGTAAAACACTTGCTGTTCCCGGTGGTGTCACCTACGTAAAATATATTTGTTACAAATATACATAACATTACTTCAAGTTCATAAGATACATTGTCTACTTATAGCTACAAAAGTCTTAAGATTATTTCAGAAGTCAAATATTACATGCTAAGGGAATTTTAAATTGAGATTGCTCGACCAATCAAAATGACTGGTCTGTTAAGTTTTTTGTTCATTAGATTATGTTAAAACGACAACAAAAAAAAACTTATTTCAACAACGTGATCTCCTATTACATTGTATATTTGTTTAATAGTGTTTATTTGTTCAAACTACATACGCATTGTGTCATATTACATTGTCGTAGTTTGTCCTCAACAATATTAGAAAAATAAGTCCTGCTTTAAGAATTATTTAATTACAAATTTATAATATTAGTAGCAAGCGGTCTTTAATTTTCCAAAATGAAATAAGTAAAAAGTTTAAGTTCCATTTGCGACACTACGTTTGTAAGTATTCGATGTAATAAAATCCCAATAATTAAATCTATATTTTTTGCAATGCAACCAGCACGCAAACTTTTCCCTATAGTAAGAAAATCTCTTTTATAATAAAACCCGGAAGCTGCGCATTTCTATCTTTTATAACGATTTTAAAATTCAATTTATATTACGTCCAGAGCAACTGAAAAACTGTTGATTTGGAATAAATCAAAAGAGAAAAACATTGCAACCGGATGATAGACAGAATAATTCTCGTGTTCTTTGAAATTCGCTTATTCATCTGAAATCAATTTGTTTCGTGGAATTACTCATACAGTGCTTGTTATCTGTACGTGATAGGTTGAAATTGATAGGTTGAAAATTTCGAACGTCAAAACTTGGTATCGTCCTCAGCTCAAATAGCAGAATAACTATTTAAATATAAAAGGAAGAAGATTAAATATTGAACGTAATGGTTATATTTTAGGGCATAAGGACTGACTTTACTAAAGTATTCATAATCCAAAAAAATTTTAAGCGTTATTCTAAAAATAGCGCCTTATGAGTCCTGCAAACTCGGATTTCAAAGGCTGAAAATCTTGACCCTTTGATACATTTTTTAAATTGCGAAGTTTGGCAACTTAAATTTAATTCACGCTAAATCTAAAACAGCTGGGATAATATCACGTAAAGATAAAAACAAATTATTAAGTAAATCAAAAAGTAAACTTTTTGACAAAAACTTTTACGGAAAAGCAATAAAATATTTTAATAATTTTTCAGAAAACAATAGAACGTTGCACGAAATACATTATCGATTTTTTTTAAATGCTATTACGAAAACAATATTAACTCAATTAACGATTTTAGAACAGAGCCGACATTAACGACATGGACCATAAATAAATGTTGTTATAAATACACATTTTTTATATATAATAATATTTGAATGAGTAAAATTATTACTTTTATTAATTAAATGTAACTTCTCTTAAGGCTGAATTCGTAAATCTTAAACTGACGTTACTTTTCTCGGTTGTAATAGCTATTTATATATTATTTTTAGACTAATGTTGACGCTATTAAAATAACGTGCTCTTTGAACCCCTTAGACGAGGCTTGTACTTGTTGAATGCGTACATATTTCTCTCACGAAGTAGGCTATTACTAAGAAGGGATTTCCCCGTATTTCACCGCGACCGTGTACCGTGACCACGCTAGTAACACCGCAAGGAATAGCGAATGTACAATGTACTAGTGAAACCATTTTTACCTGAAGATCTATAAGTATATGTTTAAAATGACGGGGTGTTCACCAGACACTATATAAACCCCACCAAATGTAATTTTCTCTTTTTTAAAAATACATTTTCTTTACATCCACAGTCGGGGAGGACCATCAAAATAGATAAAAAAGAAATTTCTACCTATGTATAGCAATTCGCAGCAATTCACTAACTGCGTAGGAAGTTAGATTCGCGAAATTTAATTGCATGCCTGCAAACAGTTTGCCTCAGGGTTTAACTTTTTACAGTTTGTGTCTAGCAGACGGCGGGCGAGTTAATTTGCTAAATCCAATTAGTAAGATTTTGATGAAACTTGAAAAATCTCTTTCTGTTGATTCCATCAATAAATTACGAAGATTATGTATTACCTCAAACATTTTTGCTAAAGAAGCTTTAAGAAGATATTGCCGATTATACGAACAAAATCTAACGATGTTTTTCGTATTTTAAAAGTTTTGAGTTATATCTTTTAGTACGTCTAATAAGTGACATTCGAACTTGTTTGTCTGTATATTAATAAATCTTTGCATATTGTGGCGTTGCGAATTATGCTCTCATAAGCTCCTTATATTTATCAGCGAATATTTAAATCTTTGTATTTTATATTTGAAGATTCAAAAGCGCTGAAAAGGCCATTGAATTTGTATTTACATGTTCCACATCGTTCATGAAATTGCAATGAAAGTTTGACTATTATTCTTCACTTATAAGCTTTTACAAGAAACTTGTAGCTGGCACACAAAACGTTCCTATTAGATGGGCATAAGGTGGAGGTTTCAAAAGAATATACATTCTTCAAACTCTAATTCATATTCAAATCCCGTATTTGTTAATTATAATAGTAATGGTATACAAACATTTGGATTATATTACCCAGTGATGGCGTTCAAGTGCTTAATTAAATCTATGTTACTTAGTTATTATTAATGTCACAATATAGTCATCGATGTCCAAATTTCAAAATATGAAAAATGCAGTAGCATCATTCATTTATAAAGAAGTTTTCGAGCTTCCCCTTAAAAATTTTTGTTTTAACCTTTGTCATTTTGTATAGTGGTGGGTAATTTATTACAACTGGATGTTACAGAAAGTTAATAAAAAAATTGTACTATAAAGGATTACTTAAATGTTGAAAAAGCGTGTGAGCGAATGAATTACTCTAATCTCAATAATCTTAAAAATTACATTGTAATGGTGATAAATGCCACGTTGGTCTAGTGGTTAGCATGTTCGGCTGCAGACATGACATTCTGGGTTCGAGTCCCGGGTCGGGCCATTTCAAACATCGATATTGAGCTTTCTTTTAACTCAATATTTGCCCGAAGTTGGGAAGTTGGCGGTGTCCCACCCCCGTGACTCGGAGAGCACGATAAGCGTTAGCTTATCGCCTGATCACTCTTCGGTTGTGTGGGATTTTTGAATTCAAATATACATTTTAAGACCGTCGAGTAACAAAGAAGTCTTGTAAGAGAATATGAAGAATTACGAGCACACATAGAATAAGTCGGATTATTTATTATAAAAATCGTTCATGACAGCGAAATCTTCAGTTTAAAGAAAATTTAATAAAGTAGATGTTGCTGTGCTTTAGTGAATTTAATCTAGATTCCGCCTTAGCAATCGCATATTTGCAACCTGCTTTCGCGATGTCATTAAATACTGTTATTTTAAAGCGATGCTCTGTGCCTTTGTCGGCGAAATATTTAATAGCGTTGCGAAACTTGAGTATTGTAATAACACTCGCATCATATGATTATTTTTTTGCAATGCGAAGGTATATATATATTGTACTGTTTCCATGTTCTTTGTATTCTCAATCGCATATTATTTATTTTAGAAGTTTTTACATAAAAAATAAAGATTATGTATCCATATGATGCTGGGGCCAAAGTAAAATATCATGTTGGATCAACACGAGAAGTGGCCTTTGCTACGATTCAAAATATAATTTAAAAAATATAAAATTGAAGTGTTCCTTGTTTAAGTAATCAAATTATGTATAAGGGAGTTGTGATATAATGTTAGAATAAATTCTGACTAGCACGCTGAAATAATCAAGTTCTTATATGATATGCTTTATCAGTACGTGGAAACGTTCCTTGATATATTATTTTTACTGTTTGCACGTTTTCTATGTATCAAATTCAATTTTCCTTTTGTAAGGTTTTGGTTGCTGCGTTATGTAATAATGACTTATTAAAACAAAAAGGTTTTATATCTTTCCAGACGATCTCACCTGACATTATTTTACTAATACCAGACATATGACCACAGACTCGGTATGAAATTAGAAACCAAGAATTTCAAAATTGTGTCAAAAACTTCACTATTGTGTGTTACCATCTTAGACCATTACATATCAGCAGGTGACATCAGTCATGCGATAATATACACAATATGGAAAAATCTTCTCCATCGATTGACACACAGGTCTCACATAAGTCGACTGAACGCTGCTTGGAAATCACGGTTATGCGTTAACACGTGCTTTTCTATAACATTATCAATAACTAGTTTATTTAGATGTATAAGGATTAATACCTTAGCTCAGTCTCCTATATATCCGTGTTGCTATTTTTGGCGGTCTGATTATTTACATAATATCAAAAACCGTTTCAGAAGTTGTTTATAACAACCAAGTTACATAATTTAGAGTTAAAGAATTAAAATAATGAAACACAGCATCCACATTTGATCTGTATACTTGTTCAAAATTTTTTTTTTTTTATTCAATCGTTAATCATGGATGGATGGATCAATTGGGGATTGATTTTTATTAGCGGGATAGGCGTAAGGAGAGCTCTAATATTGTAACCAAAATTAAATTACATGATTGTGATAATAAAATTCATATAGGTGTAATATTAAAAGCAATCCTTCTCAATGCGTTACTATTTATGCATACCAATTTGGTATTTTCACTGTATCTACCACAAAAAATCAATAGCATTCAAAAGGATTTGTACTTTAATAGTCCTCGTTGCAATCTGTGAACGTACAAACTTCCTCGGCGTCACTAAATTTTATTGCAATATTGATAAGTGTGCGGTCAACTTTGATCTCGTGTTATTTTAGTTGAACGTCGATATTAATTCGGACTTGAAACAAAAGGTTATCAATTCTATCTGTATCGAGTAAAGTTCGATATGTGTAATGCCTTTAAACTATTTTTTAAAGTGAAAATGCACGTTGTTACTCTCGTCTATTAAGGGTGCGAGGAGATTATCGCGTCATTGATATATTTAAATAAATTCTTTATTGTAACATTATCGACCAATAATGAATGACCATTATAATTATATATTACTTTTTTACGACAAAAGTAAAGACTTGGCAGATGAGGAAGTTTATTTTGGCTACAAATTTCGTTAACTACTTTACGTGTTGTTCCAGTACTGGCTGTGTGTGGTTATGGTGCTCTTGCTCTCCGGCATTTTCTTCGCCGTCATCAATTTGTACTGGAAGAAAGGTGCGGTATATCATTTTAATATTATATACTAGTTTTTATGAAAAATTGTTTAGACTTAATGTATTTCAATTAATCAAATTTTTATAATTACTGACTTTCTACAGTCAGTTCTTTCTACAACAGACTTAGCACATATGGACACACAGTAGTTTTTTTTCGGATATTCACATCAATTATTAGTATTAAAATATTTAAAATAAGCAAGTGTCTTTGTAAGTCATGATTGAAAGGTGAGCGACCGAAAGGTCGCTCCTCTCAGGCGTCTCCTGTAAGGAGGCGGAGGATATGATATCACAATAGGAACACAACTTTATTATATATTTTATACGATTTGTACTGGAAACGTCGACCCTCTTAGCAAAATGTTCTAACTAATAAAAAAATTATGCTGAATCAAATGAAGTGGCTTTTGTAAACGCATAAAAAAGTACTTAAGATTGCAAAAACTTCAAACAAAAGAGATAAGTTTACTTTGGGTTCGGGTTCAGAGTTCATTTTGTGGGCAATATATTCTGATTAACACATCGAAATACTCAAATTGTTATATGATGTGGCTGACTAAACCACATCATATAACAAGTTCCTGCGCCTGTTATTCATATTAATTGTCCAGGTCTATAACATATAGGAATATAGTTATAATCAAGCACGCGGATCTCCTGATGTTAAGTGACACCCAACGCGCATGTATACTTACAATGCCAATGCTTTGCCGGCTTCCGGATTTATGCAAAGAACGAACCATAGTTACGTATTGTTGTTACTTAATGTAGACGTGGGACATCCCCGATCCCACCTAACTGAGCTTTCCCGTCAGTGAAGGGCAAAGTCCTAATTCCATTCCAGGCCAACGGAGGGGCGGCTATTCCATTGTAAAACTCCACGTGTTGTGAAGTTGCCATATTATTTTTGCAAGTCTACAGGGTATATACACAGGTTATGTGATACTTCTGTGTGTATGTCATGTACGAGTGGTGTCGCGTGTCCTTGCAGCGCTCACGGTGCTAGGCACGAGTGTGTACGGCGGTGCGGTGATCGCTACCTGCCTCGACTATTTCCTGGAGCGCATGATAATGCTCAAATGGGTAAGGATATCCTTGTTTTATTCGACCAAGTTACATACCCAGCAAGAAAGGGTTTGTTATAGAAATTAATTAGGACTTTTGCAATACTGTGTCACTGTTTCAATCCCGTTGTTAGATTGCGCTGCAATTCATATACAATATATAAAAGGTAAGAAGCAGCCTTTTCAATTCTCTGTGTCTGTCAAAGTGCTGCGCACAGGCCTCCTGACTCGTAGGATTTTTAGAACGTGGGCCTGCCGCACTGCGGATTGGCAAGTTTCACATAACCCTGAATCACTCCCGCGAGACGCAGGTTTCTTCGCGATTTTTTTCTTCACCAAAAAACAAATTATGGATTGAAACTAACAATCAGACACTTTAGATTCTTTTTAATCGATAAGTTTAATGGTGCCTGCCCAGGATTTGAACCCGGGACTTTTTTGAACAAGAATCCACGCGACTTCCTACTAAGCCGTCATGGCTCTTATATAATATATATAGATAAGAAATTCTTCAGTATTTGCTCAAAGATGGGTACTTGGCGGTATGCTACACCCTCGGAGATCACGTTAAGCCATAAATCCGACGCCTGATCTTTCTCGGATCACGTTGGATTTGCGGACTAGAGTTGATTTTATTTTTTACCTTTTTTTTTATTTATTGATAATCCAACAGCATTTAAATAAATTATTACAAAACATACTTAATATCCTTAAAATAAGGCCAAATACGGATTACACAATATGCATATTACACTTTTATTTCAAATATATTACAAAATATATTTGAAATAAAAGTATATAGATGAAGAAGTACGAATATACAAACAATAAAAAAATGTGATATTCGCTATTTACTGATGAAAAGTTAGTGGATGTTATGTAGATGTGAGTGGGTATATGAGAATGAGTGAGTGTATTTTCAATTACTTAGTACAACTGTCTATCGAGGCGTTTATTATTTAAACAGTACTCCACATTATTTTTTGAAATATAATAGTCTAATATATTTTTGAGGTGTGAGCCTGAAATACAGACTGGGGTAACTTTAGTGGGGCAAACTTTTAAATTATTGTTATCGGTCATTGATAAGAGTGCAAAATGTTTTCACGTACTCAAAAATCGTATTCCTTGATTCAGTAATACATGAACACAAATTTGCACAAGAGAAGCTAATAAAAGCTTGTTAGTAAGTGTTGTATGTGCGGTGGCAGGTATGGGAACGCGCGAAGCTGGAACCAGTAGTGCCGCCGCCGTGTCGCCTATCGTGGCTTGCGCTGGCCGCATGGCCTGCCGCCGCCGTACTGGGACTGTGCGCGCAGGCCGCGCTCACCGCCACCGGCCTGCACCATGAGCAAAGTAACAACCTCATTCTTACTTCCAACAATGGCGTATAACTTACGATGATTTTTTTTATTACTGACAAGTTAATCTCACCTGATGGTTAGTGATACAGTCCAAGATAAGAAGCGCGAAAATGGTATGACGAAGATTATCTCGTACGGTTTTTACGCAGCATCGTATCAAAACCCAATTAGTTTCCTTGGGTGCATGTCTGTGCTGTTAGTGTGGTAACGAGCCACAGCTGGAGCCTCCCACCAGGCCAGACTCAGAAAATGAAATTTCTTAAATATTGACTTTTCTAATAAGTTTTTCTCAATATTTGGCTGAAGAACCTATTTTGAGAATTTATCTATAATATCTCTGTGTGGCAACGATCTTAGTATAAAAATAATTTGATTAATGAATGTTGTAACTGGGTTTCAGGTATAAGTGCCCAGAAGCGACGCCTGCAGGCAGCTGCGGCCAGGCCAGTGACACGCGAGCAACGCGCTGAGATGAAGCAGCGAAAGTACCGCTATCTCTACCAGGTGCGCACGGCGCATGGGGACGTCATCTCGCAAGTGAGTAACGATCACAGTGACGTAATCTCGCGAGTGAGTGCCCCTTTTGGTGACGTCATCTGGCCGATGAGTGCCAGCCACTGACTGTCACGCCACCTTGCTGATCAGAACCACCAACAAATATATGCCCTCTAAAGTGTACAATTCTCATAAACACTGAATGTTAGGTGATTCCCGTCACCTATAAATATTAGCAGAACTACTGAATATCTGGCTCTCTTGCTGGCGAAATGTAACGTTAATTAACGATGCGTCTGAAATGATAATTCAATGAGTTGGTAAGGGGCACTTTGCATTTTTCTTGGTGAAGTTGCTAACCTAGCTGAAACCAGGTGAAATTTGTTAAAGGTTTGGTACTATAAGTGTGTCATGTCCGTCGCTAGCTGGTAGACGAACACTTAAACGCCTGGGTGTCCTGGTGTTTAGATGGCTAAAGTAATTTCTAACCTAGGAACTCTTTTAGAAATAGACTAGTATTCCTTCGGCCGACGACCAGAGGCTTATTACGCGCAGGACGTGCTCGCCGATATACCGGTAGTAACACATCGCCAACTTCCTAACTTCGGTCAAATACTAATAATTTCTTAACAAAACTTAATGTTAATTTTTAATTAAACCAGCCGAACAAACAGACTTCTAGACCAATGAGGCAGAATGAGTACTCGGCAGAGGTTACATACGTCTGGAGCGGACGCAGACTTTGAGTTTTTAAGGAGGAAGTGTTTCGCTTGCAGTCATACGTGCAGGCTCTGCAGAAGAGAGCGCAGTGTGGCAACTGGGGAGGGGGCACGGGAGGTGGGGAGTGCAGCACGCTTCAGAGTGACTCTACACACCTCACGGTGCTGGCAGGATCTGAGCACGCACCGCACACAGACTCCGACGACGACCTCAACCAGATACGCAGCGCACACTAGTCACAGGTGACCCACCACAAAGCCATCCATCAAAAACAAGAATTTATGTTTTCCTATGTCCGTTAAACACATTCCATATACCCCAAACCGGTTTCATCATAAAGGCAATAAAGCGAAGTTAAACACTGCGCTGCGAGTATTCACTTTACTGACAGAGGTCCCGGATTCGATCCCCACTAGACACCATTTGTGTACTTTACTTTACAACGATTAAGTTACTAAGTATAGCTTTCCGTATATTGTCAAGAGATTGTGAATTCCGGGGGTAAAGCCGCGAGGAAAGCTAGTTATTAATAATGCCATCCTTTTTCAGGCTACAAATGCGTACAAGGATGCTTCGTGGGAGGGAACTGTCGGTGTTATATTACATTGATATGACACGCCCAGTATTATTGTATATGAAATACACTCACTATTCTTATTGAACTCCATTATTACATCTTATTATTATTAGCGTTTTATTATCGACACGTTTGTATACAACGTGATTATAATATTTTTAATGATATATTATTGTGATTTTGTATGTCAGACAGAGCTCGAGGCCTTCTTAGTGTGTAATTTGTATGCGTAATCTTAAAAATAATCACCATAATATCGTTTTAAGTATATATACGACATTTTTGTAATGAATTTGTACTTATTAAAAAATAATAATCATTATTTTCCTATTCCCAATTTCGAGGTTTCAAATGATTATATTTTTTCAATCACTAAATACCTTCTCTAAATATATCATTTTTATATGTTTCGTTTAATTGTCTTTAAAACTTAACTTTTTATCTAAAATCTATACAAAGAACATTTATTAAATGTCTGTTTTTGCAATTTTCTATCATTTACCTTAACTATAGATAACTTTTTTCTTTGAATAATTGAACTCACACATTCTAAGGAATTAAAGGATTTTTTTCTGTTGTTTTATTTTTAACGACATTAATAATTGCAAATTCGTATTACAAAATTTCTATACCTCACCGTTTACATACCCAGTGACAATTTTTATACAGCACAATTTAATATTAGCATTAATTTAGCAATATTATTGAAATATATAAAATGCTCAGTATGACCTAATATTACTAAGAAATTATCAACGAGATACTCTTAAATAGTCTGATTCTCATGCAAGGTTTATGATGTTATGGGCTTAGAATTTCTCGTTCCCTGTGAAATTTTGTAGTATATATATGGGATTTATCCATTTTATTCATTGTAAAATCCGCCAAAGATAACTAAGTAAGTAAGTAAGTAGCAGCCCATTAACG
This sequence comes from Elymnias hypermnestra, assembly GCA_015832385.1. Taxonomy (NCBI): domain Eukaryota; kingdom Metazoa; phylum Arthropoda; class Insecta; order Lepidoptera; family Nymphalidae; genus Elymnias; species Elymnias hypermnestra. The sequence goes on along the minus strand of JACTOM010000013.1, from coordinate 51,510 downwards.
TCCCATTGCTGGGCACAGGCCTCCTCACTCCAAGGAGCGAGTGTTTTTAGAGCATAGACCCACCATGCTGCTCCACTGTGGATTGGCAGGCATAGTACACAACAAGTGTACTCTCTATTCCTTCACTCTCATAGTCCGATGTGACGGGAATCCGACACGACCGGAGAGAAATCAGGCGCAGGACCGACGGCTTAACGTGCTCTCCGAGGAACGGGGGTGGATCACACCGCCAACTTTCCAACTTCGGGCAAATATTGAGAAAATCTTAATAGAAAACTCAATATTGGTACGCCAAAGATAATGGGGAACTAATTAATTACTCTCACTTCAGTCTATCTACAATGCCAAAGACACAAAAATTGGTTATGGGGTTTAGGCCTGAAACCGTCACGGACAGACTGATTTTCTTACAAATTTATAACATCATTATAATTTTCTTGGGAAACGGACATCTGTCACCCGCTAGAATATTAAACACTGCCATAGGTATGTAGCTTCAATAATATATATTAAGAAATATAATCGAATGGCCTCGGACTCCGTCTCGATGAGCGCAATATATAATAGATATGCAAAGAATATTTGGACAAATCTCATTTAATTTTAATTTCTCAGGTAACTATATTTGTTTAACAAATCGAACACTTTCTGATACAATTATTTATAAACTTCATGTGAAATTTTTGGGAGAGATATGAGAGATAGCTCATGAAATTTATGAGATTTAGCGGAGGAGAGAGAGTCGAGAAAACCTCGACAATAGTTAAATTTGCTTCAAGTAGTTAAGGAGTGGATAAAATTAAATCCTTTATTACTTATAGTCCTGTTCTCAAAACGTCTTTCTTTAAAAGAAAAATTGAAAGTGCGTGTGTACAAAGTGCACAAGTGAGAAGTGAAACTTCTTTGGCACACTAATTTTTAAGTCTTGTTTATATTTATACAAATCTAAAACTTTGCATTTCTGAGATTTTGAGGAAGGGAAAAGGAGGATATGTTAGGAATTTAATTGTCATTAAAATATTAATTGTCGAAAACTAATACAAATAATTTATTTAACTCTCCAATAAAATATTAATTAAATTTTGTGTTTCACTTGAAAAATAGTATATAAATAAATGATTAAATGACGTGTGGCAAAATTAAAATGCCACATTTTTTTTTGTTTGAATAAAAACGCCGCACATCTTCGTGACGCTAATCTCGCGTTTCATCCGTAAAAAAATTAACCGATGCGCCTAAAGAAATTTCAGTTCAAAAATGGAAATAATAGGTATGTTTTTATGTGTTATTATGGTATGAATAAATAAACCGAATTTTAGATTCATTTACTTCCTTTCGTTCAAGATTTTGTTGTGAGGTAGATTCACAATTCTTTGCATATCTCATATATACACTACGGCGACTTTATATTGTTGATTGACGGATTATTAGAAATTAATGATCTTTACTTAATGTCATGAAACAATATGAAACTCGCCGTATATTTTGCGGTTGTGCGGTTGTGTTTGTTAAATATTTTTGTGAGTGTGTGTGTCAGATATGATTTTTATTTATGCACGCACACAATCCAAACGAAGTATATTTATAAATCTTTCGCTCCGTCCGTGTTGGTACGGTTAGAACTGAAAAACGGGTCGAAGGTTAAAGACGATTTTTTAAATATCACCCTAAAACATGCATTTCAAAATGAGTATTAATGAAAGCGAACATTCCTTTAAAAAAGTAATTTATTATTTATTTTCTTAATTATATGTATGTTTGTTTATTTAGTCTTAGTAGTCATAGACAAAAATGTAAAAATATATTATGTTAGTTTACCCCATTAATGTTTAGGTACAGTTACTTAAACTAATGTCGTTCTTGCCTATTCATTGTTTTGTGTTATCTTTATTACATTACTTTGAGATATTTACAATTATGTATATTAGATTGGAATCGAATAATCTAAATGCTTTATGTACACTATAAAATTTTTTGGACGTCAATAAAAATGAATTGTATATAATGCAATTTTTGGTATATTGATGATTTATTCTTATCATCGTATTTTTTATATGTCTTAGGTATTTAGATGTTTTTCTTCTAGTTGTCTTAAATGATATCCCGAGTGCAGGAACGACCTATATGCAAAAGTAATGGAAGTGAAGCAGATAAGTTGAAAATTTTATTTTAGGAATATATTACTGCTAAAGTATTGTGGTACATTAATTAATCAGTCAATATTGTGCTGATTTATATCTTTAAAAATAGTTTCCGGGTAATTCTTCTTAAATCGCCAACGTGTTAACATGTTTTGCACAAAACGTATGTTAGGCCGTTCTTGCGCCCGTGGATGGAATTTTCTTATGTCAAAATGCTATATTTTTTCAATCGAAAAAAAAAACGTTTTATAGAAAACGTGCATGTAGCCTGGAATACTTTAAAACATTTAACGTTCCTGTCCGAGCACAATGCGGTCAAACGCAGTAGAGTAAGCTCTGTGAGAGCCTACTTTAGTAGTAAGTATTTCAGGGAACCAACAATATTGATGATGAAACCTTTTATATTTTTCAACTAAGTTGATCTATTAAGGACGATAAGTGTGTGTGCTAAGCATGCGGTGTTTTCATTTACATTATTGTTCCGATATACACTACGACCACTGTAAGGTGTGACGTCGACGTTAGCTATAATAGTTCAAAATCAAAATCAACATTATATTCAAGTAGGCTCAAAAAGCACTTTTAAATCGTTAGTAGTCTGTCCGTTAGTAACAAATCGACCATCGGTTCGGAAAGTTGAATCCGCTGAGAAGAAACCAATTAGAAACTCAACGTTTTCTCTTTTAGAGATAGTTGTGTGCGTTACAATGTGTAATATTTTGCTCCTGTGTGCAACTGGAATCAAGTCCAAACATTTTTGTTGCTTAAATAATCTACAACATTATAATATGCCTTTTGTAAAAATATGTTTTTGTTATTTTTCTTAAAATTATGCGGACACAAATATAAAACTGACTGTGGTATTTTATTAAATATGCTCGACAAATGATTTCTGAATAATATTCACTCTAAAATATTGGATTACAAGTTCGTTTTTATTTCTAGTATTAAAATTGTGTATTTCACTTTTTTTGCTGTATAAGTGAATATTATCACGGATATATTATAAAATGTTTCTTTGAATTTGTCTCTTAGAAGCCCGAGATCCTAATTGATTATATCACTGTTATTATAGTTACTATTTTACTGTTTTAAACGGAATTCAGTCCAATGTACTACATTCAATAAAGCTATCAATAATTTTGAAGTCAAACTTCCTGGGCAGAAAGCTAGTGGATACGTCACGAGAGCGTCACGAAAAGGGGAAGCAAACGGACGGCTAACGGAATAAATTCAAAAAAACTTGCAAATAAATAAATTATATTACCTCGAAAACGTCAGTACTTCGCCATACAAAAATGATGCCGATTGAGAACGTTATATATTCTCCAGTAAGCACACTGGGCAGTAATTGAAGTGTCTATCGGAACACACCATTTATTGATTCGTGTTGCTCGTTTCGGTTGCGTGGCAGCTTTTGGGCGGGGACAATGTCCCCATCCCCACCCGCTACACTTGTGATATGTTATATTTTGCCAAAGTTTATTTAAGTTGTTACATCGCTGGGCCCATTCATTATCCGTCCTGGCGAATTAAGTTCCTTTTCTCATTATAAGCGCTGCAGGTAAAAGCGTTGCCCATTTTTCTGTTTTTATTTTTCGAACATATCGCGGTGGCTGTGCAATGGAATATGGTTTTATGAAGCTCAAATATATATGGCTAACGTTGCCCTACGCGTAGCTAAAAAAAAACCGGATGTCATCTTTAAAAAAGTTGTAAGACAGAAGGTTTATGAAATAGAGATAACTACGGGCATTACAATGTCAACTGACGGTTCTCTACAACGTCAGAAATTCGTATTAACGTAGAAAGAAGTATTGTAATTCTTTTTAGTGTGTTTTATAATTTTATTAGATAAAGGAGTTAAGTGATTAGTGCCGCCCATGGAGACCTGCATCACCATAGGGACCGCAGATGCTTTGCTAACCTAATAGATAGGAGTTGGTTCTACACAGAGTCTTACTGAAACGCAAATTGTTCGTTTGGCGACACGTCTTTCCTCGAAGTGGTTTAACTAGCTTCTTCAGTAGCCTCCTACCAGTCCAGACATAGAAATATTTCAAAATACAGTTTCCTATTGGACCTCTGTTAGTAAATCGATAACACCAGCGTATAAGAGTCTTGTATCCTTGCATGTTTGCTATTGAGCACTATAAGTATTCAGGACGTATGATGAATGGGGCATATAAGACGCAATAACTTCCTCTTTTTGTACAATGTATTCCTCATGTGTGATTGTACTTCATTGACTCTTACGTAGACAGTCCTATGCCAAAAAATACAACTTTGAAGTCGATAAATTTGAATAGTTATTCAATATTTAAATTATATAAATTGCAATGAAGTTGTGTTATTTGTAATAGACAGTTTATGCATGAGTTGTGTGTGCGTAACCTAGTCCGCTTCTTATTATGTACTTGCTTATACAATAAATACAATCAGCGGGCATTAATTGTAAGCGCATTTACACTTGCAATAAAAAACAATTAGGTTATGCTGCAATTTCTTATTTAAAAATTAAGTATTATATTTAAATAATGTTACTTGTTTATACAGTCCTAAAAATAATGGGCAAAGGTCAAGTTTATCAACCAGGTTTTAAAAGCTGTCAAAGTTGTTAAGTTATTTAGAAAGCTTTCTCCTCCCTATTTATGTATTTATAAGGAGATATATAACATTCTCCTATTGGTGAATAAAATTTCCAAAAATAATTTCGAAAATTGTGTTGTACGAGTATACGTGATTTTTTTAACTTGGTAATTACATACAATAAAATGATTGTAATGACGTTAGTCGTGGTAAAATTTGTGCATAAATAACTAATTACCCTTACGCCATACTAAGACCGTAACTGCAATATTGATTACCATGTTTTTGAATAGTATATAAAGCAGAAAAACGAATTAACATTACATTAAAATAAACGCACAAATTTATAGTAATTAAAAGATTTTTCGTACATGCTCTAATTTTTGTGTAAAAAAAAGTATAAGCAAAAATCACAGCAGCTGATTGTATGATTGTATCTTTGTTATTTATGATTTGTTATATTGTAATGAATTTATATTCGAGTCAGTAGTTCGTCTACATGCGATTAATGGACTTGTATAATAGCATAGAATTATCTTATAAGTATGTAAGGAGGAGGCATAGAGCGTTGGAAGCGTTGTGATTGAAGGCTCATTGTGCTCTGAGAATCGTCACGGCTAAACCGAAAATTAATCATTATTATTATAGGATAAGGGTAAGATAAGTGTAGTTGACGTTATAAGTTGGCGTTAAGATGTCTTTAATTGCATTTCATTTTATAAAGCCTCGTTTGTATTTGTCGCGCATATAATTGTTTTATAGAATTAAACGCGTTCGCTCTTACTTTGAACAGTGCAATTAACGTCACAACCATTTGATGAAATAAGAATACGGATTTATAATACTAAACACTATATGTTCTTTGCTCTTTATAGATGCATGAAACCCATACGCTTATGGTTGGTGCACATCAAACAATACAGGACTATATATTTATGAAGGAAAATTCAATTTGTCCAGTAAAAAATTAATTAATAAAACGTTTTGCGCTGTATTATCTCAGTTCTGGCTTAACACAGTTTTATAAATTTACTGTGATGTTTATGGCACTTTTACTCGATCATTACCAATTCGCCCATTGTTTAATCCTATGGTAAAGCGATACACCTATTTTTTTGTATCTTGGTCGGTGTATATGATTTTCTGATTCTCACTTTGAAGCACTCTGCTCAACTTTTTTTTACCATATGTGAATCGATATAAAGGTCATACTGTATTTTTCCGATATTACCACTCATATATATGGGTTATGGTCAAGACGTAATAACAATCAAATTAGCAAGCAATTTTTCAAATACAAAAATTGAACCTTGGAAAAATGTTACCTATAAAAAATAAATGGACGAGGAGGGTAGCCAGATTCTGCTTCCTGGCAGCTGTTACATTGTGACCAAGACCCATGTAATTGAGATCTAATATCGATATAATGCAGCAGATTTCCATCGTTTCATCTACTCCTATATACATTTAAAAAGTAGATCATCGCAAGTATTCTGTGGAGCTCCGATCTTTTTATCAGATTCCTTGAGATTGAGAATGGATTCTTAAAGAAATAGTATATTAAAAATAAAGTATATATCATAAAATATTCACTGCTTTGGAAAAATGGTAACAGAATTCAATAAAAATCATTTTACGAGACAGCTGTTTGAAAATTTAACAAAATGTTTAGCCAATGGAAATCGACATGTTGTGGTGCCACAGCATCATTTTTGCCAATTTTAATATGTGTTTTTGCCACAAGAAAATATAGACTATCCTGGATTCTGCTGTCTTTAAAAAGATATAGTTTGTGAAAATTTTCCCCGTTGTTATTCTTCATTGAAAGCAGCAAATGCAGTAAAAAATGGGGGCAGGGAATCTTTTTATTAAATTTAACTTTTATCAGACCTCAAATTTACGTAAATATTTGTGTTAAAGTTAGAAGCTACTAATCTCATCGCCACTTACATATTTGATTTGTAACGCTTTTTATGACATCGAATTTATTATTGTGTCTATTTTGAATTGGACATTTGTTTTTAATTATTAAATATCGATTATTTGAAGTGATCCTATTTTTGTACTGTTTAAGTTATAATTACATTTATTTTGTTCGTTAAGAGTATATTTTTGTTTTATTTTTCTCCCACACTTGCTTGTACACCACCATCTTCAGTAAGCAAATTATAAACTTCAAAGAGTTTTCCTGAATGAATAAATTGACAATTATTGTAATTATTTTGCAACTTTTTGATATTCAATCGTTATTTTGTGCTTGGTTTAGATGACACTTCATAGAGTCACTAAGAATGCTATGTATAATCTATTTATAAAGAAATAGATATAAATACCGAGGATAAATAGCTTTGAGCTTTACAGAATCAACTTTTTTTATAAAAAATGTACATTAGTTAAGTTCAATATATAGTTACCGTCGAGACGGTTAACAGTCATTAAAATCCGTTATCAGCAATCAAAAATTGGATACTGACACTTCGTTTTAATGTTCTAATGGTAGATCTAAAACTACAATTATATTTAATATTGCATGTAACGTTTCGTCCATAAAACAAACGATTCTTGTCCAAGCAGCACTATTTTAATATATAATACAGCAAAATACTGGACACTTTCAAATTTATTGTGATATATTTTTAATAATCTCGCAGGAAAAATATATGTAATTTATTTATTTGGTTAAGACATCTTTGGCTATTCTAAAGATACCCAGAGAAAATTAGATTTCATGTCACCTAACGTAATATATTATATCCTATAACAATTACACTTTGCATAAATTTAAGGGCCGTCCATTAATTACGGCAATTATAGCAATCTTCATGACGCATTTTCTTCGAATTTATCATGATTATTTGAGGAATAAAAAATATGTGAGTATCTCCGAGATACCAACTCGATTAGATTGAGTGAGATTATTCAACGCCTCTCACGTAACTAATTTATGCCAATTCTACCCTTAGCTCGGCCACTGTCACGAACTATTCTAGATTACATGGACCGAAATACGTGAATCGACTTTGTCATTATTGATAAGTTAAATGACCATAATACTGCCGATCATAATCACTGCCAGAATAATAATAATTCGGATAAGTCATAACATAGGATTAGTTAAAGCTACGGTAAGATAAGATCCGTAAATTTTGAAAATTTTCCAATTCTATAGATTTCCGAAATTCAACTTTGCTTCCTCGTATGTATTTGGATACGATCTCATGTCTAAGTCATTTTACAGAAGTTGTTTTTTATTTTTTGTAGAACTCGTGAGCCAAAAGATGTGATTATAGAAAAATGTTGATATGACGTAAATTGCAGAAAATTATCTCCATTAAAGATTTAACATAAAATGAATGGGAAAGCAGATATTGTGAAAAAAAAGCGCAGAATCACCAATTTTCAAATCTCCCGAAAAACTTTCAATTTTAAACTACCAAATTACTATACTAATTATATAATATCTGAAATATATAATCTGTACTGAAATCATAAAATCCACAATATATCTAACTAGGTTTATCTTCTAATATCAGATAAGTATCTAAAATAAGTCAGTTAAGAGATAATGATAGGTAGCGTGCTAGATTGGCTAGAATATTAGCGCAAGTACGTTAAATTTGTGTAATTTTACATATTTCAAGTCTCCGTTCATTGAAACCACATCCGGTATCTGGTAAAGTGCGCACTATATACTTTGGCTAGCGCTTTCAACGTTTATCCACATATGAAATACAAATAACCCGAAAAGATTGATCGGTTAAAACTGCTGAAAAATATATGTATGCGTCGCATCTAAATCTATTATTAAATCGCATGTATAAATTCCCCAGTCATTTCCATCGGGGGATTTGATGATACCTCGAACGTGTTTGTATGTTTAATGCAAATTAGTGTAAATAATGAAATAATTGAGAGAGATTCTATTTTGGCGTTATTTCGGGACATAATAAGACCGTGTATTTAACGTGTAAGCCTTACTGAAAGTGAGCTGGTTTAAATTATGTATATAGCTGAAACCGATTAGCGAGCTGTGATTGTTATTTTGTATGAATCCAGTAAATTCAATAACAATACTCACTGTACACATTTACTTCAAAATAATATTGTGCATAAGTATTTACTACACGTAAATTTGATTTGCAAATGATGTCCATAAATGACGTATATAATAAAGTCACCGTTACGTCAATTCTACATAAAATTTGATGATCCTTGTAAAACCTATGTATAACTTAATTTCAAGGTCCTGTGTTCAATCGGTACGTTTATGGACGTCGAGACGATACGAGTGGTATATCTTTTTCTTCGGACACCACTTCTGTGAAAGGTACCTAGAGAAAATGTAAAGATAACTTTTTGAGCCATCATACAAGTTATTTCACAGCGGATACTTTAATGAATTGTTGAATTTCATGGCTGCAGATTGTTACCAAAAAAATCACGGGCTAAATGAGTTAAGTCCATCGATCAAACGGATTAAGCTTATAGCTCGCTAGTTTTTATCAGTCTGAAACTGTACTTAATAATAAAACTCATGTATGTAAATAAATGCTGGAAAACCTGTTCCACATTGTGTTCATCAAGCAGTTTTCGTGTTGTATATTGTAACAAATAAAACATTTCCTTTAATAGATGTTTTATTTAATTTTATTATTATTACAGTTGTAACAGCAGTCTACGAGAAATTGACCAAAATAAGTAATTTTTTTTGCAAACTTCCCGCATATTGCAGAAATTCTAGCTCAAATTAACCTCCGGGTCCCTCTGTTAACGAAGCAAGTACTCCATCGTCCACCATTACGCCATCGAGGTCATCAATGAACATCTTACATAAAATTATATAAAAAAGAAACTTTAAAACTAGTCTGTTGTAGGTCGTCCAGTTACCTAATCTATTTATATGAAACACCAACATTGTTATTACATTTGTTGGTTCAGAACTTCAATCATCCAAAATCATCCAAACGATGTGCCCAAAACCGTTTTTTTTAAAGGCCAAGATGGTTCTACACCATTAAACTCAGTTACTCATCGCGAGATCTTCAAAACTTTTCATGTTTCAAATAAAAATATTATAGTCCTTTCACTACGTACCAATTTTTCCATATGCCCACGGGATCGTGTACAATACAGATGAAACTGTGGGAAACGGCTAGTAGTAGTAGGTAACAGCCTATTATCGTCGCACTACTGGGCATAGATCTCACTCTTAGGAGAGAGGGTTTTTAGAAGATAAACTTACCATGCTGCTCTACTGCGGGTTCACAGGCTATATATACCCCAAAATTGTTCCCAGGATTTGCAGGTTTCCGCACAATGTTTTCCTTCACCCAACAGCAGAATTATAGATTGGAAAAAACAATCAATCACGTACGTTTCTATTTACAAAGAGAATCTTATTGGAAGTAAGGATTCGAACACGCGGCTGTACTAGGTTTTTATGGCTTTAAAAATGTAAATATCAGGTTAATGTGAAACCTTTCAAAACAAATTATTAATAATAACAGGCGTTGAATGTTAGTTAGGATGGCATGTGAGAGGTCTGGTCGTGATATTGCGACACACTCTACGGGAGGTCAGCGCGGCCGTGGCGCGAGGACGACCGCTCCCATAGTGCTGCAACGTATCGATAATTTCTCATTTTCAATTTTTGGGTTTTTTGCACATTAACACTTTTTATTGCTGACAGTAATAATACGGTCTAAGGTGGTAACGCGCTAATTTTAACGTATTTTATTATACAAAAATTATAAACATTTAATAAATATTTCTTTATATATAATAACAAACTGCCTCATTGGTCTAGTGTGTAATGTTCGGCCACAATCATGAGGTCCTGGGTTCGGGTCCCGGGTCGGGCCAATTCAAAAGTCGATGAGATTTCTATTAAAGATTTTTAAGATCCACCCCCATGCCGTGTCGGTTTTCTGTCCCATCGGCCAATGAGAGTAAAGGAATAAAGAATGCACTTGTATACTATGCCTGCCAATCCGCAGTAGAGCAGCGTGATGGGATTAAGCTCCAATAACCCTCTCTCCTAGTAAGGACGCCTGTTTCCAGCAGTGGGACGTTAACGTGCTGCTACTTACCTTTTTACATAACAAAAGCTAACACAGAATCACTGTGCAACGGAACATGGCAGACAAGCAGACTGCCGATGCAACACGGAGGCATAAAGTGAGTCATATTATTTTCATACGCACAATATTTCATCGTTACTGGAATATACATTAAATTGCTAAAGATTAATGCTGTATTCATCTGTACAATTTTCTAATTACCGCATCGCCGCATTATGAGTAAAAACGGATTTAATGAGTTATCCTTAAGATTTATATATATCGAAGATCTGTTAAAGAGAAATTATCCCAAACTCAAAGTACGTTTTCAATAAAATTCTAAAACTGCTTCATTGTTTCGTCTCTCCAACAATTTGGTTTTTATATCAACCTATTTACACAAAGGTTGATAAATTATGTATAAAAACAATCCTCAACAATGTCTATATACTACCGAAAACCATTCAGTAGTTTTTGAGTTTATCGCGACAAAAATGAAAACTACATAGCCAACTCTATATTTACGATACGTCATTATTATGGAAATCGACAACAGTTCGATTAAGCTCTCTATTACAAAAGCTCATACTTTCTGTGCCATATTTTGCTAAAAAAAAATTAACAAGACTTATTTATTTGCAAATCCAGCTGAGAAGAAAAGAAAGGCAGCTAATTACTTTACAGTAATTTCGACAGGGTAAGTTTATATCCATTTAATATAATTTAACGACTTTATTAAAAACTAGCTGATTCGAATATTATTTTCAGTTCGACTTTTATCATACTTTTATTTAGCCTGGTCTACTTTGTACACACTTTATAGAATGTTAATTCTATAATTTCCAGAAATATAATAACCAAACTAAAAATTATACATTGGAAATATTATCTTTTTTGCATTTATTTTTATCTTTGCTTTTACGGGATTAAAGTAATCCAACTTTTGTTAATTAAATTTAGTTAAATTGGATGTATGACTCGGGAAATTGAGAGATTAAGAAATAAAGTAAAAGTTGCTTGGAATTTTGTTTTTGGGATTAGTAATTTTTTATTTTATATGTTAATCACATATTTCTTAATTTTACAAATTTGAGACACCATAAAAAAATTTCGAAAAGTGAATAAAAATGCATTGAAATATTTTTTATAAAATTAGATTTGCTTGTGAGAGTATCTGTTAGGTCGGGTTATTGAATATATGTTAATAAATTTTAAATTATGTTATTAATAAAACAATAATTAATCGTATTTAGCTAATAATGGAATCAAGTGAAATAATCAACGTATCGGAGCAGGAAATAATCGCCGGTGTACGACTGGTACTAGTAAGTAACAATTTTCTTTTATTAATTGCAAATAAATTTAATAATCTAAAACAGTTCTCCGCGAATTACATTAGATGTTTTTTTAAGGTATCATTTTATAAATTACATGGCGAATTTGAAATGTAAAAAAAGGCAATGCAGAAATATAATTATCATATTAACTCCCGGCTTGCTCTAATATTAATGTGTGTTCTTATGTATTTCTAAACTAAATTAATTTATTGTTTCACTAAATTAAGTTCCATGAGCTTATTTAAGATTTTGCTTCCAGTTGAATCTGCCGGAAGACGGAGGAGAGGGATTAGGATTTCGTCTCACTAGGACCTTATGGGATCCATATCCCTGGGTAAATATTTATTACGCCACGTATATACACTGGTGTCACCTATACATTTTTTTAAATTTCATAAATTAATATTAAACGTAAATAATCTTTAGGTACACGAAGTAACGCCACAGTCCAGGGCTGACATTGCTGGTTTACGAGCGGGTGACTGCTTACTCCAAGCAGATGGCAAAGATTTACTTGGGCTCTCTGTAAGTTGACTCGTCATAAGATTTGATTTGTACTAGATAATTTTTCTAGACAAATTAAAATTTCCAAAATTTTCCCTACTGGAAATCGAACCTCGAACCTCTACTAGGGAAGCGGATAATATCAAATTACGGTATCTATTCTATGATATGCATTCATTATAAACTAACTGTAGTCTTCCGTATAGTAAGTACTCAAAAGTAGTCTACCACTTAAATTCATTTTTTATATAAAATTTCGTTTTTATTTAATCAGTTTTACGTAAGTATGATCCCAGAGTTTATTTGGGAATAAGAAATACCATACCCTTAAATCCGACCGATCCCGGCTGCGGTTTGCAAAATTTCTTTCTCCTTTTACTAATACACTGTGACATTTTTCAGATAGGCAAAGTCGCCGGCTTAATACGAGGAGACGGTGAAGGTCATGGAGTGTCTCTCCTAGTGTGGAACTGCGGCGTCGATCCCGGAGATGACCCGGAGGTATAGCTACATATTAATCTATAAATTGAAAACTTTGGGGAATTTATTTTAATAACACAAATTTGTAAAAATTATAAACTTTTCCTTAGCTTCTATGGAGTTGTGGCGGTGGTTCACGTGGCGAGAAGTCGCGACGTGCCCTCGCTGGAGTAGTGAAAGCGCTGTCGTGCTGCGTCTGCGCCGCTACAGCGACGAAAGCGCTTAATTGTGCACGGTCACATCTATACTGTGAAGGTACCTAAGTAGGAATACTAAATAATCTCTGCAATAAAATTTCGTTTTTACAGCAGCGCTTGACTGTGACTTAATCACACTTGATGGTATTTAAACCAATCTACGATAACAACGCACTAACTTAGATTAGATATATGTACGATATTTAACAACTCTGACTCGTGTTTCATATTCGAATGTTCATTTTTTCATGGGATTACATGTGATTCTAAAATGTTGAAAAAGCCTACATCAACATATAATTTTATATTTTTGTTATATTTACGTATTTTTAGGATGTTGGAGTAGACTCGACCGCTGTGCATTGTGCAGGGAAGTATTACCTGCGAAGGACTCTCCTTATTCTAGAAATCTAGTGGCAGAACAGGTTCGTAAAATTATTTAGCCAAACAAAAATAAATAAAATATTCAATAAACTTGTTGCTTACACCAAAAGAGAAACCCCCAATATCAAGCAATAATACTATTTCTCCATCGTTATTGGCGAAGTTTCAATTTGAAATAATATATAACTTAATGTTTATTTAAATATTTTAGGTCTTTGAAGCAATCGCAACCGAATATGAAATCAAATTCCCTATGAAACGACAGCAATCTATTTCCGCGCACACGTCCCCTAATCGTTCCCCGAATATTTCCCCCACATCCCGCCGCAAAGGGCAATATCAACTACAACTGTTGCATAAAAATCGTAAACCAATGCAACTGAACGAGAAATACCCATCCGATCCAAATATAAATCGATATAACATGGAGTCGAAACACGCAATGCCAACAGTATCAACTGAAACGGAAGCATTTCCCGCCAATTCTAGAGAAAATAGTGGCGATTGTAGCTGCGAAAGCCAAGTGTTGAAACATAAAGTGGATAGACTGAGTGTGCCAAAAATCAACATCGAAGACACGAGCAATTGTTGCTGCAATTGTCAACAATTACAACACAGATTAGTAGCTAGACTGCGGCAAGCCTGCTCGTTGGCCGACCTGCAAAGTGTTACTACACAAAATTGCAGTTTATCCAAATCTTTGACAAATGTCAGCCAATGTGAGAATAGGTAAGTCCCTAAATAATGGATAGAAAAAATTCTCAATTATATTCTTTTGGTTTGTTTTTTCCCATAAAACTTGTCACTTATATCACGGTTATAACGATTTAATATTAATATTTTCAGTTCTGGCGACAGCCAACATAGCAGCTCCTTGAATAATTTGAAGCATTCAGGTTTCTTAATCTTTATATAATTTACGTAAAGAAAAAGGATCACTCACTCACTCATCACAAGATTTCCAAAAGTATTTGACCGATTGAGGATGTAGAACTACACTAAAAACGGGCATTATATGCCCACGGCATCGTAGTCACCCTAGTAGTTGTGAGAGTAACTTGCTACTGTTTATGTTAAAATAGTCATATAAATAAAAACATGGACCTAATAATGTTAAGGGAATTGAAGTCTTGTATGGATGGGTGAATCAACAAAGTTTTTTTGAAGTAAAGACTTTTTTATTTCTAATTTGTAAGGTGTAATTTGACATCAAAAACAATCACTTATTTTTAGATTATTGTCCATACAACAATATTTATATACTGTGAAGTTACATCCTTATTTGAGTCGACCCTGAATAACATTTACCTTTTTTTTAAGAAGCGCCAGTGTTCGTGTTGTCTACACCGCCAATATACCTGTTGACATGCGAGCACAACAAGTAAATTCAAAAGCATCATGGAAAATTATAAGTTTGTCACTTATACAATTGTATTTATTTTTTGTTTAATAAAATACATTTATTTTTAATTTGATTTCTTTAATTATAATAACACGGGCGCAATGGTGCAAGTACTCGTTTTTCTATCGAACGCTCAGGATCCGTCTCAGCTGAAAAAATTAAGCTAGAACATTCTAAACCATTCATGTTTGGACTGGTAGGATTCGTCTGCTAAGAATTTTATTATTTTTCTATCACAGATATACCGCCAAACGAATTTTCGTTCCATTAAAAGTTCTCCATTCAAAAAATATTATCCTTTTTAAGATTTGTCTTTTAACTAAGAGACGGATAGTTAAGCCGTTGCATAATTAGTTATTCTTTATTCTACATTGCTAAATTGAATACGGATGCGGTTGCGGAACGACATCGGGTAGTGCCAACTCATCTAAAAGCCCTACTGATGTTATAAAATACGTCACGTAATATTTTTTATCTTCATCAACAGATGGAACTACAATAATAAAATTGTAGATTTTTTATATTATATTAATAGGCCTATATCGATAATTCTTTATCTAATAAGGATCAGGATTTATTTTAGTGATAATTGATAGTAAATAAAGTATATGGTAATAATCTATTTACCTCTCTGTCTTATCTGTGGTAAAGAATTACTCTGGAGTCCCAAGCTGTCCATGAAGTAAAAAAAGTAGAATGTCAGTTATTAATTTCAACGCCGTCAACTGTCAAGTTATCGTTGCGGACGCCATACTGTTTACATTCAAAGACTAATATTTTCAAAATCATTTCATGTTTTCAATATTAAAAAGCAGTCTGAAATGGATAGCATTATTGAAAATCACGATGTCGAACTCAAACCAGACCCTGAATTTGGTAAAGCGCTGTGCAGATGTTGTCTATCTACCGACAGACGTATGACGAAAATAACTAATTTCCGTGGTCTTTTCATCGATTTAGCGGAAATTATCGTAAGCATTTTGTTTATCTTTACTTTGACGCATTAAATTGAAAGGAAATCTTGTGTATTTTTACCTTATAATATTTTTAATTATTATACAAGGCCATGTTAAAAAGCACATTGAAGAATCTGTTTATTATTTCAGCACAGTACCTTTTTCACAATAAATAAGTTATGTTTTGTTAAACTCAAGTTTTAAAACATCTACAGATTTAAGATTGAATTGGCCTTGCATAGGGATGATGGCTTATTATTAAATATTAAACACATTTTGAGGGTTTTATTTTTTAACAATATAAATAGATGTATAAAGTAAAGAATCTTACAAACATATTTTCTTAAAACACAATTATAATTGTTCAATTATTGGATTTATATATGCATTATAACACTTACATTGTTAATAAGCCACCCTGCAGTTATATTCATATTGCTGAAAATATTCGCAGTATGAGTTCTTAAACCTTAAATATTATTTCCTGCTAATGGAGTTTTCATCAATATAATTTTGTAAAGCTTTTAATGATGTATAATTTTGATCCTCTGGCCTTCACAAATCAGTCTATTTACACTGATATTCATAATGACCAATCCAATAGATATGTATTAAAGTTTTAATGGGAATTAGATTAAGGTGTTAAAAGGTTGGGTTGCTGTTGAATTTACAATATTAATATGGAGAAAATGTTTCCAGATTACTGAGTCTGATGGTCTTCCACAATGGATATGCTGGGAGTGCAGAACAACACTACTCAAGAGCATAAGATTTAAGCATAAAGTACTTCGGGCACATGCAATGCTTTATGACTATCACAGCAGATGTGTTCCTGTAAGTACTTAATTGACACATGATATTAAAGAAAAATTAAAAGTGCATGCATACAAAGTACACATGTCAAAGTGAAACCTCTTTGGCAAACTAATTTTTAAGTCTTGTTTTTATACAAATCTAGAACTTAAGATTTCTAAAACTTAGAATATATATATATATTTATATATATTATACTAAATAATTTATTGAAATCTCAGATGACGAGTTGTTAATAAAAATGCCACATGTTTTTTGTCAATATTAGAATTTATTAATTAAATTTTGTTTGTAATATTTTATAAAAAAACATTATATTAAATTATTAAATGGTGAGTGGCAAATTTAAATGTCACATGTTATTTATAAATATTAAAAGTACCTAATCTTCAAACATATTAGCTTAAAAATCTCTGCATAACTTGTTTCATCCATAAGAATATTTAAGACCCTTAAAGAAGTTTCACTTTATAAATTACAGCCAATTCCTGGATTCATTAAACATATCTTGATAATGATGAAAATTTTAACTAATACTAGATATTTAAAATCATAAGCAGTCTTTAAAGATATCTAACAGAAGTAAAAACTTAAAAACTATGAACATGTTCTATATTTTTTTTTCTTATAAATATATTTCCAGTTCCCAGTAGATGGAGCAGATCCAGAGTTAACTAAATATGCAAGTCCCAACCTCAGTACCAGTTCCACACTTGTGTTCGAGTTCTCACACTCTGGGAGAAACAAACTGGGATACCATAAAGTTTTAGAGGTCATATCATCTGTACTTATTAAAATTTTCTCTTTTATTTGGCATTTAGCCTTGCTTATCAATTTTATTTATGTAATGTTACAGCAGAATTGTATTCACTGTGTGTCCACATGTATTGCATGTCTGTAATACATGTAATACTAAAACAATTTTTTAAATATGAAGTTGTTAAATCAATATGAATCATTGACATTTCAAATCAACTTAAATCTACACATATTTGTAAATTTCGTCAATAATTATTAATTTAAAAATATTTTTAATAATTAAGCTTGCCTATATATTTATTATGTTACCCTTTCCTAATCTTATTAGTATAAAGTTTATAGTATAAACCAATGATACATTTAATGTTACTCATACTCTCTCTCCTTGTTCAAGGCACTGAAGCACTTGTGCTTCTTTAACTTCATTTCTTGTCACAAATAATTGCATGCATAATACTTCAACATTTTTCTTGTATAACCCAATGACATTATGTAATTTATATTATTATTTTACTCTTTTTCCCTCCACTGTGACACATTTTCCCTCAGCACATCTCCCTTTGTCACCCTATCGAATTCTTTTATGAGTGAGATACCCTGAAAGATCTGGCATTGCAATATTAACAACTATCTAATAAAATTGTTTCTACCAACCAGCATGAAAAGCCAGCTAGTAAATCTAAGTTGGATGAGATACAACTAGGAGAGGATGGAGATTTTAATATATTTGAAGATAATGTATCTATCAAAGATGAAAACAACTATTCTGAATGTGATAACATACCTCTAGATGAAATAAGGTAACTCAATTTCGAACATTATGGTATCACTAAAATAGGAGTATTTTTATTTTGTACTTGTATATATTAGGTCTCAATAAATAAATAATTGTAAGTTTGGACAAAAGTTACAGTTTTAAAAAAAAACCAATAACAGCCTTTGATGCCCTTTTATTATATTAGCCATCTAATTTTATATCTTAATAAAACTGATGTATATATAAATACTAATAATGTTAAGCTGCGTTAACTGTGTAGTTTGTGAATTGGTAGAAATATGGTGAAATCTATATCCAATGTGATTATTATATTTATATTTACGTCGTTTTATTTATATATATTAAAAATGATTTAATATAAATCATATTAATACCACCTGAATGCACACAAAAAAATTCATATTGTTTCAACCACTTAGAAAGACTTCACTCACATAGAGTCTCAATAAAGTAAGTAGCAGCCCATTAACATCCCACTGCTGGGCACAGGCCTCCTCACTCCGGGGAGCGAGGGTTTTGAAATGTCTCAATATGTTGCATTATATAATATTAAATAAACATTATACAAATTTATTTAATTTAGTAGAAAAAAATTTGGCGTTTTTACAATTTTAAGACATTATCTATACTTTGCAGTAGCTCGTTTGTTTTTAACTTTTTGTATAATTGTATTGAGAAATACTTTACAGAAGTACTTACATTGTATGTTGTGTTTGTCATTTATATGTTAATGGGATGTGTTGATGTATTTTCAGTAGAATACATTTTCAATTATATTATAAAAACAATTTCAAGGTAATCTGGTGATGGATTGTACTTGTATATCTAAATCTCTTTTAGGTCAAACAAAAACGAATCTAAGGAGCTGGTCCCAAAAATAGAGGTGAAAGAAGAGAGAAAAGAAAGAAAGAAGAAAGTGAGGAAAAAAATTAAAACCAAAAGAAAAACCATTTTGGACGCAGAAAAGGAGGATTTAAAGTAAGTATGCTGTTTAATTAAATATTTACCATATCGAGGTAAGAAAACGTATTGGTTGTAAGCTTAAAAAAAAACGAAAATCGGGATACTATTTTAATCAGAAAAAATATTGTGTTGATTGGTCTTAGTCCTATATTTTTAAGATGATAAAAATTACTTACATAGCGGATGCACTGCGACTTTGTATATAAAGCTGAAACTATACATTTATAACTAGAAAATAATAGTACAATTTGTCTTTATGTCACATGTATTGAAGAGTTTTAGGTTTCTGCATTTCTTTGTAAAATCCTTTCACTTCGCCTAAGAAATGCTTTTCTAAAATAAGCGTTTAATTTCAACATTTGTGAAAAGAAATTGCTGTGTCATAAATTAGTAATTTTTTTACCAGCACAGCACCAGAGGCTTTACCAAAGAGAAACGCTTTACGTAAACCAATAGAGATAGATGAAACGAAGATTAGGATTATCAAATTGGACCCAGCCGAGCAGCTCCGACAGCGGGAGGTGAGCAAACTTTAATATTTTAATAGTTTAAAAAATCATACTATGTATGCTTGATCGAATGTTACATTTGCCGCATTGACTTGAAATTCTTGCACGATGTTGAATTTATTATATAAATATTTTCGTATTTTTATCCTAAACATCCCACTTTAACGAAAAAGGCGAGCTTTAAATTTATACATTTATCTGAAAAATACATACATACATACATAGCATCACGCCTCATTCCCATAGGGGTAGGCAGAGACAACATCCTTCCACTTGCCACGACCTTGCATATCTCCTTCGCTTCTTTCAATCTCATTAAATCTTTCATACAAGTTCGTCGGTTTAGAGTACTCTTGACCTGGCCGTTATTTAAAATGTCCTGGATTTGGTCCAGGAACGTTCGCCTCGGTCTTCCCCTTCCAACTTTCGCATTCACTCTTGACTCATAAATCCTTTTTGTCAGTCTCCTTTCATTCATTCTCTCTACATGCCCAAACCATCTAAGCATACCTTTCTCAATTTTAGTCACTACGTCTTCTTTTATACCACAACGTTCTCTTATCACACTATTTCTCACTCTGTCACTCAGTTTTAATCCACTCATGCTTCTCAACGCTCTCATCTCTACCGCATTTATTTTACTTTTGTGATTCTTCTGCCATACCCAACTTTCACTACCATACATAAGTGTTGGCACCAACACTCCAGCATGCACTGCCAGTCTAGCCCTTTGAGACACCATCTGGCTATTCATAAAAGCATGCAGAGCACCATTTACCATATTCCCTGCATTCACTCTCCTTTCGATATCACTTTCACATGTTCCATCTTTTGTAAATTTAGATCCCAAGTATACAAATTCTTTCACCTCTTCCACTTGTTCCCCATCTATCAAAATATTGCCATTCATCATAGATTCATCTCGTTCAAAAAGCATAACTTTCGTTTTGTTTACATTCACTTTCATTCCTTTCCCTTTCAAAGCTTCATTCATAATATTTAGCATCTCCTGAAGCTCGTTAGCGGATGACGCAAGTATTACTTGATCATCAGCGTAGAGTAAACATTTGATGACTAATTCATTCATTCTTAACCCATACATACATTCTTTTAAATCTGTCAAACATTTATCCATGAAAAGGTTGAACAGCCATGGTGACGCAACACATCCCTGTCGAACACCTCTTTCGACAGGAAACCACTCCGTGTACGCTCCGTTTATTCTGACACAGGCACTAGAACCCTCATAGAGAGACTTCAATGCTTGGATCAGACAACCGCTCACCCCATACGTAGATAACGTTGACCACAGCTCATTCCTCACCACTCGATCATAGGCCTTTTCTAAATCTACGAAAGCGCAATAAACTTTCTGAAAAATGACAACGGAAATTTATATGAAATATGAGTTTTAGTATCATTGGAAAAAAATGCAACGATTTCACATTTTCACTGGAATTAATAACTCATAATGTATTATATTTATTTTCCTAATTATTGAGTAGTGATTTTTTAAATAAATTATGCTCTCGTAACGTTAGAATTCTCGAGATACTCTTTACATATATTTTATATTAAAAAAAATTGCACAGTTTATAAAAGTTATGTAAGCATAAAATGATCGCTCATTCATCACAGGATCTTCAAACCTATTCGCCCGATTGTTTTGAAATTAAGCGAAGTGGCTCCGTTCGTCCACGTAAATCTTATCTTCCCACTGGAATGGGTACGTGAGTGATAGGGCGGAGAACAGTTACTTATCTATAAAATTAATTCAATTAAGCTGTCTGTTCGCTTAGATTTTTTAATTATTACGGATAGAGTAATTCAAGAGGAAGGTTTATTTGTATAATACATACATATACCACAAAAAAGGAGAAAAATTCGAAGAATTGATATGGGATGTCGTAACATACATATTTTTGTGCGCTTAAATCGCAAACGCCTGGCTAAACCTTACGAAATACATCAAATTAACGTGCTATGGAATTGTATATATTAAAAAGATCGATAGAAAAGTCTGCGATGGCGTATTTTTTCTCACCTATTAAATATATTATATACGTTTCTTATCTGTGGTAAAATGACATACATATCAAATAGATAATATCGCCGTACTTTAAAAACTAGTTGACTCTTCATATCTTTCTGATGTTGTGTTTTTTTCTCAGGAGGAGACAAAAGCAACGCTGAAGTTCCCCTTCCAATGCCATCTATGCTTCAAAGGTTTCAATTTCGAAGTGAAATTGAAGAACCACATGTTCAAACACAGTCCGGTAAATATGCCCATTGCTTTATTCTAGATCTTAGGGGGTTTATCTGTACAATGTTAATATTAATTAATGACGCATAGCTTTCTTATATAAAAACTTTTCGGGTTAGTCAAGCTCGATAAAGCTGTTTACATTCACCTGTACAAGTAAAATTAAATGGATATAAATCCATATGTATACATATAAAAATAACTTAATAGTACATAATTGAATACATGTATATGTGTGTGTATAAAGATGGCGATAATGTATAAAAGAATATTATTGATTAGGTATTAGTATATAATGTCATTATACATGTATTTTAAATTTTTATAAGTTTTAACTTATATCAGATGTTCCGGTTTTTTTTTTTGTAAGAAAAGGTAAGTGGCTGCCTATTAACGTTCCACTGATGTGCACAGGACTCCTCGCTCATATGAGAGAGGGTTTTTAGAGCATTACCTCATCACGCTTCTCCATTTCCATCTATGGAGAAATACAGAGAATCTCTAAACAGAAAACTCAATATCAATTTTTGATTTCCACCTCGTGTCTAGAGCCTAATAAGCCAAGCACTAGACCAATGTATATTTAAATCACATTAACTTCTATTAATAGCCCGTAAGAATTAATATTAGCCCTGTTATTTGTTATCTGCAAATAAAATTAACTTAAAAAAATTAAAAGTGCGTGCGTACAAAGTGTACATGTCAGAATTGAAACTCCTTTGGCAAAGTAACTTTTGTCTTGTTTATATTTATACAAATGAAAAACTTTAGATTCCCAAGACTTACAGGGGGAAAAAGGAAAATATGTTAGTTATTTAATTGAAATTAAAATGTTAAAAGTGTCAAAAATGAATACAAATAAATTATTTAACTCTCAAATGACGAATTGTAACTATATATGCAACGTATTTTTTGTTAATATTAGAAATGATTAATTAAATATTGTTTTTTAATTTAAAATATAGAAATGAGAATTTATGAAATGACGAGTGGCGAATTAAAATGGCACATGTTATTTGTAAATATTAAAACTACCTAACCTTTAAAGAAATTAGCAAAAAAAACGCTGATTCGTGACGCTAATCACGCGTTTCACCGTAAACATGTTACACTCATACGCCTGAAGAAGTTTCACTTCAGGGGGTAAGTATTCAATGGGTTTGTGTGTATGTGGTTTGATTTTTGCGTGGGTTGAGTGACGGTGCGTGTGTTTCGCAGTCACGGGGCCCATACAAGTGTTCGTTGTGTGCTATGCACCTGCCCACGGCGTACTCGGCGTCGGTGCACGCGCTGACGCACACGCGACGCTACGAATGTGTGCGCTGTGGACGCCGCATGCTCGACCGGCTCGCTATACTTAACCACTACCGGTGAGATATTTTGCACATTATCAGTCTGCCTGATGTACACCATAACAGGTATACACATTCGTACACTTCTAGGAATTTCACACGCCATTCACACTCGCAAACATTTTAAACTAGCAACTAGCCCCGACGGTTTCAACCGCGTAAATACCGATCTCGTGGCAGTGGAAAGTCTGCTAAATCGGACTATAGATTTACTTTCCTTAACATAAAAGTTTTATTTCACTTAGTTTTTAATTACTTCCTTTCAGATTATTAGATACACACATTCATAATCTAATCAATATACATATTTATCTTTTCAAAGAAAGCAAAGCACTATGTATTAAAAATATTATACACGTATAATTTTTAAGTCGTTCCAGTAATTTTTACCTTGATAAAATAAAACAGTATAGGTATATTGGTGGGTATCATTGGTATCGTTGGAATGTGAGCTTATTCACCAGCCGCAGGCCCAGTTATAAGGGGAGCTACAATTTTCTTGACATTGACATATTTTAATTCGTTATATCTTTTGAATGGAATGTCCGATTTTAAACATTTAAAATTTATTTTACAAGTAGTAAAACGGTCTTTAATGAAATATCATTTAATGGGGTAAGAATTAATAAGGAGGTCTGAATAACATGGTTTAATAGTTGTTGGCACTTTTATCAACTTTTAAAATGTAAAAAGCAGTTATAGTGACATTACAACAGTGTTGGACATATGATATTGCGAAGTTTTTTTATAGATATTAATACGTTATAGTATTATAGATTATTTTTTGTTCTAACATCAATAGTTTTCGCAGCGCATGCGATGATAGATATTATGTGACCAATTTTTTCACACCTTGGGTTGTATAAACACATTTATATTAGGTATCCTCATTTTTTAAAAGTAATATATATAGTCTATGTCGCTCAGTGGAAATTCAGCTTTCTAATGGTGAATAAAAATTTGAAATCGGTGCAGTAGTTTTTGTGTAAAAACGTTACAAACATACTTACTTACATACAAGACAATATAACACCAGCTTAAGTTATTTCGGTACCTAAAGTAGTAGCAGCATGAAGCAATATATTCTAACTCTCGGACTCAACCACTTTTGTAGACGGCCAAATAACGGTTTATAAATAATGGCATTATTATGGTCTTTATCTGCTTATTAAAAATATTGTTTTCTGTGATATTATTGTATCTAGATTTAAGCTCATTCATAAAAATTATAAAATCATAGATCTAAGCGAACAGACAGGGATAGTGACTATTATGTAAAGATATAATAATAATGAAATCTATTATATTATGTAATCTTTTCCTTTAGATCTCAACATGAAGGTGTATTGTCGGTTTATACTTGCCATCTATGTGGGAAGGTGTCTAAGTAAGTCTTATATTGTACTAAACTTATTACACTTTTTTCTATGTATTGTATGGTTTTGTATTTATTATATAAGTATATTATTTTAACGATTTATAGAATTATAGTGTGTGATATTTCAAAAGTTACGATTTGAAATAAATAAGGCACTTAAATTACTGCACTAGAATGGGTTTCTGTCGTGGCTACTTACCTACTTGCCAGCAAATGGTGCCGGGAAACTACCTTCTTGCCAAACCTTTAAGTAACCATGTAAGACTGTCTTGACATGTCTTAGACCATCATATGACGAAACGATAACTTATAACAAAGAAGTCATACACCCCAACAAATGTTCCGGTACCTTAATGTCCAGAGATCATTAAGCGGTAATTACCTCTTACCCGTTTAGCTCGCTACCATCTTAGACTATCTCAAACCATCACATGAGATCACAGTCAAACGCTAACTTGTCACCAATAAGAAAAGCACATACTCACAAAAAAGAATTGTGTTCCGGTACGATGCTGTGTAGAGACCATTAAGAGGGGTAATTACCTCTTACCAGGTTAGAGCATAATCTAATACTGTAGATTAGACTAGACTGTAGGTTAGACCATCATTTGAGTTCATAGTCAAGGGCTAACCAATCACTAATAAAATCAAAACATTATTTATTAAAGTAGATTAAAAGCTATTTTGAATCTTCATTACTCCGTCCCTTGGTACCATCTATAACCTGTACGGTAAATTGATTCTACTGAAAAGAAACCGGCAAGAAACTCAGCAGTTACTTTCTATATACATAACTTTTTTTTAGTATATTGAGAAAATCTTAATAGATTTTCTCAATATTTGCCCGAAGTTAGGAAGTTGGCGGTGTTCTCCACTCCCGTGCCTCGGAGAGCACGTTAAGCCGTCGGTCCTGCGCCTGATCTCTCTCCGGTCGTGTCGGATTCCCGTCACATCGGACTATGAGGTTGCACTTGTGTACTATGCCTGCGGATGGCAGGCATTGCGGCGTGGTAGATCTATGCTCTAAAAACCCTCTCTCCAATGAGTGAGGAGCCCTGTGCCCAGCAGTGGGACGTTAATGGGCTGCTACTTATATTTGAGCTTAAAAAAAAACCACGATGGCTTAGTGATGAGACGTGTGTATTCTCGTCTAAAGAAATCGCCGGTTCGGATCCACAGCCAGGCACCGTTAAGTTTTTCTTTATAAAGAAGTTACGTCCTTCTTTCCAACCCGTCATTGTGCTATTCAGCGAAGGAAAACATCGTGACGACGTCTGCATACTCCGGGAGAAATTCAGGGGTATGTATAGCCTGCTTACCTGCAATGTCTGCAATAATAGCAGCGTGGTGGTTCTATGCTCTTAAACCGACCTCCTTAACGCATGGGAGACTTTCTCCTATGCGTTAGGAGGTCAGTGCCCTGCTGTGGGTCGTTTATAAGCTGCAACTTACTTTTTCATCTTTTATTTTAACATGTTGTAGCGACACATAGTACATAATTTTGAAACTGGCTACTTCGGCGTAAACAAATTCAATTTAGCTGGTTGAAAATTCACCAGCTAATCACCAAGAATGGTGCATCGCTCAACTCCTAGTCAAAACTGATCATTGGCGCGCAGCTCTAAATCATTTCCCATTCCAAAATTGACATTTTATTTTAAAAGTCTATTTAGGCCGAAGTGGCCAGTTTCAAAAGAAAGCACTATTTCCTTCTCCTTAAGGTTGTCTGGAAGAAATCGCTGACTAGCGATAAGACCGCCTTTTGTACATTTATTTGTATAAGCCTCGTGCATTTATAATTTGTTATTGTGTTTTTAAGGTGTACAATAAAGAGTATAATTATTACGATGTGTCGCTACAATGTAAATATAATAAAGCTAAGTTGCATACGATTTGGTGGAAGCCATGTATAGTTATAGAGGTAATAATTTCTTACCGTCTTAACATGTAAGACTACATCTCAGACCATCAGTTGAGATTACAGTCAAGGGCTATGTCTCATTAAAAATGTATGTGTGTAAGCAACGACAAGACCCACCGTGGCCACATGCGTAACCACCACTCGGGCACTCGGGTCAAATGCGACGACTGCGGCAAGAGCTTCGTCAACAAGGATTCGTTGGTCGAGCACCAGCTGTAAGTATTCAAACATATATATCTTCATTTTGTGTAAAAGCGGTACTTTAACAGGAAAGAAAGGTTTAAAGTTTTGAAGTGAAATTTCTTTTGACGCATGAGGGTAAAATATTTACGAATGGAACTCGTAATTGACGTCACGAAGATGTGCAGCCCTTTTCATACTAATACATAGGTAGTTTTAATATTTACAAATAACATGTGGCATTTTAATTTGCCACTCGTCATTTGATAATTTAATATACTATTTTTCATAAAATAAAAAATACTTCATAAATGATTTGTATTAACTTTCGACATTTTTAATATCTTAATGGCAATTAAAAGTCCTAACATATATTCTTCCCTCCCTCTAAGTCTCGGAAATTTAGTTTTAGATTTGTATAATAATAAATCAAGTCTTAAAAATAAGTTTGCCAAAGAAGTTTCACTTCTGACATGTTTACTACACTCTCAGTCCTCATCAACATTATATTAGTCTTTTGTACTTGACACCAATACTTATTTATTAGGCAAACACAACAGGTTACAATTGACATTTTATATGTTAAATATAAAAATAATTTTGCTAACGTTAATCGTTACCTTAAGCGTGTAAACATAGCCTGAAATAGGTGTTTACTGGCCTTATGTGTATAATAATAAGGTCGTAATAATAATAATATTATATATTCTTTTACAATATAAATTCTTTTTACAAATAAGAAACATACGTATAGCACCCCTGCCACCCACCTTGCAGGTGGGATTTCGTAAAATCAGTTCTTAGCTCAACTCTACTCGGCAAAAGGAATATTCCTACCAAATTTGTAGTCTCAACGCCTTATGGTTCCCGAGATATCGTGATGATAGATACCTGGATATCTCTTATATATATACATACACACACAAATAATCAAAAATTAAAATTAAAAATTAAAAAATTGTTTATTTCATTACACAAACTATATACAAAGACAGTGTTGAGATCTCTTAGTAAGCACGATAGTACCTGTGTCAAGAGGTCTCGCTCTTCCACAGCTAGAATAACAAAATAAACAAAATGCTATATATAAAAGGAAAACTATTAAATCAAAAAGTAAAACTAAAGTGTACATATATGTGTGTGTGTGTGTGTGTGTGTGTGTGTGTGTGTGTGTGCGCGTGTGTGGATGTGCGTGTGTGTACGATTCCACGAGAGAATGAGCTGATGTTGTGCATGGATTTAATAGTGTTAACTTGTTATTTACATTAGATCAGTGGCAGCAAAAGAGATTCCGTGTCTTGGTAGCTCAGCGATTGAAGCCAAGCAATTAGGGTTTTTTTACAATCGTAAGATTTCAAACTATATATTTTTAATTTTTTATTAATTTTATTATATTATATTATATCAAAGTTGTTTTACGTTAGCAAAAAGAGATAAAATAAAATAGAAATAATATCATTAAAGTTATATTCATATAGATAAAGCTAAAGAAACTAATATAAATTAATTTTAAATGAGTTAAACTTATACCTAATTATTATATACTTCAAGATTTCACTGTAAATATGATACTCTTACAATGGGGTTGTAGTATGAGGTGTGGTTTTTATATAGTTTTGCATTACGACTAATGTACCTAGTATTAGAATTCTATTGCGAAAGTAATTTGGTCGAGTCTATATAACCGTGTATTATTTTATAACATTACTACTACATTCTTAATTTTCTTTTTATCTCCTTATTAACAAAATAGTAATTTGTTTATTACAATAACTTAGTACCTACTACAATTGAGACTTTACTAATAGTATATAATCAAATCACAATATAAACAGCTCATATAATCAAAATAAATTACACTGTAATATTTAAAACTCCGGTCATTCGAATGAATACTTTTTAGTTTAACATTTAAAAAAGTCCAAAATAATTACTCTTACACGTTCTGTTTTCATTTTAGTAGATACAGTTCTATATTTATATATATTTGGAACTTAATAAAATATGACAAATAAAAAATGACAACCAAGGATGTCCTTGGCCCTTAGATTTAATTTTATTCTCCTGTGACACGTTGGGAGGTTAAATCTAATATTATTATCTAAGTTTAATATTTTTCAGTGTCTTAACATTTCTAATAAATTACGCATTATATATGCCGTAGTCGAATTACTTGTTTGTTTCGATGAATTACTCGTGCAAATTCTTTGTTATTGCAGAAACGGTATCAAATATCTGCGAATGTCTACTCGGCTAATTTCAATGTAACTGATGCATTTTAAATTACATTTGATAATATTCATTTTGGCAAACTTCTATTATTTCAGAAATCATAATTACTTAATCGAGACCGTCCAAGTTTATTGAATGGAATAAAATTAACACGTTGCGTAACAACAGAATTTCTATGAAAAATAATATTTTTCCCAGCTTCTTATATACAATATGAACATATTCTTGCAAATAAATAAAAACGCTTACGGTTTATTTAATATGAATGTAAAATTATATGACATTTAAAAATGAATGTTGTTAGATGTGTCCTGTTAAAGATTATCTGTTTATATGTTTGTTCGAACCTATAATTGAACTTGGCAGGATACACCAGGGCATCAAGAACTATGACTGCCCGGAGTGTGGCAAGAAATTCCGCACCAGGAATCAAATTCGACACCACATGATCAAGCATAGCGATGCCAAGGACTTCTATTGTGTGGAATGTGACGTCAGGTAACACTGAGGGTTCTTGCTGAGTATGCAGAGCGATGTAATATTGCTTAAAGGTTATTTCGTGGTGTTTTTGGAGTTTAAAGCTGGTTTTTGTGAACATTGGATCATCCGATATAACATTCTGAGATGGTAGCTCACTAACTATCTGAGTTATCTCATAATGGTTTTTACACAGCGTTATACTGCATTTTTATTTGTTTGGAGTCACATATTTTGTGATACATTGTAACAACATGAAATTACATACTACTATTTCGTACTAATTCCTTCTGAGTATCGAACCCAGTACCTTTCATTCAAAGTATGTTTTTTAAGTTGTACGAGTTTCTATAAGTACGTCAACGTCTAAGTAGATGCGTTTTGTTTTATTATGTGTATGTTGCCATAGCAAGTAGAAGTTTATTATTTCAGTTTGTTTGTTTCATGGTTGCAGGTTCAAATCTGCGCACACCTTGAGGCAACATCTCAAGAGAACATCCAGACACAAAGACAAGAAAACTCTCAAGTAAGCATGCTAACATGTCTTGCATGTGGTAGTTTTGATGTCAGGAAAAAACATGGACGGTTAATACCAAATGTGGTCATAACTAAACAACACCTATTGTTTCTTCTTACCAATTTAACAGGAATGATGGTTTTGGAAACAATATGTACAACTTGTGTTATTATATTTATGAACTGAGCTGAAGATGTGATGCTGACGTAATTGTATGTTAAATACATTCTCACTCATGTACTTTCTTCATATTTTTTTGTAATAATAAAGGCAAGCGCAAGTAGTATAATAACAATAAATAAAAATTTTAACAAAAAAAGAACCGCCTTTAAAACAGACTTACAAATATATTAATATGCTCTAAAAAGTAAGAAATAATTGCGTCTTCTTTTAACTATAAAATTATTCTTCGTATTCTTATATTCAGAGTCGGTGTCAGCCGAGATAGATGTTCCCCGCGTGTCCACTTGGCAGCTCCCGCGTCTCTCCCACCTGTAGCTATATGTGTAGTTACAACCTACAGCTATATATGAAGGTACCTCGGCTGACACCGTCTCCAAATATAACAATACGAAGAACACTATAAAAGAATACGCAATTATTTATTACTTTTTAGAGCATATTAATATATTTGTAAGTCTGTTTTGAAGGCGGTTCTTTTTTGTTAAAATTTTTATTTATTTTTCGATTTTTTGTCAATCTGAAGTAAACGTGTTGCAATGCAGCAACAAACGTAAGTTCATTGCTATTTGATTACAGACACTTATATTTTCTGCCTTAAAGCGCCCCCGTACTGTAAGCCGTTGAGGAGATCCATTGATCTTCATATTTAACTACGACTAGCACTGGACTATACCGAAGTTACGGTAGGCAACTCAAAGATCTGGATAGCCTATAGAAGATTCTGTCGAGTATCGTTCATTTGCTCCTAAGAATTGAAGAGTTCCGCCACTTTGTCATGGAATCCATCATCAGGACCTAACCAAACTATCACAAAACAACCCTTGAAGTATATCCTTTCCAATAAAAAAGGAATCATCGAAATCGGTTGACGTGATTTTGAGTTACTCGTCCATTTGTCGAGCACATGCTTAATGCAAATTTAACACTTATCCGGTTTTCTCATGGATGCCATTACCAGAACTGGATTTTAAAAAATGGGAGCCTATGACGAGCACCACCTTTCATTTAAAAAAAAAATCATCAAGATCGGTCCACCCAGCCGGTAGATATGAGGTAACAAACATAAAAAAAAATACAGACGAATTGATAACCTCCTCCTTTTTTGAAGTCGGTTAAAAAAGGAATAGTTAATCGCTACATCTACATTTCTAGTATTGGCGCGTTTTGTTTTAGTCTGATAGTGACATATTATTTCACTCACTCTAACAAACGCCGCACCGCCCCAATGGAAGAGCGAGACAATTGTACGACACTGTTTTCGTGATGCCGATTTGTACGGCCTCGTGTATCGCTCAGTCGCCTCATAGAAGCGCAACGAGAAGCACGTGATTTTCCAGTGACAATGTTTCCTATGCCCATACATATGAACTGGGGTTTTTTGTTGTACCCGTTCGGAACACCTGTATTTTACCGCTACTTAGAACCGGAAAGGTTAATGGAGCTGACCATAAGTTAACGTGTTAAGCAATGTTCTTATTTTATGAAAGATTTTTTTTTGTATGCAGGTTTGAGTGTCCGGTGTGTGCGAAGCGTTTCGACTCTGATTCAACGAGGGAGGCACATATACGGGTGCAACATGAAGGTGTGAGGGAGCACCGCTGCAGTCAGTGTGACGCCGCGCTCGCGACACGTGCTTCGCTCCTGAAGCACATGAAGGCCGTGCACGCGGGGGTTAAGGCGCCCCCCGCACACGTGTGTCACACGTGCGGCAAGATGTTCCGGGTCAGTGCCCACCATTCCAATTATTCCATATCATATCGACAACAGAATTTAAGATTTAAGAAGTATACTCTTTAGATATAAGTAAGTAGCAGCCCATTAAAGTCCTACTGCTGGGCAGATGCTTCACCGCTCATAGGTGAGTGTTTTTATAGACCCGCCATGCTGGTCTACTGCGGGTTGGCATAGTACACAGGTGCACTCTAGATTCCTGCACTCTCATGCTCCAATATGACGACAGCCTAACCGACGGCTTAACGACCTCATCGAAGCACGTCCACTTGTACACAACGTACACAATTCAGAAAATCTTCATAGAAAATTCAATATTGTTTTAAGAATTCGCCTGACCCAGGACCTCATGTCTGTAGCCGAGCAAGCTAACCACTAGACCCATGAGGCAGTCATATATACCTATATCACCTCTATGATTAATCCCGTGCCATTGTTTTATTGTCATTTGTTAAAAAATGATGACCTTTTAAAATAACATTGTGAATTTGAGTCCGATTTCGCTACTTTTATAGAAGTGTTTATATGTGCGTGTCGCTTAACTGCTTGTAAGGTGTTTGCGCACACATCTGCATCACTTTACATCATATTTCGACTCTATATATATTTGCATACATAGTTGTTTTAATGTGTAACAGGCGAAGAGCACGCTGGTAAACCACGTGCGGACGCACACGGGAGAAAAGCCGTTTACGTGCGCCGACTGCGGACGCAGCTTCGCGCAACGCACCGCCATGCGCACACACGTCAAGCTCGTACACCTTAAGATACACCGCAGCGCTAAGGTAACAGCGCCCAGCACACACACACACACACCGTTATAGTCACAGACGCAATACACACATTGCACACAGTCGCAACACACACACATGCATTCAACCGCACACAGACACTGCATTATTTATAGAGACAGTTGTTTGATAACAAAACAGAATAGAATCGACAATACTTTGTGTTAAAGTTAATAGACGTTATTTTTCTCCATTTCTAGATAAAGCCCAAACTGCCACCTCCACCAGAGGCGATGCCCCCCAAGTCGGACATTTTCAAAGAAGACCCCCCTATCATGTTCGAGTGGGGACGCCAGAACCTCTCCTGCGAATACTTCACCGTTACAGCGGGACCTTAGGCCCTATGCCTCGCACCGAACCCTAACCGTTTTGCCATAAAAGCATCGAAAATCATGTGTTACTTAAGAAATAAATAATAGTTTTAATAATAGTTTGTTTATTCTTCTCTTCCTACTATTAAGTCACGCACTCCATATATCTAAACTGATATTATATAGAAGAATCATTTGTGTTTTTGTATGTATGTAAATTTCTAACGTTTTCACACAAAAACTACTGGACCGATTTAAAATAATTTTTCACCATTAGAAAGCTGCGTTTTCACCAATATTTCTTTCCCAAAAAAAAAAAAAAAATGGGGATCCCTAAGAAAAAAGCATTGATTTAACCCAAAAAATCAATTATCTCGCACGCTGCTTGTGGGTAGTACAAAAAATGTTCTACTATATTATAGAATGTATTTAATATCTACATAAAAGCCCAAGATACCATGTCTAGCTACTGTAGTTATGCCACTATAACTACTGTTTCGCATTTTTGGAAATCAATAAAAGTGCTGACTACAATCAGACCATATTATTCATACCTCTGCGTTAATCTTTATCTTAATTTTATTAAAGACCGTTTCAATACCTGTAAAGTACTCTTTAAATCATTAAAATCGGACATTTCATTCAAAAGATATAACTAAAAATCACAATCAAAACATGATGATGTTGATACTGGATCGATTAAAAAAAAATATTTTTAGAGTATTTTTAAATTGACTACTGTCGGACATTCTACCTAAACGATGTTACGAATTTAAAAATGTATTAGATATACATTCCTTGTAAATTAAAACCTGAACATTGATTATAGATTATGAATGTGTGTATCTATTAATCTGAAAGGAATTAATTATAAACTAAGTGCAATAAAACTTTTATGTTAACAAAATAAATCTATAGTCC
This sequence comes from Elymnias hypermnestra, assembly GCA_015832385.1. Classification (NCBI taxonomy): domain Eukaryota; kingdom Metazoa; phylum Arthropoda; class Insecta; order Lepidoptera; family Nymphalidae; genus Elymnias; species Elymnias hypermnestra. The sequence continues at coordinate 17,382 of JACTOM010000013.1, read as the reverse complement.
GTAGATGCCATGCGATCCATAGCCACGTGGGTGAAACCGCGAGGCGTTGCTAATATATAATAAATATTATGTTTTAAAATTGCGTATAAATTCAATTAATTAACAATCGTATTTTTATTTATATGAATAATAAAATGCCAATTAAATTTTAGCAAATGGAATAAATAAACGTCATATGTTGCCTATTTTATGCTTAAAAGGTAAGTAGCAGCCCATTAACGACCCACTGCTGGGCACAGGCCTCCTCACTCATATGAGAGAGAATTTTTAAAGCAAAGACCCACCACGCTGCTCAACTACAGATTGGCAGGCATAGTACACAAGTGTACTCTGTCCCTTCACTCTCATAATCCGACACGACCGGGGAGAGATCGGGCGCAGGACCGACGGCTTAACGTGCTCTCCAAGGCACTGGGGTGGATGACACCGCCAAATTTTTCCCAACTTCGATCAAATATTGAGAAAACCTTAACAGAAAAACTCAATATCGATTTCGAATTGGCCCAACCCGGGTCTCGAACCCAGGACCTCACGTCTGTAATCGAACATGCTAACCACTAAACCAATGAGACATTTTATGCTTACTCGAACATATATTATGTAAAAAATAAGGAAATAAAACACTAAATAATAAATAGGAGACATATATTACGTAACAACTAATGACAATTCTTTTATGTATAGGTCATGATGAATATGTACTTGCTTTTTTAATCCAACAATTTCGCCTTTTCAAAGATCATATTAAAACTGTTCTTTGTAGTTTTTGATGTATATATATATATATATATATATATATATATATGTATATGTATGTATAATATGATAATCTGTTTTCAATATTAGAATTTTCAATTAGCGGATTGCTACAACAATCAAAGCTTTCAATAATTTCGTCTGATACCATAACGATTTCATAAAATGATTTACGAGTATATTAAACCATCATAATTCAAATATTTCTTTTATTCATGTAGACATTTACAAGACTTTTGAATCGTCAAATGTAATTTTTTCCATATATTTCTATGTACGTCTGATGATGATGTTAAAGATTGACTTTCAATCTAAAGTTGCGAGGGTACCTTCGCGCCCTTTTCGGAGAAGAAACCACAATAAACTCAGTCGGTAGTGTCTCACATAATTAGAATATATATATTGAATTTTTTTATTTGAGCAATTCATTCATATCACACTTTTTACCTTCTAAGTTGTCCTCTTTTCACAAAAGATATCAATTTATTAAGCAACTTCTTCTGGGAGTCTTTTTATTGAAACGTTTAGTTACCCTTGAATGAATTGTCAAAAATCAGTCTACTGGAATTTATAACCATTTTACTATTATTTCTTATTTTATATGAGGTGCATTCACATGCATATTTGAGATAGATCGGAAAACTGAACAGGCCACATAATATAGAAATTCTTATATGCACCATTTCTGACTACCAAAATGAAATAAAGCCTTAAAACCCATACGAATATCTTTAAACTCGATCTGATATCAAACCCCACTGAAAAAATCTACATCTCAATATCGAAACACGTGAATAGTAAAAAGGCTATTTCGCCGATCTATCTTAATAGTATGAATAAGAAATGAAGGTCTGGCTTATGCAATGTTCAATACCTACAACACTAAAAATGAATCAGACAATGTTTACTCCTCCGTGTACGTGTTGTCTCCTCTGTCGTTTTCATTTATTAATTCCATAAGTAATTATATATCTTCTCCCTACCACCTTTACGCAGATGACCTCCAAATTTACCACTCAACAAAACTCGCTGATCTCAGTCACGGCATTCAAAAGTAAAGACGACCTGATCGGCATTTCAAGATGGACTAATTTGTATGGTTTAAAATGAAACCCCGCTAAGAGCCAGGAATAATAGGTAGTTCCAAAATAATTTCTCGCAAGCCGAGGTCCCAGCAGTACAGTATAATAAGTCAACAATCCCCTTTAAGAGTAACGTGACGATTTTGGGTATCACTCTTGATCAGACTCTGTCGTGGACGCCGCAAATAAGTGAATTAAGTTAAAAAATATTTGCAGCTACCGGTTCCTTGCGGCGTTTACGTAATCTACTGCCTATTCCAACTAAAGTTGCTCTAGCACATACTCTCTTGCTACCAGTCCAAGTGGCTCCCAATTCGCCTTCGCCGGAATACTCATCTTCTTTGTCTTCTCTACTGCGTGCTGTTTGATCCTAAAGCGCCTGTATATCTGAGGGAATGCTTTGAGTTCATTGACGAGTCTCATAACGACAACTCTGTTCGCAAGAAAACTTACTATTAAAAATTCCTTCTCACTCTACTTCATTTTTTTTATATCTTTATCTGTTCAATCGTCTTTGGAACTCACTGCCGATGGTAAAAGACTACTTCCTGTCCAAGACTTGACTAATTAATACTGATATTATTAATTATTATGAGTGTTATTACTATTGTAAATAGATTACAATAAGTAGTAATAAGAAGTACACCTTTCTCTGTTTCTTTTGTATGTCCTAAGCGCTTTTGATTGCCTGGAAGAGATCGCTATTTCAGCGATAAGGCCGCCAATTGTACTCCATAATGTATACGATTATGTCTTAACTGCATTGATTTTTTTATGTATTGGGTGTGCAATAAAGAGTTTTTGTATTGTATTGTATACAGGGTATTAATAAGAGAAAAATAAAAACCACATCATCCAAATAACCATTTATTTGCACATTAATAAATTCTCCGACTATTTACAAATTTCACTTAGATATTAAACAAAATTTATTCTAAAATATTTTGTTATAAGTAACATTCATTTTTACTAAGCGATATTTCAAAAATTCCAATACATTTACCAAAATTATTTTCGGATACATAACTTGACAACGTTAAAACAATGCACTGAAGTTAGTGACCAACTGACTTTAGGGCTTGTATCAGAATGACTGACCAAAGTGACCGATTCTAATTTAAAAGCTGCATTTAGCTTAGCATTTCTATTTAAATATTTGATACGAAGTTAATTAACTTATATATAAAGAACGCAAAAAAATTAAAAGTGCGTGCGTACAAAGTACATATGTCAGAAGTGAAACTTCTTTGGCAAACCAATTTTTCTTGCTTATATTTATACAAATCTAAAACTTAAGATTTCCGAGACTTAGAGGGAGGGAAAAAGGAAAATATTTTAGGAGTTTTTAATTTTTTTTAGGAGAATTTAATTATCATGAAAATATCTCAAATAACGAATTATGAATAAAAAATACCACGTGTTTTTACTAATATTAGAAATTGTTAAATAAATATTGTTTTTGAATTTCAATTTTAGAAAAGAGAATTTATGAAATATTTTTATTTTATTAAAAACAGTATATTAAATGACGAGTGGCAAATTAAAATGTCACATATTATTTGTAAATATTAAAACTACCTAACCATCAAACGAATTAGCATAAAAAAACGCTGCACATCTTCGTGACGCTAATCACGCGTTTCATGTGTAAAAATTTTACCCTCGTGCGCCTAAAGAAGTTCCACTCTTTTAATAAACGCCAAAACAGGTTTGTTAGAAAGGTGATAATACGTGTTAAACCATTAAAGTGAATCACTCACTCAACATTTAAATACTATTCGCCACTACTATGATATTTTGCACTGTGATTACTTTCACTCATATTTGCTAGATAATTTGATCATATTCCCATCAGAACGAAAACTACGCGGGCGGCACCATGGGAACAACTAGTAACTCATGGTAAGTGATGGTACAGCATAAAATGGCTACACATTATACTATGAAAACACAATATTGTTTTAACTGGTTAGTTGGTTGGTTGGCAAGGGCAGAAGCTCTCCCTACTCCAGACTTACACAAATTAAAAAATACTATTTCCAAAATATATGCCGGGAATCGAAACCGGAACGTCGTATCACTACGCCAACGAGGCAGTCATTTAATTCAAAATACGACCTCGGTATGATTTGTGCATAAGAAAGCTTATTCGGAGTTAACACATGTGAACAAAGCTTTTAATTATTATACGTTTATTAAAATCCATATCTTGCTCCTGCTGAAAACTGTTTTAGCTAGTGAACTTCCTAACAATTCACAGAAAATATATAAACACAGGGACCAAATCTGTACTAAATTAAACATTACATTACTGTATTTTCTGCTTAAAAAATCCCAACTTTTGCTTAGAAAAACTGCACTTCAATATTATTTAAGAAGAAAATTACAGCGATTCTTATATTATAATAAATATTAACTTCATTATTATTGTTTTACTCTGTTAATTTACATAATTTTTTTTAACTGGAGATATTGGTATAGGTTCTGTTTGTGTTTCCAAACTGTTTATTTCACAGATAAAATAAAATGGACTCAAATTTGTGCGTTTTATGGCCTAAACTTTTTTGTTATGTTAATCACATATAAAAAAATTATTGACCCAGCATTTTTTCTTTATGAAAGTTATTTATTGACCAAATAAGATTTGATATCTGGTTTTATATATTTACTATAAATAATTTTGTTACTATTTGGGGATTCTTAGACGACAAATAACGCTGCCCTTATATGTAAATTATCTACCAAATATTTAAATAAATGTTAACCAATAACGTACTAAACACCATAACGCAAGCTTTGATCAATCATTCTGATGAATAAATTAGATTTTTTTACATTATTTACTTTAGCCCCTGGCAATGGTTTGTTCAGTGCTGTAATAGATTGAAATTATTATTCTTTAATTTAAGTGAATAAATAAAATACTAAACGATATTTCATTAGTCAAAATCTTTTGATTAGGACGTCGTTTCCAAAATAGTTATAACGTACTAACATTAAAGACAAAGATCTAAAATTCTGATAGGATCCATTTTAAAATAACCAATACAACAAAACAATAACTGATCACTTATAACAAAAAAAAACGATTACTGCTTTTTAGTCAGGAAATAGAAACTTAAAACTATAACCTTATATATGAAATTTTTATCAATTAAAGGAGACAGTTCAAATATTAATACATAATACAGGACGTGATTGCATGACTTAAAGTCATTTGTCATATTGAGTTGATATCTATAAGTATATGTATATATCATGTAAAGAAAGCAAAGTTAATAATTTGTTACAATTTAAAGTAAAGACAATCAAATCTCTGTGACAAAGTACATTTCAAAATAACAAGAATAGCTGTTACTCTTACGGTTATTGCCATTTTGATTTTTTTACTTATTTTAAAATGTACCTTATAACATTAAATTAAAGCTTGATTTTATCAAATTATTCAGTTTGCCATCTTTAATTGCATGGAAAGGTTATACTCTAAAATAAAAACGCTGTAAGTAGTATAATTATATAAATGTGATATAAAATTTTCACTATATTTAAAATAGCGACATTTGTATATCACCTCTTCAATTCAATAATTCGTTACAGTCAAACGCAGTGGAAAACAGAGAAACCTGAGAGCTATTGCTTGGTCTAGTCATTTTTTACCACTAAAAACTCTTTGAGACCTCGATAAAGAGTCGTGAATCCTCAAATGTTTGAGTGTAGACCTCTATCACTGAGACTGGTACTTATCTATACCTCTATAAGCGACAATCAGCATGGATGTTCACGTAAAGATTCATGAAGAAGCATGCATGAGCTGCTTGTTTTCCAAAATTTCCAGGAGATTAGGTATTTTCATAGTCTCTACGGACATTTTAACTCTTCTTATCAATGCTACTGCGAAGATAGGTTCAAGTGGGAAGGTAGATTTGTTTCTACGTTATATTTAATACAAAGTGTTATCTCTAAGTGAAAAATCTTGAATTCAACAACGCCGTTGTGGAAAATCACTTAATGAAATTCAAAGTGAGTTTGAATTACCGAATTCCACTTATTATACAATCATTAAATCAAAGGGCTCTATTAAGTCTATCAAATTAATATGTCTGATATTTTAGGAGTCGACGTTGAGTTTTACGAAATCGATAACTGCCTTCTAGAGTCGATCAAACAATTTTATACTGCATTTATACTGTACAATCTATTTAGCCTCTATGAGTAAGAAAGGCCATTGAAGTACCTCTGTAAGATAAAAACTTTGAACTCTCCCTTGTCCAGGTTTGACTGCATCTCCAAAATTATTCTATATATATTATTTACATGGCAAAAAATGATTTATTTTCGAAAATCGCACGAGATATCACGTTTTTCGCAAATAAAAAAAATAAGTCGCAGGCAGCGGCATCAATTGTGTATTTATAAAATCATGATTTTTCGCAACTTATCGCACTATTGAAGTAAAGAGGCAATATAAGTGTAAAATTAAATTATATGTATGTATATTGAAAAAATATAACATATTACACCATTTAACAACGTATAAATTTAAACTTTATTTATTGAAAGTAATTCAATCAAACAAATAAAAATGTGACTGTACTACTATCATATATTCAAAATTACACTTTTTTTATTTTGAGATAAATGACTTCGACACCCATTATGTATCTGTAAATTTTCAAATTTTTTTCATATCGTAATAACACCAATATATTTTAAAAAAGTATGAGAATAATAAATGAATATCACATCTAAATACATAGAAAATTTGCTATGAAAAAGAACTTCGTACTACTATATGGACCATCTCCTGTATTACGATATCGCCATTTATTGGTATTTTAGTAATGTAAAATTAGGTCCTTTTTAGAAAAATAATCATAGGCTACATAATTATTGTAACTTACGCCCATTAACTGAAACAAATATTTACAAAACTAACCAAATGTCAACTACAAGATAATTCTTTTTATTTTACATAAAAAAGTACAACGTCATAAATTAAGCAAATTTAGTGCCTATAATCCCAACAATATAGCACTTTCTAATTATATTATATCGCTTCCTCTATAATTCTTAACAATAATCGAATGAAATGACGAAATATTAAAACTTTATCAATATATAATAATTATTATTAAAATTTTATATCTATGATATTCGAGTGGAAGTAGATTAGTTGAAAAAAACCAATCCATCCACATTCGACCATAAAAGTTAGACTGTCTACACCGGGAACGGGAATGTAAAACTATAAAATAAATCAGTATATTTGGTTATTAAAATTAATTATATGGTCAACATTAAGTCGATAAAATAATATATCGAATGCACTCATTTTAGAAATTACTGTACCCCATAGATAATTAAAGAAAATTACACAAGTCAAGTTTCCCCTTAGATAAATATATTAGGCGTGGTGTATAGTAGTGTAAATAAAAAACACCATAATTTAGTGTGGATTGGTACGTTTTCACTAAGCTACGTACCATTCTGTGTTAACACTACTCAAAAATCCATACAATCAGTGCACCGAGTGCTTTATCCATAGAAAGTGTAAGAAATATCTCTTAAAAATTAGATGAAATGATTTTTAAAATATGGAATTATTAGCGAGTGCCGAAAAGCATCATAAAACAAGCGACATGAAACTATAACATTTTTTTAATATTTTAAAATTAAGTGGTAAGCCGTAAGTTTATTATCATAGTGAACGTCAAATGCAATCTTAAATCGAGTTAATATTAACTGTACTAACGTCTGAGCGATGTCACAAGATGACGAATTATGACAATCTAAAAATATTTCTAACCATTTTAAATGAACTAGAGGCATGGGGACTCCAGGGCATAAAAGATCAGTGAAGGGCCCCCCTTAGCCACAAATTATTTTGGAAAAATTACCATTTTTTAATAGAGACTTCAATTAACCAATTTATTATAACACATATTTGAAATGGCAATAAATACTCCATTTAGTTCAATAGTGTATATTTCCATATTTTTAATAGTTTCAATGTCTCTATTATGGGGGCCCCTCTCTTGTGGTGGCCCCGAATGCCCCTTCCCTAAATGCCTTGAAATAGTAATTCGCTGCAGTTTAAATTAAATTCAATTGAATTTCTACCAATTTTATTTCGAGTGCTGATTTGGCCCTTTTTATTGCGAAAAGAACTCGACTGTGAGCCCTTGTCTCATCTTGTTACTCTTAGATGATACAGCTTCAAGATAACGACGAATATAAAGTATCCCTTATCGGCTTCCACGCTTAGTCGCGCCAAATTTATGCTGCGCGAGTTCAAGGTAAACATAGGCAGTTTAGAAAAAGACGTTTCTAAATTTAGCCAGCAGGATCGAGGCCGTGTTAACTGCTAACAAAGCACAGTTGTAGCGTTCAGGTCTTCAAAAGGTTTCGGCTCAGCTTTCATGTAAGTCGTTTTGAATTTAAATGATATTCAAATTCGACCCCGGCTCATACATAATAGATATATATATATATATATATATATATATATATATATATATAAGAACAATAAGAAACATTTTACTCTAATAAAATTCACCTAGAATAATTAGTTGACGTTGATTTTCTAATGAGAAAATATCGCTGAATTTAACTTACTCTCTTGAAAGCATCACTCTCTACTTGTAACTCTTACGATGACAAATAGAGATATATCCCCGAATATAACTTATCAGTTATCCATAGCAGCGATAATTGAACAGACAACCGTATACTTGACGGTAGTCATGAAAAAATCATGTTCGCATGTCAATCAAAGCGCTAAACATGTAACATCGGTTAAATCTAAAGATTTATGATCGTCACGAAAATCAAGCCGTTTAGTTGCCAAATGAAGGTGCAAATCACTCAGCGATGGTGATGAAAGATATGCTCCAATTTTGTTTAAGCTATAAAGTCGGGAAAGAAATAATTCGTAGCTTATTTAACTTCATTTGGGAGGCTGAAATCAAGCTGATCACATAGACAACCAATGGTCAAATCGTGATCATGATTTGAGAAAATCATTAAGACTGATCTACGTCATTAAAGATTCGATAATTTGGAAAACATTGCGTTGACAGTGAAAAATTATGAACAGAACCCCAGATGGGTTTAAAACTTAATAGGGATTTCCTTACTCAACCGGCTTTGATTTAAGTAAGATTTTTAATACGTCTGCCTAATATAACATGATTCACTTGACGCACTCGCAAGCTATGTTAAGTTTAAAGTGATTCCTTAAATTACTTTAAACAATTCAATTTAACACTCCGCTTGCACGGAGCCGCAAACCACTATTATTAAAATTTAAAATCTTATTCAAAAACGTGTTTAAGCTAAAATAAGTAAAATGGTAATAAGAGACTTAGAATTACTCCGAATCGGAATCGGATTCCTCAGATTCCTCTTCTTCGGAACTGGAAACGGGTTCGCATTTGATAAATTCAATCTCTTTACGCGCTCGACGAGGTCTCCCGCGTTTTTTAGATTTGGCTGGAGTATCCCCGTCGTCCATAACCGTTTTGACCATTTGAGAAATGCGTTTTAAATGCTGCTGTTCGTGTCTTTGGAGATGATTATTCAAGTATCGCTTTATCTTAAACTTCTTTCCGCATTGATCGCACTCGTGTTGATAATTGCTCTCATCTACTTCGACATGAACCGAGTTGTTATGGCGACGCAAGTAGTGGGCGTGTGCGAACTCCTTGTCGCATTTCTCGCAGCGCAGCTTTGGTTTATTTGGGTGCACTATCTTCTTATGTTTTTTCAGACGGACAGCCGAGTGGAAGTACTTATCGCATAGATCGCACTTCAGTTTCTTGTCAAAAGAAGTGTGCACTTGCATGTGCTCCTTAAGGTACTGATCGTTTTTGAATTCCTTAAGACATTCTGGACATGTCACTTTCGACTCCAATGGAGGATGAATGTTTAGAATGTGGCGTTTCATGTGATGACGAGATTTGAATGTCATTGGACAAAAAACACAGGGGTGACGCTCGACTTGGGAGTGTTGAAAATGCAGATGTCTGTTCAGGTTTAGGTGGCTCTTGTAAAGTTTCTGACAAATGTGGCACTTGTATTTGTCCTTATCAGGTCTATGGCAGTTGTCCATGTGGTAACGGAGTTTGTAAGGAACGCTGAACTCCTTTCCGCATTCTGGGCACTTGATTTCTGGCAAAGTATTGGGGTGAATACGTTTCACGTGCATGTGGAGAGCTCTCCTGGTCCTAAACTCTTGCAAGCAGAATTGGCAGTAACACTTCTCGGACTCTGAATAGTGTTTGTTCATACGATGCATGTATAAATAATGTTTGTTTTTGAAAGTTTTATCGCAAATGTCGCACAGAACTGCCGACTCTTCTGAAGAATGTACGCGCGTTGTATGCAGGTACAAGTTCTGGTAATTCTTAAACTCTTTATTACACTTCTGGCAGATGTAACGCTTAACTCTCTTAGGAAACATAACAGGTTTCCAGGTAGCGAGTACAGATTCATACATGGCTCGCTGTTCCTCATTGAGTTCATCACTTGTAACACTTATGAATTTTGGTGGGGGTCTATTGGGCATTGGTCCTGGTCGGGGTATAGTATAGTCTATTTCAACTTGTCCTTCCTCAATTTTTGGTGGTTCGAGGGGTACTTCTACCTTGGCCTCTGTATAGGTCTCTGCTGGTTGATAGTTTTGAACTGGCATTGAATAGTTTTCCGGCAAAGTCTGGTACTGGGTATGCTCTGGTTTGGTATCCAAATAGTTGCCATCCATTGTTGAGGGATATATACCTTCCTCGAGCTTAGGCTGCTGGTACATCGATGGTGCCTCCTCCATTGTGGATATCTGAAAAGATAAAAATTTTGACTGGACATAAACTTACACTATTGATGGATTAAATATATTTGTTTTTACACAATATCTTTTATTATTTAAACATATTTGTTATAATATATGTTAATTCAAAATATTGCTTATCACTAAATATTTTCAGCAAAACAAATTCAACATTTATTAATCAAATAAATAAAACTTGTACCAAAATTAAACCACCATAAACCTAAATCATTTACTTCGGTTATTTACCAGCTATTTTAATATACCTATTACCACCATACTGGTATTTAACCCATGACTGGTATTTAAAAAGGAGAATGAAAATACTCTTCCAAAGCTTTCTATTATATTTGTTCACTTTCTTGGTTTATAATTCTGTATTCACCTTACTTATTTTTAACCAGCTCAAATGTTTTAAAATGTATAAATAATATTGGCATTGAAATATTGTATTATGATGTTCTTTAGGTAAAAAAGACAAGCAAAAGAACTGAGACATTAAGTTTATATTACAAATAACAAAATTACCTAATTGTTGATATGCAACTTTGTGTTGTAAATAAAAACCATTACAATGCCTGTGTCCAATTCAAACACACAGACTATCAGATTACCCTTATGGGACAGAAAGATCTAAAATCATGCTTACTCAAATGGTGTAGAATACCACTTTTCTATGTAGGTTTCTGATTACAATTTTTATTATAACACTTATCATAACAAGATGTCTTAGCTGGTTGGAGCTTGACTAGAAAAATCACCAGCAAATCACTAAGAATGATGCATCCATCAACTCCTAGTCAAAACTGACCATCGGCACACAGCTCTGTAAACCCTTTCCTATTCCACATTTGACATTTTAGTTTAAAAGCCTGTTTACGCTGAAGTGGCCAGTTTCAAAAAAATAAATCCCACCTATTTTTTCCATTTTTTTCTATATATAATAAATAACACAGAATAAATTTTTCTACCTAAATTCTTTACAGTCTTTAAAACCATTTAATTGATGCGATCCCAACTGGTTTCATTAGAAAGGGATTATTATGATGGTATTACACCACTGAGCTGTCTCAACTTATCGCAAAATTTACAAAACTGTTCACTATTGCGTTGAATTTTACCAAAATGATTCTTTTCACAATGTAGACAATTACTAAGTATAGGATAGGGAGCAACACACTCTTCACAGGAAACACCTACTAATAAAGTTACACATCCTTAGGCATTTCAACTTATTGTAACAATAGTTGCTTTGAAGTTCATCGTGGCAAACAATTAATTGACAAAATTTATTGTTGCCAGGTGTACAGAATACAACAGCAGATATCAGCACATGACATACACACTTTTATTTTTTTAATAATAGGTATTTCCTTCTATAAAATGTTATTTTATTAAATTATAAACTAAAATGAAACTTATCCTATGTCTTAATCAGGAAGAAATTCAGCAAAACTAAATAAGGGAGTAGTTTCATAGTTCATCGCTGTCAATATTTAAATACATATATAGAGATACCTATGGAGTACAAAGAGCAACACTGGCAGAACTATAGGCCATTAAAAAAAATTAAAACATATACATGACATAATCCTAATCAAATCTAGAATCTTATTTTTCTTCACTTATTTGTTAAAAATATGAAATGTATTAAATACAATTTATCTTAAATTTAGTGCTCCCTGTTTGATGTATGTATATCACAAATTTATAAGGTTTTCAATCTTGTAAATGATGCATTTAAAACTAATAATAGGAGTTAATCAAAATATTGGTAGTCAGATTTTCTTCACATTATCCATTCCTTTTTAGTCCTTATAGATCAAACCTACCAAACTCTTAAAGGAAATTGCAGGTCAAATGTTACATAACATTTTGTAAACCTTTACAGTTTAATAATCAAAATTTTTAAAATCAGACACTAGAAAATAATTCTAAAAACAGTCAAAATACTCTTGCATTTTTAGTCATGTAAAGAAACATGTGGAGAAGGCTCCATTTATACACTTAACTCTTTATTTTTTTAAACATGAGAATATTCATATTGATGTTTTAGGTGAACAATCTAAAAATTTTAGTCATGGACACAGCAGAATGTATCAATTTTCTTTTTTCGAAAACCCAGAATAAAATCATCAAAATTTTCGCTTAATTTTTGAGTGGCTCTCCTCTAAAATTAGCTGTTAGTAATTGTCTAGGTCAAGATTTATTGCTATTAAATAATTCACAAATTAATGAAATAAATTTTGTATTCTCATTCTTTCCTACTTGATTTTAGGGGTATGTGTCAAAAAAATGTGTTATTCTATAAATATGTTATTTTTAAATTTATACCCTTACCTAATTATGTTAAAACTAAAGAATCTATAAAAGTAAGTAGTCTTGCAACAAAGAGTACTGTAACAGGTAGATCAAGGCTATGTTTTTTTATCACAATGTTTACATAAGTAAATGCTTTTTTTACATAAAAGAAAGATGATATAAAATAACTCACTTCAAACATTTAACAACAAGAGAAGTATAAAAGGGCTTGACCTTAAATAAGACCTCACTATCTCCAGTATTTACTGTAAGGTGTGAATAGATAATAATCCATTGATTATTTTTGATGACTTCCGATTGGAAGGAGAAAAAAATGGACATCAAATTCAAAATCAGCATTACTTATTGTCAGTGATACTAGGATGGTGGTATCAAAGTGAGTAATTGATAATAAGTGAGGCTGAATTTGAAGTATGTCTTCATTAGTTTTTAATTTTAGATTAAATCTGAAACTGAGATATTGAAAGACATAAAATGAAATTACACGATTTTCTTGATACCCTACAATGGGGAGTAAGTGTTGAAATTAAAATATATTACTTTGTGTTTTATAAGCTAAAAAATACTACGTATGTAGATATGTGCCTGTACATGAACAATAGTTAATAGATATTTTCTTTATAAAAAACAAATGCCTAATTTTTGTTTCCATATTTTACAAATGCAACTTCGCACCACCTAAATCCAACAAGCGGAACGCAGTTTTTGATAATCGTGAACTATACGTGACAAAGAATTTATCGTAAAAACACGTTTCGTATACCCGTATAAATATAAGTACACGATTTACTGCTTTTGTATATAAAAATCGATTTATATAATTCTCATGCCCACAATTAACACATTCATGTACTTTAGCGAACATAGCAACGTCAAATTTAATGTATTTAAACAAATTACGAACCACTCCGAGGATGTTTTGATGGATTAACTTTTTTACTCACTTTGAGGCGACAGCGTTTAACAATAACACTTTAAAATGCACCAGAACACGTCATAACTTTATCAGAAGCACATTCAACAATAGAATTGAAACAAAATTGATAAAATGGCATTCTGCCTCGAGCTATGTTTTAATCAACATGGCGCAGCAACATTAGTATTAAAATAAAACTAAAATAACATTGTAGCAAATGAAAATAAAGATAATATACGAATTTTTTAAACAGATGTATTAAGTACCCTGGTTAAAATAGAATTCACACGGCAAATTGCCCTACGGAAATTGTTTGAAAATTGACGTTTGCAAATTGCAATGGGCTGTCACAGATAAAATATATTAATAGGTATCTTTGTAAGCTAACTAATTGTAAGTATAACAATAAGCAGTTTTTATATAATTTGTTATTGATTTATATTTATTTATTTAAAACTGAAATAATTACATAAATTTCCTTTAGATCATATTACATCATATTTTTGCTTTCCTTGAAATTTATTATTAAATATGATGTAAGTATTATAAGAATTCATTAAAATTCGATTAGTTATGCAGTAGCATTCTAACAAACTGAAAATATTAATAAGAATGTACCATTTTGTGTATAATTTACAGTATAAGATCAAATATTCCTATTTATGTAAGCTCATAAAGCTATTGAATCGTCAGTTGTCTGTCCATTGGTAACAAATCTACCATCGGTTCGGAAAGTTAATTCCACTGAGAAGAAACTCAGCGGTTCATCCTTTAAATATAGTTTTTGTAAGTTACAATGTGTTTTTTCAGATATTCTTCTCTAACATCCTCTTCTTGTAATCTCTCCACTTTTATTCGTTCAAGAATGCTCGAGGTTTCCTTCTTTCTATGGCGCCACCGATTAAAAAGACCACCGATTCGGGCAACAACCAGGTAGTGGTCAGTATCGATGTCGACCCCGCGGTATACTCGAGCATCTAGAACTTTCTTCTTCAGTTTTTCGTCCACAATTACAAAATCAATCATACTTCTAGCATTCCCTTCTTCCCTTGTATACACATGAATCCCCTTGTGCTCAAACATAGTGTTTGCCACAAAAAGACTATGTTCCACACATATTCCAAGCAAACTTCGTCCATTTTCATTCACCCGTTTGTCACCAAACATACCAAGAGTCCTTTCATATCCATCACGTTTCACACCTACCCATCCATTAAAATCTCCTAACATAATTATTCGCTCATTCGGTTCACATTCATTCAACGTATCACTCACACTTTCCCAATACTCATCTATTTCTTTTTGGGCTTTATTGGACTTTCTGGTGCCCAGATCCGTCGGAGCATAAGCACCCAAGACAAAGATCCGAGTAAGTCCAACTTTTAGCCTGATCCAGATGAGTCTAGGACTCACGTATTTCACTTCTTTCACACAATCATCCATTCTTTCGGAAAGTATGATACCAACTCCCTGACAGCCTCTCTTATCACTGCTTACACCAGACCAGTAAGCTGTGTAAGGGCTATGTTTCGTGGTATCACATCCTTTCCTCTTTGTCTCATTCACGCAGAGTACATCTATGCACCTATCATGCATCATCTGGCATACTTCATCAATCTTTTCATTCATTCCTCCTCTTACATTTAAAGTGGCAAAGCGGCTCTCGGTAGCCCGCTTTTCGCCCCCATTAGGAACGTGATTATTAGGAATCCCCATTAGGAATTTATATTTTGTAATTATCCTGGTGTTATATAGTATACATCTATGTGTGATAGGATTCGTTTACTTTTTTTATTACTGGCTAGAGACTGTTATTTTAACTAATTTGTATAGAATACTGTACTGGAACACAATTATTTTGCTTAGCAGCACACCTTTACTTATGAGATGCTAACTAGACAATCAGAAAATAAGATTTCCAAAACTTGTCTTGCCGGGAATTAAACTCAGGGCCTTTCTAGCAAATTGAATTCTCACACACACCCATGCCAGCGATATGGTAAATGGTAAAAATATGATATATAAAAGGTAATACACTGAAAACTGTATGAACTTGACATTTGAATTCTTATGTAGAGTCACTAGTTCAAAACCCTGGCATGCACCAGTTCTCTTTGTATCCTTACATGCCTGATTGTTGTAAAAAATTGAACTTGTTTAAAATAGTACCTTGTTTAAGAAACCATTCTTATTATGAAATAAAACTAAAAGTATACTATGACTTTTTATTCATATGAAACTTTATTTTGTTCAATGGTTTTGGTGGAATTTGTTTAACAATTTCATTACCAAATTTATTATAATTAAGGCATTCATCTATATTTGTAATGACTTCTTCATCTACTCCTGTACAGTCTATAACATCTATTGTTTTACTATCATTATTATTGTTAGTATTTATTTGTTGACTCTGTTTTTCATTATATTTTACTGCAGAATTATTAATTATAGTCTTATTGTTTTCTGTAATAATTTCATTAGATAATCCATCATTTTTCTTTTTAATATCAATGAAACATGGATCATATCCTTTATTTTCTGGTAATTTTCTCTTCTTAGAACCTATTATGCTTAATTCTTTTCCAATATGTATAGTGTTTATTTCTCCCATATTCAGTTTGATAGGGTCTGCTTTAGTGGCATTTACTGTGACTGGAGATTGAATCTTATTTTTTTCATTTTTCAAGTTATTCAGTCTGTTAAGGACATCTTTTCTTCTTTGCATCAATTTATTTTGTGTCTCAGTAATGCTTTCCAGTTCAGGAGCATAACAAACATGCAATACACCACCATAAAAGTTCTTCATGTCAAGCATTCGTTTAGCGAGTCTTGCAGATTGAATCCTCTCATACTGAGCGTGAAATGTCTCAGTAAATGGTTCACTGTCATGCTTATTTGTGATGTTAAATTGTACAATTTTACCAAATTTCATAAATAAAGCTTTTGTCTCTGGACGCAGATTGAGAGAAGGGACATTGAAAACTAGGAGATGGTTAGACTCCTTGCTGATTGAGTAAGCCTGAAATATGTAAGGTTTTTTTGACAATCAAGAGGCATACATTACAAAATAAAAAAGAAATGGAAATTAAGAAAATCTTACACATGTACTGAATTTCTTTACAGAAAACAACTGAAATAATAGTTTGTGCTAAAGTTTTTTCGGGCCTTACCTTAACAGCTCTCAACCTCCTCCCTTGCCTGTAAGGTAGCCTGGTGGTACAGAGCGACTGCTGTTCATGGTGTGCCAACATTTTATTTACATTTGTAGATTCTTGCATTATATAATGAAAAGCAATATAATTATACACAGGTTCTAGCATAAACCTTTGTTATTTAAATATGATAGTTCGTGATATCGCAATGCGTTTTAGTTTTATTTAGCTTTTTGCTACAACAAATTAAATAATAAATATTGCAGCTTGTCAAGTGTCAACCGCCATTTTGACATTACATACATACATAGCATCACGCCTTATTCCCAT